>CM044431.1:127301249-127321090 GCA_024363595.1 Xenopus borealis
GGGGGGGGGGACTTGACATCATCTTATCATTACAAGCTGTTCATTTTATCAGTGTTGCAGCAATACATAATCTGAGACTCAAGTTTAAATACCCAACTCTGCTTGAACTTCCTTCCCATTCAAACAAAAGGAACAATCTCGTTCTATGACCACAGCTCATGGTCAGGCAGGGATTGCTCTGAATGAGCAGGTAAAAAAGAAAGTTTTGAACACTGAAATGCTCCCTGTGAGAACAATGGAGGTCAAGATGCCCTTGCACATTTATGTGGCATAGGCCTAACCACTAGAATAAACGGTAGGCAAATAAATTGATTTTAAGATATAATGGCACTTCATTTATATACAAATTAGCAAATGTGGCCAAATCAAGGATCTGCCTGCTATTAAGAAACTGCTCGTGTCTTTTTGACAGTCTTCCTTTGGAAAGTTGGAAGGCCACAGAATGAGCACCCCTTATATCGAATAAACATGGATTGCTACCTAAGTGCTCTTACACAGGAATTTTCTTATGCGTTTCATGCATGACTGAGATGCAGGTTTGAGTGCACTATTGTTAACTCTATTATATTCTGCCTGATTGTAGTCATGAGCGTTCAGAGTTGAGTTTTACTGCACTTGCGATTTTTTAGGTGGAACTTTCTTGTGCTGGATGTGCATTGAGAAAACAAAAACACACTTAGGAAGCATGTAAATGTAATATCTTAATTTTCCCCTGCAGTTAGCATGCATTTGTAAACACATAAAATACTTATACAAGTAACTTTAATTACCACACATGTCATTGCCAAACAAGTATTCCTGTTTCCCAAAACAAATAACTGAATGTTCTCTGAGATCCTGGAAATTGAGTTACTAGTGTATTTCTTATAGCATTTTTACAATCAGCCTATATAAGATAATCACCCGGCCAAATAAGAGTGTGTGCAGCTACAGTTTATAAAGGTAAACTCAGACTCTTCTGCTTTTACGGTCCTATTGCTACACTGTCTCCAGGAATAATTGAATCTTTCCTAAAGCTAATCTGGCTATGTATAAATCATTCCCATAAGCACTCAGCATTTCCCCATAGGCTTTGACAAGCTTCCTTCTCAGCGCATTTTCACTCTCTTACTGTAAAAGCTAACGTGCTTTAGGGGTGCTTATTATATTTCCTAATGCAAATGAGAAGGAAGTTTAACTCCTGCTCAGTTGACAGGGAAGAATCTTGTTACCATAGTCAGAGCAGTCCAGAACACCACAGGCAAAAGGGCATTACAGCAAGAAACAGACTTCCAAAGAGGCCAAATAGATAGTATAGTGCAGTTTCATGAGTAACAAGAGCTGCAAAATCCAGAAAAACATAGGAAAAGGTATTGAGCAGTCAAACTGCAACAGTGGTTGAAGCTGCCACTGACAGTGGAGGGGGGGTTATCAGGAAGAAACTGGAGTTACAGGAAGATCAGGAATGTGGCTGTCTATAACTGGAGTAGATCATGGGCATGGCCAATTTTGCAACCAGTAAAAGCTGGGAGGAATAGAATTAAAACTACAGAGAACTTGGTTGGGATAAGAAATGTACACCATATCTGTATATCGCTTTACACCATGTGATCACATATGTTTTAAAGCTACAATTCTGCTTTTCATTTAGTTGTAGAGTTTTCTTGTTTCTTTTAAGACTCTTGAGTTTTAAAAAATGAAATTATAAACATCTTTGGACAACGTCTGATGCAATATGTGGCACAAATAGTGCATAAAATTAACTGAATAGCTAAACAACTGACCGGAGGTTGGGGGCCATCTATTTCCAGAAAATGAGAAGATTTGTATTAGACCAAATCACATAGACATAGAGAAATAAGCATTGTCTCTTCTTATGGTTTATAATTTTGTTTTTAAATGTTAGTTTTGCCTTTTATATGATTTTTCATGCTGGTATGTTTATCAAGACAAGCAACGTATGTATACATTGTTGTTTCGATATACCATAAGGTCTTACTATCCCTCATACAGACTGGAAATGTATAGCTCTGTGTCCACAAAACAATTCTTCTATTTTATGTTTCATTTTATACCACACAAGTCATACTGATTGATCCCCCTAAAGAAATCACCATGGACAGTTGTATAAAATCCAGTATGTGTTAATGTGGTATAGTGGGATATTAATCTCTTTTTCTTGTGCTTGTATGAAGAGATCATTACATTTTGGAACACCTAAATCAGGATTCTCACTGCAATGAATAAGCTTTTGAATTAAACTGCTGAGAAACCCTCTAGATTCCCCAGTTTGAAATGTTATTAATCTACTCCAAAAATAATCCCCAAATTAATCTACCCCAAAGGTTTGAAATTCCTACATCATTTCTAATAAAGATATAAATTTTTTCAATTTCAGAATACTTGTATTATATTTTGAAGGGCTTTTGGGGAAAGTTTGTAAGTATATATTACAGAGCTATGAAACATATTGGCGCTATAGAAATACATGTTAATAATAATAAATAATAATAATATATATGATCTAAGGCCCTCTCATCACTGCCTGCAATTGAACATAATTGAATAACAACTGCCTGTCACCAGTGTGTTACAGTATTTTCAGAGGGCAATGACAAGTAATTGGCATTTATGGTGTTTTGCTTAGGCAACAGAAAAAAATGGATGAATATCTAAAAGAATATATACATGTACAGGATAGCTATCCAACATAATGTTAGTTAATTTCATACATTTTACAGTTTTATTGAAGTTCCCTTAAATTAAATTATTGAGTGATTCATGAGCCCAGTTAATATTTATGAATGACAGAGACTGATACTAACTAAATAGCTACTAATCTCTATGTATTAGCAAATTAATATAACACAAAGAAGATACTGGGTGGGCAAGTTTCTACTCCATAGTCCAGGACTGTCCAAGACAACAAGCTACACAGTAACCATCCTGGAAGCTACAGTATGGCTTATAACGGATAACAATAATGGAGAACTATAACGAAGAACTGTAAGCTTCAGATACCTCTCATAGGAATTTGAAAGTATGTGTCATGGTAAAAAAATATAAATGAAACCTTCATTAGCACTAAAGTTCATAAAATGCAATCTTTTTAACAACCCAAAGATTGCGATGTTCCTTTTATAAAATGCAAGAGGGGTCTGAAAACCAGGGAGAGCTGTAATTCAGTCCTGGCTCATTGGTTCCCGTTTTATGGGAGATTCACAGTGTGCATCATGCTCTGAGCTCAAAGTGGGACATTAAATCTTTATTCTAATCCGCTTAAGCGGAATAGTATTAATAGCTTAATATTATTGTGTGTGACTGATAAAAAAATACCATTTTAAACAGGCACTAAATCTCTTTCAAATCTTATACGGGAAAGGAAAAAAAGAAGTATTGGAGCATTTTGCACAAAAAAAAAAAGCTAACCTTGTTTGATTTTAATTAATAGTAAAGAGAATAAAGGAGCTCTTACTAGAAAGGGGATTTCTGTATCCAAGTAATTTCTGTGTTCTTCTTCATTGGATATTACTTTCTTCTTTACTGCCTGCTCAAAACATGTGTCATCATTTTCTCCCAACCACTACAGGCAGCAGCGGGAGGCCATTTGGTAACTTCAATGCTGTTTTTGACCATAATCTGTAAATTGTTACGAGTGCTGTGGTGCTTCTACTATCAGGTACCTTTACACCAGAAAAACTGGTTATTGTCAGAGGCCTGTGCTTCCAGCTTACTGTTAGCAAGGCATCATAATTATATAATAGCAAATAAAGCCTACTCATGACAGAAAGCCCTTTATTAGAGCTTTTATTTTTATTTTGTGCTGTGGAGGCCCATTAGCTAGCATTGATGACAAATACAACATTTTATTCTTGCAAATAGATTGCACACTGTATTAACATTCTTTTCAGCATGTCATGCCAGAAGAATTACATTTTCACCCTTAGGCTATAATGACAGCATATAAATGCATATTAGGCTTCTTTAAATTTCCTATCTGGCATAGGGCATGTAAAAATGCTTGATTTTCTCTTAATGTATTGTGCTTTATACAGAAAGGGGATCATTTTTGGCAGAAGGATCTAACTACTTAAAAGAGAGACCCCCGTAAAATAGCATGGGAATCAATTTTTTTGGATCTCGACCAAAATCAGTCATGCACCGTCTCTCAGCCATTTTATTGCCACAGGACTAAATGGGATTCTGTGCCATGATGTGCTGTCAAATGCCCCATACAACAAACAGCCCAGCTTGTATGTTAATGACATCATTAATAGCAATTACAACAGGAAATGTATATCGAAGAACAAAGTAAACTCCTTACTATTTAAATTCTGCTTAGAATGTATATATATATACAGTGTATATATATATATATATATATATATATATATATATACAGTATATACTGTCAGAATATGAATGCTATACATGCATACACAAACATTAGTTTGCTAGTTTGCTATTGTGCTGGAAAACCGTCTCTCTTCTGTTCTGTCTGTAGAGATTTGTCACTGAAGCGGGAATTTTTTTATGTAACCAGCACAATGTAGATTATGTTATAGATAAATTCAGTGTTCCCTTTTATAGGCATAATCTGGGACAGTGATGCACATGAAGGGAACAATCTGCATGACAATGCAAGTTCCCAGATGCAACCTCTTTGATTCCTTTCTCCCCACCAGTTTATAATTCAGTCTGGCATTTTGCTCACACAGAATACTTATTATCTTCTTAGAACACATAGTTCTGTGCTGTTCCGAACATCTTGCAAAGCATCCCTGCTCAGGGATTGTGTCTGCTTACATCTGGGATAATCAGCATTCAGTTCTCAGCTGATACAAAACTACAACTCCCAGCACGCCAAATGCTGGGCCCGGATGTTTAAGCTTGCCATCATAAAAACTCCCCTGATCTTGGTTTATATTTTAACCATTTATGCTAAATTACAGTAGCCCGTGTGCACATCATCTGCTACTGTACTGACCAAATATACTGTATCGTCTGGACCCAAAAATGGGTATCAATTCATCATGGGGTGGGTCTCCATGATCCCACATAATAATGTGACATTTCTTCCTTTAATATAAAATTGTAAAAGCAAGAAAGTCTGTAGCTTGGTTACAAAGTTGATTATGCAACTTAATTTGGGTCCCCAGAGAAAAAATGCTAGGAAACACTGCTGTAACTGCTTTAGATTCTTTCAACTGATACATTTTGCATTTCTATGTCTGTATTTATAAGCTTCTATTGAGCTTCAAAGACAAATCCTTGTTCAGTGTCAAATGTTTATTTTGCTGAAAAGCTGCTTGCATACCACATACAAATATTTCTATTTGGAATTGTGTCTAAATATGGACATTTTCACTCTGCCGACCGTCTCTTGCTCATCTCCAGTCAAAGGGTTGTGAAATGAGGTCCCCACCTATAGGTCGTCCTATAGAACAAAACCCATTTGTTGCTGGACAGGTGGTCAAGTTTTTCACCGCAATACTTTGCTGCCCATTTGGGAATGGAGAGGTTACAAAACCCATGTTAGATAAATAAGGGAGGAATCTGGTAAAAAGCTTGGCCAGAGGTACAGAAAGAACTTTCAGCCAGTTCCAGGTTTCTCCTGACACTATGAATTCCTTTCCAGACATAATTGGCCTGTTAAATGCTAGCATAGGATAATTTTTCATTTTTGAAGGTTTTTCTGTATCAGCTTTACCCCTTTCACATACAAGTTCATACATTTTAAAGCTTGATCCTGTTATCCTAATGTTGTAGAAAAGGAGCCTTCAACTCTCTTCTCAGATCAAGGGTGTTATTAGTACTGCTGTTCCCTAGCTACTACAGAAACCAAAGGAACATTACAAGCTCAGTTTGCCATACCTGCAAAGAAAGGTTTCCGTTGCTCACTTCTGCCACTGTGAAGGGATATCACGCAGACTTCTGTTTAGCATCACTAAGCTGGGCTACTGCAAGTCACACTCAATCTTTAAAATAAGTTGCAGTCTGAAGTTACCTTTGGTAAAATGTGAAATATGTCATGCAAAGTGCTGTTTTTCATCAGATGGTGTGGTGGGATTTATGCATGCACTTTGTTTTGATGCCCTCCCAATGAGCGCATGATAAAAAAAGGCCATATTTTAAACACCCCCCATCCCCCATTCATTTTATAACAGTAAAGCATGACATGATAGAATATATGTCTGCATGTATACTTTTTGAAGAAGTTGCTGTTATGACTGCATACACTCAAATACAAATGCATTCCTCTTAATCATAAACATTTATACTGAAATCGATTGAAATCTCTTCTTTAGAAAAGGAAATACCATAACAGCACCGATTTAGTTTTGGTGAAAAGGAATACTGTATATCAGTGGTTCCCAACCTTCCTAATGCCACAGCCCTTTAATACAGTTCCTCATGTTGTGGTGACCCCCAACCAAAATAATTTTCCATTGCTACATAACTGTAATTTTGCTGCTGTTATGAATCGTAATGTAAATATCTAGGAGTCTGGCAGAAGAAAAAAAGCAGAAATCCACCAATCAGAGGAAGCCCATCAGGAGACATTGCATTCAGTCTTCAACTCCCTCTACTCCGTTTGGAGTATTCTCTCTTACTACCCGGAAGCAGCCGATAGCACTAGGCGCTCCCGGAATTTTCAGCTACTGCGCTTTCCCTTAATAACAAATGGCAGCCACAACACTATTCTTTAACCCACCCTGTCCAGACAATGGTTTTGTAGTTTGGACACCGCTTAGGCGACCCCCAAAGGGGTTGAGAACCGCTGCTGTATATATACAAAATGTAATACCCTCAATTTTACTAACTAAGGAAAAAATCAACACTATTTAATGATAAATATATCAGGGGTGTAAGCCTTAGTTTGCATTATAGTAGCACTGGAGGCTTAAAGCAAAAATCTCCTGCCTGCCGCTTTCATTACATCAATGATGGGCTGGTTAGTGAAAGCCTATTAATAGAAGTTCAGGACTGGTGTGGATTGGAGGATGGTGGTTTAGGGTCAGGTGTAGGTTGAATTTTTGTCGACCCTCACATCACTAATTCTGGGCTCATCCATACCATTATGTCCTAGGCATGTGTCTCGTTGCTTACCCCTATTTCTGGTCCTGAGCTAAAAAAAAACCAGGAATGCTATCATCAGTAGACTCCTATTTAAGCACACAACTGTTATTGTTTTCTCTGTAGTAATAAAACATATATTTATATATATATGTGTGTGTTTGTACCGACACTAGCGTCTCATGAAGTTCACTGTGCCTGGGTGCAGAAACCAAAAAGAGGAATGTATATATGCACTAAAGCTGTTATTAAATGTATGGTAATTTGTCCCTCAGTAAGGACTTGTGTACATTTTGTAAAGCCAAATAAATATTTACATGTTGCCAGTTCAGTAGAAGGAAATGTCATCATACTGACATGTCCAGAGCCAAGCAGAGAAGAGGGAACTGAATCAGTGGAAAGATCTATCAAAGGGTGACTCTGGGTAACTGTAACATCCAGCACATCCTGATTTTACAGTCACCTCTAGCATTGCAGCTCTCATTGTGCTGAATTCTGGCAATAGTTTCCTGTTTTCTGTGTTCACATGCCATTCACTCTGGTGGCCTCTTTTTGTGTGTTGCATCTCGTTGTTAACATAGTTCTCTTAAAATCATTCAACACCATAGCTCAATAAAACAAATATTTTTTTATTCTAGAAAATAAAGGTACTGACACAAGAATCCCAATTCCCCTACTAGTGCACAGCAGTGTAATTGTTAAACTCCGCCCTTTCCAGCAGGATGGGCTGCTACCTATAATTTTTATGAAATTGTAACATTTGCCAAATATTGCTGCTGTTCTTTGTTTCTATTATGCACCTGAGCACATATAAAATTTATTTATTTACCCTTTTGCAAGTTCCCTGTGAACAGGTTGCATGCATGGGATTTATTATCCAGAAACTCAATATTCAGACACTTCCAAAATGGAGGTGTTTATTAAAACACAAACAAAAAAGTTTCTTGTTTTTGGATGATTTGCTTTTATTATAATAATAATCTCTGTAATAGCTGTAATAATATGACTAATTATACCCAGGACTGTAATTAGGTCCGAAGCTGCCCTGGGCACCAGATCTAAATATGCCCCCTACGTGACACCCATGATGTTAAACACAAAATCACTTCCGCCAACCAACCCGGACCCCTACACCTCACCCCCCCAGCTCTTTCAACAGATTTCCTATGAAAATCTGTGGAAGGCTGGCCGATTTTATTTTTTATTTAGTAAATAAATTTATAGGCACCTGAGGACCACCCCCCAAAACCTGCTGCCCTAGGAATAGGTCCTCAGGAGCATTAGCCTTAATATAAATGCACCTCTCAGTGTTAACTAAGCAACCAAGTCCACTTTAAGGGTAACAGTAAACAGAAAGACATGTTATCTAGAAAACTACATGCCCCATGATTCCCAAATAAAGTCCATACCTGTATAATGAGCCCTGAATATTCTCCATATGACATGTGTGCTGTTCAAAGGCAGATTGTCCCTAAGTCTGAGTTAAACATGTTTCTCCACTTATCCAAGTGCCACATGGGCCAAGTTGTTGAATTTTTCCCTCTAATCTTTTGTTTATTGCAAAAGTAAATTATCCAAACACAGCATGTTCTAATAAGCAGTGCTGATGGCTCCGTTATGAGTGAGAGCCTTGTACCAGCAGTAGACTTGGCAGCCTATCAAGACGACACACATCACACACACAAACAGAACAGCTCTCATATTTGTAAAATACACTGATGGGTGTAACCCCTTTTGTGCCAAAGGGCACAAAAATGCATGGAAAATGACTTAGGTTATGGAAAGAGGAAGACAAACTATTGGAGAAACTAAGAATGATACACTGACTACTTAGAGTTACTTCAGAGATCTTGTGATCTGATTTGAGCTAGACTGAAAAACACTAAGGTGGTTCATGAAGTAGGTACAATGGCTACCTATTGTACAATAATGTACACTGAACAAAAAAAAAACTGATGATGTTTAGCTTTCCTTGATCCAGGTTTTGAGGTTAGTCCTCTTCCTCTGATTGAGGTTAGTTGTCTTCCTCTGACATTGACTCTCATATATTGACACAATATTCCTTGGTTTGGATGCCTTCTGGTTTTCCTCTCCTTGTAGACCTGGTCAAGTCAAGTCATTTTCATCCCCCTTATATTACATGCCATAAGTCCGTTGTATGAAACCATATGAGAAAGCATGTATTTCTAAACAGGTACCTGTACAACATTCACAATTTTATGGCAAAGAAATAAAACTGTTCAATGCAAAGGTACAGCTTTTTTTGATGTTTTGTTGTAACAAAAAGTAGCTATGAAAGTGAAAGAAGTAATTTTGAAAATGTATCTCTAAACCTATATGACAGAGGGCAGAACATTTATGTTGTTGTGTCAGTTGTAAGAGTTTACTAAACACACTCCAAATGAGGTTATTCTTATCCTCTTTCTATCAAGGCTCTTGCTACTATGCTACATAATAAGGTGAAAGTGCCCCACCCATAATGGACATTAATCTTCTTGGATCACTTAATTTTCTGTTAACCCCATTACATAGACACCAAAGATTCCCAATCATGTTTATAATATGACTCACGGTGCTATCTCAAAATCTGTATTAAGGGGAAAAAAATCCATGCATTTAGAGACAGAGGAAGTCTTTTTTCCTAATTCAATTAAGTTCAAACCAAAGCTCAGATATATTCATATATTTTGTAGATTGTGCTGAAAAGTTAAATGCTGTTCATAGTTCACACTCATTTGTTTTTAATTAGATGTGTAATTGGTTACAGCAATGGACTTGCAACTACTTCCCCTGCTTGATTGTTGTTTACGATTTTGCAATTTAATTTTACGATTAGACACCCGGGATTAGTTAGGTTTCTGTGTCTCCTTGTCTAACCATCTTTGGCCAGCATAAAGTCAAATCCTTTTGCAGAGAAGTACAGTCATCCAGTATCATAAGGGTTCACTTACTGCTGTATGGACTGTTGATGTTCCATTAACAGTAAATGAAAAAATAATATATGTATGGGATCTGTTGTCTGGAAATAAGATATGCAAAATATACAACATGTTCTGGCTCTCATAGAGAGTAGAGACTTATTTAATCAAAATATTCTACTTTTTTGTTATAATACAGTATCTAGTACTTTATCTTAGCTAACCTAGCATTGATCCAAGTGTAAGAATTCATTTACTAAAGCAGCATTCCATACAAAGTGCACTATTTACATGAAAATATCATTTGGTACTACAAGTAAATTTTAAGGAGCTTTCTGCAGTAAAGGACCTCTGTGATTGGTGGGCAAGTGTACACAATATTGCATTAGTCTTTTCGTGTTGCACTTCTATATATAAGTAAGAATTTAAATGTATTTATTAACCTTCAGGCTTGGTGTTTCAAATGAAATAAAGATAGATATCTACAAAAAACCCACAAGATCATATGAATTCTGGATAACAGATTCTATCCTAGAAAATATCACACTTTATGCAACTGTTTCTTTATTTACATTTCACCCAGGTGCACACTTGAAATGCTGGACTATATAAAATACAGAGGCTTTGTACAGAATAACCAGGTTTCTGTAAGATATTAACATATCAGCTACTGGAATAAGATTTATCTGTCACTGGCATTGCTTCTTATGGGACCAAATTAACATGGCATTGAGGCATCCCAATTTCTGATACATTAGAGATATTAAACTGCTGCAATGCAGAAATATACTAGTTCAGAGAGTGACAGGTATTTATCAAACATTATATAGAGAAGTCAACTTTAAACCAAAGGAAAACTATTTAGTTTCCATTTTAGTAGGTAGAATGAACATATTGGCTTTTTACATACTGGCATATAAAAAGACTAATTAAATTGCCCAGTCCCAAAATTCTAGCACCAGTAACTCAACAAAGGATTAAGCTGCTTTACTTACTTATTTGATCACTGAAATAAAGTGTGTTCTATTCTGGGCCCTAAAACTAGATATTTCTTAGATTCTATGAGATAGTGCCACAAGAAATCCATAAAAGGAAATGTAGGCATATAAGACATTGTCACCTTCATCTAACCACAAACACTGAATTAAGACAAAGTATTACAGTATTGCAAAGATACAATTATTTGCCTTTCCCACTTAATTGAGTTGTTTATTAACCAACCAATATGCATTTTACCCCATTTCACAAAACTTCATTAGCCATTACAAATAATAGTGCTCTAGGAGCACATCAAGGCATCAATTCATCTATTAAACCTGGAGGTGAACGTTTGTACTTAACCACTGGACAGAAATTGACCACCTGGCCTGGGAGACTCAAAGGATGTCATGGAATAAATAAGGAATGGCAAGTTTAGATATGGCTAGTAGCAGGAACAGACAGGCTAGTAGATGGATGGCCTCTGTTCTAGTTAGTGAGCCGTAGCATTTCACAGTCACAGTATTATTCCTTTTCAAGCACCCAGACAAATTAATCACGCAATTGTGCAGTGTAGGTGGCCATGTTGCATTGGTTGCCACTCCGTTTGCTTACTAACAATCAATTTCTGTGTGCTTAAAAGCATACTGAAGGATGCTTCTTTTCTATATGGCCTACTAAATATTGGGGTATATAAGTTAGCCACATTTAGCTAACGTTTAGACTAATTTGTAAGTGACCATTAGCACCATATACAGTGCAGCTCCTTCAAACACTGGTGTGATTTTGGCCTGAAGACAGTTTAAGCACATACAGTAGATCTCCTTCATTTTTCATACTCTGCAATATGTAATGTCTTATAAACAATCTAACTTTTTTGTTGTTCCATATTGGGACATCCAAGTGAGGATACTGTCGCCATTTGCTACTCTACTGCCAAGTCTTAACAGTTTGCATTCTTTTACTGTATCTAACTAGTGATGGGCGAATGTACCCAGTTTCGCTTTGCCGAAAAATTTGCGAATTTCCAGCTTAATTCGCGAATTGGTAAAACAATGTGCAAAATGAGTCACGGCACATTTTCGACGCGCGTTGCGTCATTTTCATTGCGTCGCATCGTTTTCGCCGCGTTGCGTCAAAAACGACGCACGACTCGTTTTCCGGCAAATTTTCGCTGCCGTTTCGCGAATTTAGTCGCCAGCGGCGAATCGCGGGAATTCGCCCCTGGCGAATAAATTCGTCCATCACTATATCTAACTGGAGCAGCTATCTGCTTCAACTACAGTATCTACTTTACATTCATACAGTTTCATTTAAAGATCATGTCTACACTGCATGACATGAATATAATTATAGGAGCTTAAAATGCTTCCTGGCCTGTGACAGGTTCTTCACATGGTCCAATGTAATACTAAATGAAACAAAGAAGGCATTGCGCTTTTTCACCTTTATGTTTTTACAAAGTTATTAGCTTAATCAATACATTTTTTCAGGAGTAACAGACACAGATGCTAATTAGGGTAATTAAGTTTTTGTAATTGAAGGTAAACATCTGGACACCTGCTTTCTTTAGCTTGAAATTCAGAATGACAAGTGTGCATTCATTAAACATTTTTATTAGCGTAATTATCTCCTTTTTTCCTTTGCATAGACTGCTGTCTGCCTGAAAAATTCATAGATATCAAGGACCGAGTGGAAGAACTAAAATATTTTATTTATATATTTTAACATGGCAAATATACCTGCATTATTCATATTTCCCAGTGGTGCTGATTTAGGCTGAGAAATCCCATTTACAGGACAATTGGGGAGGGGCTTATGGAAAGTGGACAGGAATTTGCAGTAGGGGCATGTCTGGACATAACTCATCATACGTAGATGAGGAATAAGGGGATCACCTCTGTTGTCTACAGAATGTATAATAGAAAAAGTTTTTGATATGGCGAAGTAAGAAGAAACTGTGGAGAAGAGACTTTAACCCTTATTAAAAAAAACCTACCCCCCCTTAGACCCTCCGAACTGCCATCCCAACTAAATGCCCCTAACTTTTTAATTACCCCCTTGGTGTGGATTCAGGGCAATGAAGTTCACAGCAGCCATCTTTTTCTTTTTGGAAATCTTCAGGAATAAAGCGCAGAAATTTTCCGGTTTGCGACAACTGCACATGCACCAAAAGTCACAGAAATTACCAAAGTGAAAGAAGAAGACGGAAGAGCCGGTAGAGGGCTGCCGTGAACACTGATGCCCTGAATCTGCACCAAGGGCTAAGTAAAAAGTTAGGGGCATTTACCTGGGGTAGCAGCTATACTGGGGGGCAGGAAGGCAGTCTATGTAGGGAAGGGGGGTAGGGTTTTTTCTAAGAAGGGGTTGAATTCTCCTTTAAGACTGGGCATTGGTTACCTGCCACATAAACTAAATTGTACACTTCAATAGTGTCAGCAAACTCAATTAAATGCCACCTGCAACAACTGCTTATTGGCCAAGTGTTTTGCTTTCCCAAACACATATGCAAGCTGACACAAAGCCTGCAAACCAAATTACTGGAAACTGTGCTTATAGATCGGATTGGGCCCATCACATCATAGCCCTGGGAAGTGAGCATTTATATTACCTGGTGCCAATGTGTGACTAATTACACCCTGCTGCACAGCAGCACCTTTTTTTTTTGTCAATAAATCACATTTCTCTCCAACACGGCAGTTAAGATAATATCGTCATGCTTGGGTGATTGCATTCTCAAAGCCCTGTTATCTACTGTACGAATCTCATGTCAACAAGACCAGAGAACAAGTGCTAATGTTTCCAGTGAAGCCACGTCCTAGGGGAATACGTTATAGTTAGCAGGGAATCCGATAGTAGAGGGAATTATGTCAGAGGGGTTTTTTTTTCCTTCAGGGTCATACTATGTGGCTGTCAGCAGTGTCAAATGGAGCTGCTCCACAGCTGAATGGCCTGTGACTGGAATGTTGCACATCCTTGCACTTTGTGAGAGAGTGGATCAATGACAGCTTTTTGCTAGGCTTCAACTACTCCCCCCACCCTGCTCCACTAATGAAATCTGCACTAAAAGGAATGAGACTAAGGCCGCTGGGCAGCCCGAAGCTGAGCATTAGGAAAGCTTGTGCTAAGCTTGTCTACAGTGTGCCAACAGCTCCTTTCATTTCCAACGACATTTTTAGAGGAGGTTAAAAGGAGCGACGGCCTTAGGGCCTGTACATACAGAAGGGCTCAATTTAGTTTAGATCTGTGTCAGACCATTACATGTTTCTAATGCAAACATGTTTAGCTTTCTAGTTAAATGTACAACTGTTTCTCAACAAAAAATTATTCACTTTATAAATTCCTATATTAAGCCTGTAAAAGGGGTTTATCTAGCTAAGAATTGCCCTTATGTGCATATAAACATTTTACTGTATCATAAAGAGAGATACACATTATATGCAAGCAGGTTTTACACAGGGTCAGACAGTGGGTCCCGGGGACCACCGGGACAGCTGCCCCAAGCCCCCCTCCCACGCCGGCTTGTGCGCCATGTTAGTGTGTATGCGTGTGGTGACGCATGTGTGTGCTTGAGCGTGCACACATTTAATTTTTTGCACCAACCTCTGAAAAATGGGTGTGGCCTCAAGAAGAGCATGTGGGTGTCGACCTGGGCCAGCGGGAACCCACCAGGTTTTTTCCTGGTGCCCAGCCGGCCCAGTCCAACCCTGGGTTGTCTATAATATTAAAATTTTGCTGTTGTCTGTGAAGAATGAGAACAAGATTCACTGGGGCTCATTTATAAATACTGGCCAAATTTGCACCTTGGTAGTAACTCATAGCAAACAATCAGTGATCAGGACATTGTCAGGGCAATGATTGTCTGTGTCATTGTATTGCACCAAAGGATTAAATTATGCATCTAAAATGTGGTCTTACAGCCGCATCCATTACTTTTACATCATGTTGTTTTACATCATCCAGCTGACACAACGTCACCCATTCCGATTAGAAGAAAAGAGGTTCCACCTAAATATTCAAGAGAGCTGTGAAGATGTGGAATTCTTTCCCTGAATCAGTGGTACAGGCTGATACATTAGATAGCTTTAAGAAAGGTTTGGATGGCTTTTTAGCAAGTGAGGGAATACAGAGTTATGGAAGTTAGCTCATAGTACAAGTTGATCCAGGGACTAGTCCGATTGCCATTTTGGAGTCAGGAAGGAATTTTTCCCCCTCTGAGGCAAATTGGAGAGGCTTCAGATGTGGCTTTTTGCCTTCCTCTGGATCAAGTAGCAGTTAGGCAGGTTAAAAAAAGTTAAAGGTTGAACTTGATGGATGTGTGTCTTTTTTAAACCTAACTTACTATGTTACAATGTTGTCAGTAATGTAGAGGGAAGAGTTTTATAAGCTTTATACGGGATACATCACTGAAACAGTTGTATGTGAAGTAATGGTGAAAATGATGATACATTCTTTTCATTTGATTTATTCAGTGTGCATCTCTCCTAATTTAAAAGAAGGTGAGATTATATCTGAAGTAAAGTTGATATGGGTGGGGAGTGAAATGTGTGAGTGAACTGCAGTAAAGTAGATTCAGCTTTGCAAAATCATTTTGTGACTCTATTGTTGGAAGACAACCTTCCTTTCTGTTTTTTGTCACTCACATGTGATGGGTGAAGTTAAAATCTGCTTTTCTGAGAGGACTCTGAGGTGTCTGGAAACCCCTGACTCTAATCATAAACACCACAGCTGGCAATGATGTGGCCAGAAAATAAAATAAAAAAAAAAATCACCTTGATCCAATGCACACACGCTTTGATGTGCCTGCAACAAGCGCCTTGGCCAAAGAAAAAGGTGCAGTTTTTTCAATAATTTTTTTTTCTTTCGTTAAGCTTGACAGTCCTAAATCATAACCATATGGCTCAGCTCTGTAACTTGAAAAAAGAAAAGCAACATGCTCTTCTGAGAAACTCGAAGAAGCATCTAAAACTGATAACATGAAACAGGCTTCAAAATATTAAAGTAATAAATGATTTGGTAACTGAATGTGCATCTTTCTATCTAAAGGGAGAAGAAACGGTTCAGTGGTTGTCAATGAACTGTCCTCCGTAAGGTTCCTTACAAAATATATTGTAAAGGGCTTTATCAGCTTCAAAAACTGCATTTATCACTTGAGCACAAGACACAAATTCATGTGCACAAAGGACATCACTTGTGCTTATTTGGAGGGAACCAGTGAAATGGTTGAGATTAGGGATGGGCGAATTTATTCGCCAGCCGCGAATTCGCTGCAAATTCCCGTGATTCGCCGCCGGCAAATGAAAATTCGCCAATTCTCAAATTTCGCTAGAAATACACAAATTTTTCGTCGAAGCAAATCTGGATAGATTCGCCCATCACTAGTTGAGATTACAAAAATAGGTGTCTAATTGGGAACATGTAGTTAAAACAATACACTTCTCTGTACATGTGGTGTATTGAAATTGCTACAAGCAAACCACTGTACAAGTATTAAACTCAGGCTTGAAATATAAGAAAAGAAGAAGAAAACAGAACCAGCCTTCAAAATAAAATTAGTTTGGTGTGTGAAAAATGTTATAACTCTGGTCTGGTTTTCACTTCTCAAGAAAAGGCTCCTAGCACAAGGTCAAGAACGGAATGCAGAGTCTGGGAGCAGTTTTTATCCCCTGTTGTTGTTACAGTCCTTGAGTTAGGACATGCATCTCCAGATAATGTCCAACTGCCCTAATTATTATCAGATTGTGCTTGAGCTCACAGAAAACAGCATGTTTTATAGGTCTCTCATTCAGAATGTGGAACTCATTTTTATTCACAAAGTGCGACTGATAATTTCTATGTATAGAGTAGTTTGATAGCTACAGCTAAAATAGATACATAAAGCAGATAGAAAGATAGAGAGATAGATAGATGACTAGCCACCCAATGTTAAGGATAAAGCAATATGCTGAACGTCCATTCATAGATAGGAAAGGTACTCACTAATGGTCTGAGTACTTTTAGATGAGATGAACAATACCAATGATTGTGCAATCAGAATCTGTCTGGATCAGAGCTAAGGGCAAAATAAAAGCTCTACATTCTCAGAATGTCATTTATTTCTGGTAAAGTATAATGCAGGATAATGATAATGCATAACATGTCCACACAGGACATGTGGTTCTGACCTAGCCGGTTCTAATATTTCCTGGCCCTGTCCTGTTTGATACAATATTTTGGTCTTGGTTTTGAGCACCTGTTTGATTCTGCCTTCATGTTGAAGATACAGTATTTTTGCTAGCAAAGTCCGAGACCTCATTTACAAAAAGTCTCGCACAGTAGGTGGCAATTGCAGAGCACCAAAAATCTGGTGCTCAGTGCAAAGTGTAAAAAAGTTGTCAGCTGAGGCCTTTTTTTTGCACTTTGCACACTGCCTGTGACATTGTAAATGAGGATTTATGTCTTTTTGCTGGAAATACTCATTGACCACTCTCAGCTTGTTTAGCAAATGCTCCACTCACTTCATGTCTGCAACTCAGTGTGACACTAAGGCAATTACTGCATTACTTTCTGCCTCAGCATCTTCTTATCAGATCAGCATTTCAAACTTGTGCTTAAAGATTTTCCTGAAGTGAATCACTAAGCTCATCCTTCACTAATCTCACTAATTAGAATTACCCTTACTACATTTTTCTGTAGAAACTCCTTGCACAACTTTACCTACCTATTTCCAAGAAGGTTTCCTTGTATTCCTTGAATTATTACCTGAACCATTCTAAGGGTTTCTCACATTTCCTGGCCAAATAACGCCTACTATCAAACACCAGACAACCAGTCAATTGTCTGGCCCATTTCCCTAAAGTCAAGCTTGCATATATTGTGACTTATAGCAACAGAATTGATCTGTGTTGTCTGTTTATTTCGGGGAAAGACACCTTTATTGCTCCAATTTATGGGATATATGATACAGTTGCAGAACACATGCTCACGGATACAATCTAACATATCTTCTTTGGAAATTATACACATTCATAAGCCTTAAATGGACCAGCAAGTTTTATCTGCACAGTTATGTGTAGATAGGAATGTTTATCATGAGCCTAATGCTGAGAACATTGGCACACGGGACAGTATTTTGCCTCCAGCACGATTTCTATTTTGGTGATAAAACATTGTTATTCTGGCCCCATTGACCTAAAAAGGTGATCATTCCCCAAGAACCATCAAAGTTTTCTGTGTTCCTTTCTGCTACTAATTGTCTGTTAACGATCCATTCCTCCTGAGTCTCCATTTTCTGTTTGTTGGACTGTATCTTTTACATCTTATTATACTGTGCCCCAAATGCAAACTGACATAAATTACATCAAACAGGTACCTTCAAATAAAATGGCAAATTCCAAAAATGTACCACTGGAAAGAAAATGCAACAAGAACCCAACATAATATATAAGGTTCTCTATGAAACAACAGCAGTATAATTGGGTGTTATCAAACAAATAACATGCTGAATGAGCTGAGCTTAGAGTTTATTATCTAAATAATAAGAATACAAAATTCCAGAGCAGTTCTGTCTCTTCAGACTCTCCGGTACTGACAGAGTTATTGTGTAAGTCTAGATTATGGGATTTCATCTACAAAGCATTGCTCCCTTGCACACAAAAAGGCACTGCACAGCCAGAGACATATGCTTGATACCTCATTTGGGAAAAGGTAACATATATTCTGAATTACTGTATAACAATGTTTATCTCTCTCCTTCTCTCTCTCTTCCGATGTCAGTAAACCACTAGAGAAAGAAAAAAAAATACTTAATTTGTATCAGAAGGACAATGCCTCTTGGAAGATAGCTCCAGTCCAATAAAGTACTTTGTAAGTACTCTTTTGCCAGAGGCCTTCATAAATCAGGCCAAGAAAGCGAAATAGACCAGAAGTGACTGGTAATGCCTAGTGAATTCCTTAGTGTGGCTCAGGATGATTTGGTGAGCATTGCACACAGATGTCAGGTATTTTAATAAAGAGCTTCATTGTACAAGGGTCCATTCCTCCTCCATAACCTTTTTTTTTCATAGAGGGTGGGAAAGGAAAAGGAGGGGGAGAGCCCTGCTCCAGCTGGGCCTGGAAACTCTGTCTGAGTCAGGAAAACCGCAGCTCATAAGCAAAGAGGAAGCATAATGTTCTACAAGGACAAAACATTAGCAAAAATGTCACTCAGGCCTGGTTCCACATGTTGGCTGCTTTAGGCCTCTTCCTTCTAGCATGCCCGAGCGATATAAATTCCATCTGCTCGGCAGCCAAGTGACAGAGAAGAAATACCGGCATCTGGTCTCTATTGCTGTCGGCTTTTTTTTCTCTGTGTTCCGTGTTATTCCTTAGCTAGAAACATATGAGGAGATGAAGGTGCTGGCAAGCGACTTTAAAAAGCTGCACTGGCACAAACACTACTTTCTGATGCTTTTCACACTTCACTATGGAGTTTTACAGGGAGAGGAACTGATAAACTGGTGTCTCAGAGCCAATAGGCCTGGAGGTTATTTTGTGTGTGCTTTTATTGCCTCATCTGTAGTCTATATCTGTCAGCCTGTCTCTGTCTGTCTGTCTGTCTGTCTAGCTAGCTATCTCTTTAATTGACTAACTTTGCATACTGTCAATAGGAATATTAGGATTACCATTTGCACATATATACAATAAGGTTTTTTTTTCTCATGACACAGGTATGGGATCTGTTATATGGAAACCGTTATCCAGAAAGCACCAAATTATAGAATGGCTGTCTCCCACAGACTCTATTTTATCTAAATAATCCATATTTTTTAAAATTATTTCCTTTTTCTCTATAATAATAAAACAGTGCCCTGTGCTTGATCCAAACTAAGATATACAGTGGTGTGAAAAACTATTTGCCCCCTTCCTGAT
>CM044431.1:127322299-127351956 GCA_024363595.1 Xenopus borealis
GAATAAGAAATCAGGAAGGGGGCAAATAGTTTTTCACACCACTGTAATTAATCCTTATTGTAAGCAAAACCAGCCTATTTGGACTTATTTAATGTTTAAAGGATTTTTTAGTAGACCAAATTACAGAAATATCCATTATCTGGTCCAGAGTATTTTGGATAATTAGTCCCTCACCTGTATAGTAACCGTACTTTATCGTTCTGCCTGTCTGTCCTGGGTTTTTAACTCTCATTTTTCTTTCTTTTCCTTTGTTGGTTTAACAATTGACTTTCTGTCTGTTATGCTGCCCTCCCTATACCTCACACCCTATACCTATCCTCTGTCTGTCTAGTATCTGTCTGAGATATGTACAGTGTGTATATCTAGCAATCAGTATCTACCTATATCAATCAGTATCTACTGTACCTATGAAATCTATCATCTGTCAATCTCAAAATAGAGAGGAGCTCCATGGTTAAAGTCATGTGCTTTTTAAAGAACATCGATTGAAATTAACAGAGAACAAAAACACTTTAACAGTAACTCTTACATTCAGTTAGGATAAACCCCAGTGAGATGTCTCTGTTTTGTAGGTTGACATTTAGCTAAGAACTTGGCTTGCTTTATAAGATATGTGTTTCACTGTGTATTGTGTGTGTATGATCCTCAAGCTTTGAAAAAGGAGGCATTTGATTTAAAAAACATTACTACTCCGGCACATACAAAAAAGACAACAGAGGACTTGTCCCCTCAACTTATCTCTCTCAGATCTAATGATAGCACAGCTTATTCCTTCAGTGACTTGCTGACGCTCCTAGCTTGGTGCTTAGTGGCTGGCTTGGGTTCCACCTGTCTCCGAATGACAAGAGATGGACCTGATCACTTGGGAATGCAGACTGTGAGTTATTAATAGTGACTGGTATACTACCTGGGAGACAGGTTGAGAGGGGGAGTTAGATTATTTATAAGTGAATGGTTAACAGCTGTACCTACTGCTAAGCATTACATGGATGCCATAAACTGTAGAGCTCAGAGTGCGAGTTATTCAAGCACAAACGACCTGCCTGTCACTGCAACGTGCAAAATGCTGGCAAATTGAAGTCAAGAGGGAGACAGAATGAGGGGACGCTGAAACAATGCTTTACTCTCAGGCGGCACTGTCATGACAGAGTGCAGAATGGAAATGAGAAATAGACAGTCCTATCATGAAATACGATTCTCCTGCAGCATAGATATCTCCAAAATAAAGTCGCATGATCGAAAGTATTTCATACTCTCTGTCTCCTCCACCTCCCTCTCTTTTTATCCCTCCCCGTCCTTCAGGCCTTTTAGCAGAACAGATGTAAAATGTGTCCAGCACAGATGCCAAGACATAGGGAACAAACACATTTTTATAAGGAATAAAATGTGTTATTTTTATCTTGTAAGGCGTCATCTTGGTATTTCCATGGATTTTTTATTTTTTGTGGAACAGCATAAGAGTATAAGAATACACAAGCCATGCACTCACTACCACTGAGAATTTTTTTGTGTAGGGACCCATAGGGTTAAATTTCCCAACTGGCTCATGAAGTTCCAGTTATTGTTTCCTATGACCTTTGGGAGGTCCTATAAGGTTGTTATGACAAGTTCCTGCTCATAGTTAGTAAACTAGGAGGGAGCACATGACTTTCATCTTTGGACTCCACATACCTTCAGTGGTGGATGCTGCTAGGAAGCCTGGAGCAGAAGGCATCAGTAAAGCCCTTGTGGCCTAAGGAAGCCAAGTCTGGGAGCAGGGAACCCGCAAACAAAGCTGTGTTAGTGATATTTACAGCTTCTATTATGGTCCACAAAGTTGGTTGACCATTTTGAAAAAACAGCTCTTGGCTCCAGCAAGGACTGGAGGTAGCTATCTTAGGCTTTACCTTGCCTAAAGCAAAGGGGCACTAACCTAGAAAGTGACTCTTCAATCTTTTAGAGGCATCAGCTGGAAGTGATCCAGGCCACTTGCAGGTATCTCCACCAGGGAACTTAAACTTTGCCAAGTTCCATCTCATCTCTGGCTTGCATATCAACTATTTATATGACAGTCGCTACCTGCAAAGCTACCTTTGGTGAATCAAGATGATATAATGCATAAGATTTCATGTTCTGCTAATTAGTGTACAAGGCCCTTTAATTATGAACCATATTCTTGAATCAAGCTCACAGCTAGCACTATCTACACATGAGCAAAGTGCAACAGAGCTAGCAATGGCTATACACAACTCTTTAGATCACTAGGTACACACACCACCTGATACCTCTATATCAATGGGGTAGCTCAAAAAGTCAAATTTGCCAGCTAAGAAGTTTGTAGCCATGCATCCAGGTTGATTTATTGTAGAGGTGTAATGAAGTAATTTTACTCTCATGTGACTTGAATGGGTACACTTTATAAAGAAAATTACAATACAATTACAATTACAATACAGTGAGGGATTATTTTTTCAATATGTATAAGAGAAGTGTTAGCAGTATATGGGCTTTTTGGAATTGATTGTACACTTATAATGTTAATACGGAGTGCTAGCTTTTGTTCAACATTGCTTTACAAAGCAGCCTGAGAGATCAGTAAGATAGCAGTAAACAAAAGCCACAAGATAACTATAAAACAGATGGTGCCTAACCACTAGTCTGTTTATTTTATGGAAGTCAACATTATTTACAGTGTATTGCGGTCAAAATTAATAGACGGGTGTTATACAAAAAAGGAGGGAAATAAATAAATAAAGCAGCCTTTTCGTTCTTTTTTCAATTATTTACACAAATTTTATCCAGCTTGTCTGCACATCTGCAGCAAGTCTCTCCACAAACACAATGTTTCATGATTGTTTTTGTATGTTTTTTAATGAGCTCTAAAGATGTAATCCAAAGGAAAAAGGTGACTGCCAGCGATAATGAAAAGCGGCCTATGGTGTGAAAATTTGGCCATTTTTTGCCATGCCAGGTTTACAAGGATACTCTGCAAAGAGAGTGCAAATAAGAAAAAAACTGTAATTTTACAATAACTAGCTCATTTGCTTAGTCTCATCCAAAAATTATAATACATTAAACTTAAATCTGTGCATCCTCCAGATGCTATAGGCTACAATTTCAGTGGTATACATTTACTACAGCAGACCCTGTAACTGCAGGGAGTTTGGTAAGGACCCACGTCATCTGCACCTGCAGAAGATCATGGGTAACACACTGTAGAGGAGGGCCCTGATATTTATTGCAGGGAAGTCCAGTCAACTCACCTTACATACGTAACTGTACAATTCCCTCTACCCTTATTGTGCCACTGCATGGCACCTATATATATACAAGAGTCTTTATGTGCCATCCCTTGTATAAAAACTATACAATTATAGCCTAGCATTTTTTTCTGAATATATAAAATGGTTAGCTATCTTTTAAGACTTATTGATTGTGAAATTCACAATCGTACATATTGCAACTGATCTGAGGTGGAAACTGTTTATATTAACTTGTAAACAGTATGACGTTTGCTACTCAGTTGAACTTAAGAAATCACTCACTCATTTTTAAAGTATTACAATGGTGAGACTCCCTACAATATCTGTAAAAAATTAGCAGCTGTAGTTAAAATGAATGGCCATATCCATTGACAAAAGAGGAAACTCATTTCAGGTGGTGATGTTGCTATATTGGTTTATTGACAGAGCCCTAGATGAAAATTTCAAGGAAAGATTTGTTGCTATCAATTGCAAAGATACACAGATACAACTAAATGATTGTTTGTTTGGACTACTGCTATGTATATGTTATAAATAAAATATATTTTCACTTTTGCACAGATGGCAAGTGTGTTGACACCATACTCTGAATAAGGAAATTAATTCTGGTAAATCTGTGTGTTTTATCAAAAGAATGAACTAATTTACCCATGAAGCCAGCATTTTTTTAAAGTTTTCTTACCTGAAGTATGTATCCACGGACATAGTCCCGTAATGTCCAACCCAGACCATGTAAGATATGTAGTACCTCTTCCTGTTTCAGGACACTGAAAAGCCGGTCCAGGAGAATTTTGAGTCGCACAGGCACGGCCTGTGTACCGTACAGCATAAGGCTGCTAATGTCAAATACCACATTGGACTGTACAATTTCAACTTGTGTAGGGTGGTAGAGGTGTTGAGTGCTGAGCTTGTCCAAAGCTGCATTCATGGATAAAAACAAAAAGAGAAAAATGGCACAGGCATTAAAAGATCAGCCAATCATACCGACGACTAGAAAGTGGATTTATGAAACAGGCTTGTTTTGTCTTACACAGCTTACAGCTGTCAAGGTTACTGAAACAGATACATTGACAGCATTTCTTTATTTCATAATGCAATTGCCTCAAAAAATCTGGCATATTTAGCAAGCAATGTATTGATTCTATGCTATTGAGTACAGCATATGAAAGCATGAGAATTGGAAAAATAGCTGTACATAACACAGCCATTACTGCTGCTTATTTAGTTTTTTACACAGAGACTTCTGCTTGATACACATAGATTGACTCAATGAAGAAGCAGGGGCATCTCCTGCCATGTCTGATGAGATATGAGTAAGGAGTCTACTTGTGCATCAACAGTTTTAAATACATACCTATTTATACACTCACATACTGTATATAAAAGTTAGCCTTAACATGGAGGCTGAAATCGCAGTTTAGGAAACACTGTTCTGTTGTATATGTGATGCTTAATAAACTATATTTGACTTGAGAGACTCCACTGAAAGGCTTGCAATTCTGTTTGGGATTTGACCAAATACGAGTCTTTTTCCAATAACTTTCATGTGCAAATTAGTATTCAGACTCAGTAGTGTAAGATTCAATAGCCTGATAAATCTGAAAAAATTGGATTTGGTGCATCCCCGTTGATGATGTTCTCTAAATTTACTTCAAAATTCTGCTTGTTTAATGGCAAACATGTGAAAATAACAGATCTTTAGCCTATAACAAACATTCATTTTCTTTGAAACTTACCTCTCTTCCCAAATTTTGTAATTCTATCTATTTTTAGTGGCCTTTAACAATTAAGAAAATTGCTTCAGTATGCAGTGTTCTTCAGCTCCCAGCTGGTAAATATTTGGAGTCCAAATGTTTTTGTTATTGTTGTTCATTTAAAAAGTGCCAACACATTCACGATCATTGCAAATTACGGGTGGGGAAATAAAATAACAAAAAACATGTATGTCTTCCAGAGGTGTACCCAATGGAAAAAAGTCCCAGGAACCTTCAGTTTTTCCTGCATCCAATTTATTATTAGCTAGAGGTGAAAAGCTCTTATGTTACCAGCACATGTGAATGTTTATCTGATAAGCACTCCAGCTGCGGGCATCACTTTTACCAGCCAAACCTGTCCTCTTTGTGAATGCCCTGAGTCTGAATGTGTGCAGTCACTAAGGAAGGAGCAATTACATGCAAGGAGAGGGGGACTTAATGAATCTTAAAACCACATACTTTGCAGAGTAAAGAAGCGGACATTTTGGAGGAAATAGCCTGAAAAGGGTCCTTGTGTTTCAAAAGAATGACATACACAGCTGCGGCAAATTCTAAATTTAAAGTGCTTATTTCTTTGGGGGGGTTTTTGTGTGACCGGTGAGTTAGTAAGGTTTGTTTTGGTTGAACGTCAAGAACATATTGGCTTTCTAGTCAGAAGGGGAACCAGAGCATTTTCCTTGGTACTGTATTTATCTACATGCGGCTCAGTCGGCTGGTCCTGCATATTCTCTGCTGGGACACAAAGAGATAAACTGTATCCATGCAATGTCCAAATCCCTGCCAGGCTGTTCTGTAGAGGTGCTAAGAATACCAATTAGTATTGCATGTTTTTCTGGCTGCCATTAGGAAAATGCCTCTGTGAAAAATAGAGAGTTCTGTTCATGTTGAACAAAAAAAAAAACACTAAGCAGGTATAATATCCCATGGTACAATACAGAATAGCCATGAATATCCTGTAATTTATATTGTTATAAACAGTGCTTGGTGATGTCATGAGTTATAACCATTGCTTAGTGATGTCATTTGTTTCCAACAACTCACTGAAAGTTGTCTGTTATACTAAATAATGTACCCCCCCTATTATAAAATATGAGGCTATTTTGACATCTCCAAGTTCCATGACCTTTATAAAGGCACTCTGCCTTCGGCCTAGTACATTATTCACTATTTATTGCTCTGTGCAATAACATGCTGCTCTTGCAAGACTTTTCTACACAAAAACATTTTTGGAATGCTCAATGTGAGTCCCCAGCTTTTGTATTTCTTGTATCTTCCACTCATTATACAAAGGCGAAAGGCAGATACAATAATTTTTACTATAATTTATGCTTTCCTTTTTATTTTTTACTTTAGGGATATGGCATATGTGGCATTTTGATTGTGCTACTTCTGGAGTTGCGGTAGCCAGTCAAAAAAAAAATCTGCTAACATAAAATGATCACTATTACTACATTTTATATACACAACTCTTCTCTCTTACACTGACATGGAGGAGTTAATCTGAGCCATCTGGGGACCCCGTCTTTCCTCATTCCTGCAGAACTCTCTGAGGCATTTCTTACAACCTCAGAGACACAGTGCAGATAAGATAATTTGTGGTGGATTATTCCATTTGTGCCAGTCTGTATTTGTCACTATTTCCCATCAGTTATGTGGGACATCCTTCACACTTCATAAATAATGCAATTTGAATCATGATTATTTGGGTTGTGTAGAGATGTGTAAAGATCTGTAAATACCCCACATCTTGCATACATATATTTTTTTTAAACTTACAGAACACTTAAAAGCTGGTGTTATGTAAAAAATGATGGAAGAGAAATGGAATAGAAACTTGGAACAATAAGAATAGAAATATATATAATTGATTATGACAGTTACTACATTGCATACAGACAGACACAGTCATTAAAGGGTCTGATTTATTAAAAAAAAATGTTGCTTAATACCCATGCTTTTCCCTAAATCATGCATTGTTACACCACTGCCTAGCAACTGTAAAGGGCAGAAGGGGGTTAAAAAATCACCCTTCTTTTACCACAGCTGCTGACCAATATAAATGTAGAAATAATAAAGTGCCAGTAGTTCTTATTTATAGAAGGTTTGCTAACTTGAATAAGGTACTTACAACAGTAGTGAGGCCTATGTACCATTACTTCTAGGAGATAGGAAATATATGAAGGATTATTCTTACAGTGCAGGTCAAACTGGGGGGTCAGGGCCCACCGGGGCTGCTCTACTACGGCCCCCTCTGCCCCCCCTGCTGCACAGTGTGTGTGCACACTGGTTTTGCCTCGACTGCCTGACAAGGGGAGGTTGTGGAAGGAAGAAGACTCTTAATTTGCAGATCTGGGCTGGTAGCCCAGTCCAACCCTGAACCCTACCTTTCCTTGGTGACACAGGAGCTGCTCTTTTCTAAAATGGCCATACATTGAAAGATTTGCTCATTTGATGAGGTGGCTAAACCAGTGGATTTTTTCCTGATATGCCCACCTTCAGTTGGGCAATATCACATTGATCTAATCAGGCCAAACAACTGGATGATATGGACGAGATACAGGCTGTCGGGATAAGGACAGCTCAACAAGCCAATGCACTTCTCACCCTGCCAGGATTTTTAAAGGGATCTTGTCATGGGAAAAAATTTTTTTCAAAATGCATCAGTTAATAGTGCTGTTCCAGTAGAATTCTGCACTGAAATCCATTTCTCAAGAGCAAACAGTTTTTTTTATATTTCATTTTTAAATCTGACATGGGGCTAGACATTTTGTCAATTTCCCAGCTGCCCCAATCATGTGACTTGTACTCTGAGAAAACTTCAATCACTCTTTACTGCTGTACTGCAAGTTGGAGTGATATCATCCGCTCCCTTTCCCCCACCCAACAGCCTAACAAAAGAACAATGAGAAGGTAACCAGATAACAGCTCCCTAACATAAAATAACAGCTTCCTGGTAGATCTAAGAACAGCACTCAATAGTAAAACCCATGTCCCACTGCTTACTATTCAGTTACATTGAGAAGGAAAAACAACAGCCTGCCAGAAAGCAGTTCCCTCCTAAAGTGCTGGCACAAGTCACATGACCAGGGGCAGCTGGGAAATTGACAAAATGGCTAGCCCCATGCCAGATTTCAAAACTGAATTTTAAAAAATCTGTTTGCTCTTTTGAGAAATGGATTTCAATGCAGAAGTCTACTGGAGTAGCACTATCAACTGATGCGTTTTTTTTCCTTTTAAAGCTGTCCAAATCAGCATGGGCTGAAAATAGAGGCCTTATTTTCCAGGTTCACAGCATATCCAGCCCTGGTACTTGGTGGACACCAAAGATTATGAGCAATATGCTTACTCTGCTAAGTACAGAAATTACACCAACAGTAATACAAAACAATTTTTGTAAGATTGTCTGTACATGTATGGTGACCCAGCACTCCCTAAAATGAAATTTTCTGTAAAACCACTTCTGCCAGCATGTGGTGCATCAGTGGATGAGGAACTGAAGTGGAGTTTCTCTTGTTTTCCTGCTCCCCTTTTTACCATAGTGCAAACAGAATAATAAAATTAAATTTGGCCAGTACAGTCACCAGCAGTGACTGCAAATCCATTTTATTGTGTTCTGTTTTGCCAGAAGAAAAATACACAAAAGCCTAGGCATCAATTGGAGCCCATACCAGCCAATAATCCAATTTTGTTTATCACTGCTAACTTGTTTAGTTTCTAAAAGTGAGCAGAAAAAAATTGAAGAGGAAATTTTGCACACAGTTAAATACAAAAATATCAGCAGATATTGTTTTAAGGCCTAAACTAACAACCCATTGCAAACATTTTAATCAAGGAGTGATACGTTTTTTTTACAGTAAAGGACTTTCAGTTAACAAAGGCATTAAAAATATGTAAGGCACTTTGACTTCATGAATTAATTGTTATGCCCTTTTATCACTCTTGAACAAGTACAGCATTCCTTAGTGTTTTTTTTTTTATTTTTAATCTGAAAAAAAAAATCACATTCCACTAGTAACTATGAGGGTTTAAATTAAATTAATTTGTGACAACTGCAGGAAACTGTGCAATTACAGCAGTGGGGAGTATTTTCCATTCCAAGTTAGCCGGCTGTAGAATAGTAATTCAACCGGCTGCTTTTTTACAGCAGGTGTAGAATAGTAATTCAACCGGCTGCTTTTTTACACTCGTTTGCTATTGACTTATGATTTAGTCATTTGTGCTTTTTATTAACTAAAACTATTTTAAAGACAGCAAACAATTCTTGAAGCAGGTACACTGCAGTCCTTGGGCACTGATTTAGAAGCCTATGTGTGATGCTTGGAGAGAAAAATGTTTCCCAGTCTTGTGCTGATGAGCCATCAAATCCAAAAGTTTGACAGGTATGAGAAAGCCTCTACCAGGCAAGGTGTAGGAAGTCATTAGGAAGAAAGCTGGTGTTTAGAAATCTGCATACAAGAGGTGCATCCCATGCCTTTTTGAGTGACTGCTGGAATGTTAAAATTCTTTAAACGCTTCAGCTATTTCATTTGTCATATGGTAGTAGTATAATCAAATCTGTGTTGTTCCTTTATGAGCTAAAAGTATTTAAGAAGGCATTCTTGCAACATCTGACTGACATTGGCAGTGTTCAGCAAAATTAGTTTAACCTGATCTGAAGAACTTTAGTGTCATTGAGAGACATTATAACATTATATTCTTCTACAACAAGGAACTGCAAAGTACTGATTATTTATTTACATGATATATAGATTTAAATAGATTTAATATTTTTTTACCTTGTTAAACCTTGCTTTTGTGTAAATTCCAATAAAAAGCATACATTAGAAAAGCAACAATAAAATGTTCATGTATTTGTTTCTTTTCTAATCTAATGAAGCGTTTATGAGGTGTCAGAACATGAGTGAATTTATAGGGCTACAAAATATGTTGGTGCTATATAAATACATGTTAATAATAATTTGCCTAGTTTGGGGTGGACCTAGGCCCAGAAATGCCCCTGGACATTGTTGATGAAAATTTTGTTTTTTGAATAATGAGAGCAACTCAAAGAATTTTTCAATTTACTATTTAGTAAATATAGGGCCCCGTAATATGCACCCCTCACCAACTACACCAGTTGGACCCTCCCCCACGGCCTTCCTCTTCTGTATGTGAGAAGAAAAGGCAGAGCTGAGAAGGTTTGGTGGATGTCATGTACTCAGCTTCTTGTCCCTGTCTGTCTTGAATTGTTTGCCAGCCAGAAGCATGCATACTGGCTTACAATGCACATGTTCTTGTAGCAGGAAGCTATACGGCCAGACCTGGTATGCTGCAAACCCTGCAGAACCCTCCTTCTGCCTAGCTATGGAGCAACTGGGCCATAAAAAAAGGTCTGGTTGGTGTGATTGAGATCCAGTGTAGGTCAGCTTTCTATTGGAGACCAACAGCCAGATGTGACCCTTAGAGGGATTTGTACGAGCCCTTATCTTTTTTTAAATGCTCCTTTGATATCTTCATATACCACTCCAAGACTAAAGTAGTACAGTGGTTTCTAGTCAGCTAAAATAGCATGGGCAGTAGAGTCTTTTTCTTTATCTTTTATTGCCTTTTAATAAATGCCTGCATATAACAATAACACATGATCAGTAATGTCTTACCATGGGCCACCCAGCCATGTTTACACTGATCACAGGTTCTTAAGTTAATCTTCCCAGGCTGGAAACATTCGCAAGTGCAATTTACAAGTGTACATCGGATGGCCTAAAAGAGAGAAACAAGCATGTTAGGATGACAGATCCACTTAAATGTTATTGTGATTTTTTTTATTATTATTATTTTTTTTTTTTTTTTAGATTGCCAACATATTGAGCTTCATTATTTAGTATATATATTATTTAAAAGTTAGGTATGGTGAACTCAGGTATGCACATGTAAATGCTGAAGGAAAATGTATGTGGTATACAATAGAGTTTAGAGACCCACTCTGTCTTCTTCTTCAAGGTGGAAGTAAGGTAGGTGAAACACCTACCTTAATTTGCTGCCTAGAACCATCAACAAAATTGAAAAATTAAAATACTCCTTATTTTAGGTCTGGAGATCCTTACACATGGAGAACTCATCATCAAATATATACTGTAGCCATCAAATGAAGGGAAATCAGAAATATTTAAATAAGGATGTAATTCATTTTTCTCCATAAGAACATCTCTTAAAAGCATGAACCTATTTATCTAAAACCCTAAAATGATATGTGTTTATCTCTGTCAAACCCTACCACCTGCCTTAACAAACGAGTCACTCAGGTCCTCCATTGTCCATGTAACCAAATAATGAAACCCATTAGTATAATAACATACATATCCTCCCTGTTTACAGTTTAAAATGTGTACATAAACTGCATGTATAAACTATATATTATTTTGTTATGAGAAGTTAACTGTTAGCTTAATAGAGGCCACATTCTGAAGTTTCACATTTCAGACTTCCGGTACTCTACTAGTCATGGTGGTTGACTTAAGAATAGAAGACAAAACCTGAATATTTAAGGAAATCTTATTGCAGCCAGCTGCTTCAAATAAATGCCCTACTGTCTTTATATGGCTCTTAGCATGTTTAATACATTGTACTTAGTGTTCATTCTATTATTAGTTTATAACTCTTCAGTAATGCCTCTTTTTAATTTGTCACTCACCAGAAATAAATTGTCCTGGCCTACACGGTCGTAACAGCTCCCCCCCTTCATCATGTAAACTGCTCGATGGCTCATTCTGCAAACTATATAAGTGTGTATCCCTGATTAACGGAAATAGTAATATGAAATATATTACCAGCGACATCTGCTGATGAAGCAGGAATAATATATGTGCCTGTAGGTTAAGAGAGGGGAAGAAGGGAGATCATGCTGAAAGGTCCAGTTTCATGTTCAATAGTTTATTGACTTGATGATATATCACGTCTGCACTTGTCAGTAATGGTGTCTTTCTTTAATATGTTCACTAATTAATGAACTCTGTAATTAATCGTGCTTCTTCACAAGGGAAGTTACAAGAGGACAGTTAACTCTTAACTCTGAAAAACTGCAAGCACAGAGGATCCAGTTAACTTGGTTCACAAGGGACTGAGTGACATGCATACTGAAAAGACTGCCAGAATCTGTTGATATCTATTTTGCAATTAACCCAGAATGAGATGCCTTTTGTGCCCAAAGCATTAAAGGGACAGTTATACTACACAAGACTACTTTTTATATGAGGCCAAGTTGTGGAAAAAGAAATTTCATCTGGATTTATTCAAACCAAAAGAGAATTTGAAGTAAATGCTTTGATTTTACATACTAAACTATCTGATAGATATTTAACATACACCAGATATTTAACAGACACCAGAATGCTCAGGCCTGGGATCTTTCTGTAATTTGTATCACCATCCCTTAAGTCTACTAAAATTATTTAACAGTAAATAAACCCAATAGGATTGTTCTGTCTCGAATAAGGAAGGATTTATGATATCTTACTTGGGATCAAGTACAAAATACTGTTTTCTTATTGCAGAGAAAATGGAAATAATGTTTAAAAATATTTGATTAAAATGGGCTCAATAGGAGATGGCCTTCTTGTAATTCAGAACTTTCTAGATAACAGGCTTCAAGATAATAGATCTCATACCTGTAAAATGTACTGGCTAATCAGCTTAATTTGTTGAATACATTTTAAATAACAGATATAGTTTTATTCTTCCTGACAAATTTTTTTCTGCTGGATGTTACACCTAACAGTGAATATTTTTATGTGTTGGTTACAATTATTTCATTTTATGTTACACTAAAGAATACTTATAGTCATTTTATACACTAATCTTAGTGATTACAGTACAATTGTTAACTGTACTGTAACTTAGCTAGATCACATCTGCTGATAAGCCCATTATCATTCTACATTCTACATGATCATCATTAATTAATAAAGTGCTAGTAAGTTACACATACTAATTTACTTTTAGTATCAAGCAGAATGTGACGGTGATCAGTTTGCAATTTGTCCTAATTTTTTACTTGTAGGTTTTGAATTATTTAGCTTTTTGTCCAGCTACTCTCCAATTTTGGAAGCTATCTGGTTGGTAGAGTCTATTTTTCACAGCAACAAGGCAGTGGCTTGAATGAGGGATTGGAATATGAATAGGAGAGGGTCTGAATCAAAACATAAGCAATAGTGATGGGCGAATCTCCCGAGATTTGCTTAGCCGAAAAATTTGTCGAAAAATTTGCGAAACGAGTCGCGGGATGCATTTGATGCGCGTCGCGTCGTTTCCGGCGCGCATCTCGTCGTTTTCGTCGTGCGCCGCGTCAAAAACGACGCGTGACTCGTTTTTCTGGTGAATTTTCGCAAAGCGAAATTTCGCTGGCGATTCGCGAATAAGCAATAAAAAGTAACAAAAACAAAGAACTGTAACCTCAAAGAGCAATAGTAATTTAGCTGCTGGGAGCTGGAAAGCGGCAGAAGAGGAAAGCAAATAATTAAAAAGCTACAAAAACAATTTAAAAGTTTCTAAGAATAGGCAATACTATAACATATCAAAAAATAAACCTGATGGTGAACCACCCCTTTTGCATATTGCTTTATAGGTTAGGTTATTCACCATTTGGGGGAACCAAAATAGTTATCAAAGGCCCACTCATAAATATTATAAGCAGTAAGTGCTTAATTATATATGGGTTCTATAGAGCGACAGTGAAAGTAAGGAAAGGAGCATCTATACATTTCTGGCATAATTAAATGTCTATATTTTGAAATGCAATGTCACCACAATTAAACACAGAGAATACTTCCTCATAGGCTGATTAATATTCTAGCAGTAAATACAAAATACACAATAAAAGGAGTAATGCAAAGTCAAAAACAAACTACATACATTTTTACTTTTTGTACTGCAAGAACAAAAAAAAGTATATTCTTAAGAATGCTCTCTGAAGAATTCAGCTTTTATGCCAAGCTTTATCCTTTAATTTGGGCCTGCTGGGTGCACAGCATAAATTTAAACACAAACACTAGGCCAATGAAGAAACTAACACATTTACCGTGAACAAAAACTACAAGATGAACAGTGAAATTTTAATACATTTCAACTTATCTCTTTTACTAATGTGGAGAACACAAACCCTACAGGAATTCGCTCAGCAAACTGGTAATTACAGCAGGATCCTTTTTTTTTACAATACGCATGTAAAGTCAAACACGAGCCATTCCTGCTTTTTTCATGTAGGTTACAATAGAAGTTTTAACAAAAAGATGAAAAGTCTACAAAAACGTACCCTTTTATGGCAAATTGTCCTTTAGCTATGTACATTGAGCAATAATCTTTATAGGAGATAGAATTTTCTTTTAACAAGATAGAGCTCCAGAATTTTATCAGTTATTTCATTGCACAGTGGTCTTCATTCTTTAATGCTCACATCGCAAACACACAAATATAAAACACTAATCATATGCCTTTACATTACAAAGGCACTCACTGTTTGTGCATGTTTTAAGCAATGTATTTTAAGCAATGTATTTTTTCTTTTTTTTGCTTTACAAAGGGACCGTTGGCAAAAAGAAATTCTCTTTACCTTCAACAGAGTGATAGGCCTGCTTTGGTTGTTGCTTGAGTGTAATTTTAAAGAAACAGATTTTAAATAGATTTAGTTTTATTTAAATTGTTTTTGTTGTTTCTTATGTAGGGATGACTATTTCCTTTTTTTCTTTTCTGGAAGTGATTTAAATTTTACATAGACTGCACTTGTCCCGTAAAACAGATAAAGATCATCCAACTACTGTATGTGCTTCAATTTTTTGGGGAACTGTTATTTGTTTGAAATAGTTTTGAAATCATTTTCTTAGTGGGCCCATGGGCTGAAAGGTATGGATGCTGTTAGAGGGCCCTTACACAGTATAACTATATTTCAATGGTTCAGCTAAAGGATCAGAACAGCAGGAAGTGAAAAGGAGTTACCTCTTCACCTTCACATCCGACAATACACAATGCACTCACATGATGCATTAATAGATGAATTGTTTGAACCTGCCCTACTGAAGAAACAACTGATGTTCACATTACATAAATATCTGTTGAGATTTTTGGGGTAGAATAACCATACCAAAATCTGTACAAAACTATTTTGTACTGGCATAATGGTCAGATCCTGTTGAGGATTGTCCACTTTATGGTCAATGGTTTATTGCTAATAGCTAATGTAAAGCCATTTTGTAAATTGGTACTTTTTTTTGTACTGATATTTGTTAAATACACACATTCAAGCTGTCTGTATCTATGTGATATACCATTCCAAGATCAAATACGTAACAATGAATTCCATCTGAACCAAAACTAGCATTCTAAATATATGGGCTGACCAAAAACCCATGGTGACCCACGGGTTTACCACCAGCTGGTAAGGTTCGGGTTGAGATTTGGCCAACCATTAGGGGTTACAGTTGGGTGTGGGTCAGACTGGGAAAGTATACTCCTACTCTGCTCCTGAAGATTCTGTCTTTTAACCAGAGGGTCATGGTTTTTTGGGTTAGGGTTGGGTGTTGGTTGAGTTTTGGTTGAGTTTTTCCTGACAGGCATATCACTATTGTTGAACCATCACACTAGTGGCTTTGTAAAATAATATTCACATTCACAGTTTGAGTTTAGGACTATGCAATTAATATGCTATAAACAATGTTTAGACTTAGATTGTTAGTTCTGTGGAATGTTAATATTTTCCTTAAACAATATGGAACTGTGTTTGAGTTTTAAGGCGTAACACATGCAGCATGTCTATGGTCATGCTTACTTATCTTAGTAAATGACAGTGTGTCACAACACAAAGGAAGGAGACTGTCATTTTCATTGCCAAACATACAGTCTGTGTTTGCTTTTGTGACTGTAAGATGAAAGGAGAATGATGATTTATATTTCATTTTTCATTCATTTTTTTCCCCAGGGACCAAACAGTCACTTTTTTAGTACTCAAAGTATTTAAATAATGTGGAAAAGAGCTGTAATGTGGCAGATGCATCTACTTTTATTATTTTCTTTACAGACGATATCATTTAGGTCTGGCTAGAAATTCAGTGTTGTATTTGGCTTCACATTGCTCTGTGACTGGGACTGGTTTTCCTAACTGTTCTCTAGAAAACTGGTCATCTCTTAATAAAAGACTTTGCCAAACTGTAGGCCATAACCTTATAGAAACTGCCGGAATTGTATTTAACTCTTATATGGGAAATGTCTTAGATTTGTTTTGCATTTGCTCAGTCAATTAAATACACATATGCTCTTATATATTTTTCATAGCTGGCTGATCACATAGAAATGAACTGCATTTTTATAGTGTTATCAAGTTTTGTTTGGTACAATAGCATGCTCTGAAGACCTCAAGTTTATGTGCAGTTTCCCACTACAAATCAAGACATATCTGCAGAGTTACAAATGGAATTACTCATGCCCATCCTATCCCCTACCCAAACTCATACTCATTTGTAGAGTAAATGGGGGGGGGGACTTGAAGGCTAAAGCACTGGGGACAGTCTTAACTACTTTTATTCAGTTTTTTAAAAAACATAATGCAGCACTCTGTGGCTGGAGACCATAAAAAATGTGTTCTTACAAATCTACAATGGTCTCAAAGGTTTTCAATACGAGTAGTCTGCATATTAGTGAATTCTCTTCAGGGTCTCTTGCCATTTTGATCCTTCTACTTGTTCTGAAAAACGTGTACATGGAGTAAACATCTAGAATAAGCTTCCAGTTCCTTGTACATTCCTTACAGGCTTCACCAGATCCCTTTAGCTTACCAATAAATTGCATCAAAAATTCTTGGTTTTCAGCAAAAACCGCATTTCAACCATTAAATTCAGCATTATAAATGTCCATGCTGTTCCACTTCTCCTGACTTAGGCTGCCAGGACAGCTTACTCAGCAGGGGGCTATAGAATAGTTTACGATGGCAATACCTAGTCAAATAAATTTAAACTTTACTGCCCTTTTTTTTAAAGCCCTCTCTTAAAAATATATTTATATATATCTCTAAAACAGATGAAAAAAAATCTCATTATGTGGAAGCTCCCTTTGGCTCAGAAAATGTAAATTTGCAATCTACTTTCCCCTCTCATCACCCCTCACCTCTTCCTCCCCCATCCCATAAAACTATTTTGGAACATGCCAGGCATACAATGGGAAAGCAAGGTAATGCGGCCTTGTTAAGCCACATCTGGAGGTGGTTTTGCTACAAACACTATACCAATCTCCTTACAGTAAAGGATTGCTGCTGCCTAGCATAAAAATCCAGACAATTACATGAAAGGGTAGGGGCTTTCAATGAGGATTTAAACCAACTGAATTGTTCCCTGTCATCATGTATTACCATGTGCTGCAGATAGTATGGATGGATAATTTTTACATCACGGGGAATGATTATTACTGGTTACCACTCATACACTCTGCAATTACATTATAGAGGTACAGTAGGTATGCCTTCCTCAGGAACAGTTCCAGCCAATAACACTGACATAATATTACCAATAGCTGAACTGATAAGCATACATGGACATAACTAAGAAGATACACTGTTAGTTCATCATCATGCAAAAAGAAGGAATTTACTGTAGGTTGAAACTCTCAGCCACCTATGATAGGGACAACATGAACCTTCTGACTGTGTCTGATGTCTAGTTAAAGGGCAGTACTGACCATTAGTTCATTTCATCTACTGGGCATAGCTGCCCTAATGAGTCGAGCATGAAACTGAACAGTTTGTGATCAATTTATATGAAATTTAATATGCACAGCCACAGTGATTGCAGCCAGGAACACTGCTGGTTCCTATAGTGGCTTTGTGTTTCTCAACATTAATCTGATGAAGCCTATAGTAAAAGTAGTAAGTTAGCTCTTGAAACAACAGACAACTAATGGATGGGTGAATGACTTCATTCATTGCTACTGTATATTATAGTAAAGAATGTATGTGTGAATAGTATAAATATAAAAGCACCTTTATTGATCAAGAAAACATAGACATTAGCAACTAGATCAGCTGATAACACTGGAGCGCAGGTAGAGCTGAAAATCTAAAGGTTGCTGATCTGGGCTTTCCAGAAAAGGGTCTTTCTGTAAATTGGATCTCCATGTCTTAATTCTGCTTAAAAATCATGTAAATGTGAAATAATATAGGATAGGATTGTTTTGGCTCCAATAAGGAATAGTAATTAAAGCTTAGTTGAGATCAAGTACATACTACTGTTTTATTATTACAAAGAAAAAGGATAAACATTTTAAAAATGTTAATTATTTGATTCAAACAGAGTCCATGGGAGATATTTCCAGTAATTTGGATCCTATACCTGTACAACAATTAGAACAGGAAATGCTAACACTTATAAAGTAGAAGAGAATAGCTCTACATACTGCCTTACAGAGGACCCTTCACCAAATGCAATGTGCCAGCAACACCTGTCTTCCTCTATGAGGATGTTAAGGGATAATCATTTTTAAAGTGCATAAGAAGACTTTCATAGGGATATATCATGTGTATTGTGGTCCAAGTACTAACCCTACACCATATGGTCTGGTTGCCATAAAGGCTTTGATTTATATTAGATCAGCATGAAATACAATAACAATATGACATTTTCATCAGTTATTGTTGTTAGGATGCTGTCAAGAGATGTTCAGCAAAATTCCATGTCAAGTGGCAGTTTTCACCAAAAAAACAGCTGTTACGTATACCTACTCTAAGCCTTTTCTTGTGACATGTATAGCCTTAAATAAAACCAAAAGCACATGGACTGTATATGCAATTTTGTCTTTGTGTCTTTTCTCGAAAGCAAAAAATCATAAATTGGATTGGAATTAATATCCGCTTTATCTCTCTTTGGAAGAGACCCACCAAATAAAAAGTAAATGAAACACTTGTGGATGTGCAGCTTGGGCGTGGTTAACCTTGAATGTCTGCTTACATTGGTTTTTACAGCATCTCTTCATTTACCTTTTAATCTAATACAGATCAACCTTGGCTTGTTCCAGTTTCTAACAGTGGCTGTAGTCTACTGATCTCATCGTCATGCCACTGACTGTACTGAGTAAATCACTTATAGTTTACATTGCTTTATAGGGACACCAAACTGAAAACAATACGTACATACAATAAGTATGCTACACATGAACCATGGTTTACAGATATATGATTACTGGGTAAAATAATTGTACATATTCCATGGCAATCAATAAGGGAGGGAGGGGGTTTAATATTGTATCCTATGTGAACTCTCTTTGTATTTGTTGCCTTAAGGTAAACCATATAAGTGAAAGTAATAAAAGTCACAACGTTTTATATCAACCCATAGCAACCAATCAGTGACTTTCAAATTGGTGACTAATAAATGCTGCCTGCTGATATGTGCAATGGATTACAGAAGGAGTGCCAGAAAAGGGCAAAAAAGCAAAAGAGATGCATTTACTTAAAATATGCACCTCTATTCTTTATTAGCATAGACTACATGTAATCACATATAATTCTTTTTTATCTGTGTCATTAACTATTGCCCCATATGCAAGTACAAGGGCACTAAGGGGAGAGAATTTGAATTTGCATTTATGCCAATAGCTGTGCCCTGCTTCTTGCTCATAACCTTGTGTCCACTGGCTCTCCTTAGTTTGGGTGTCTAAATTATGTGCAAACTAGAGGGAGAATGCAACCTGCGGATTAAGGATTTGGGTGTAGTAGGGGAATTGAGCAAGGTATAAAAACCAGATGTGCTTTTCTTTGCTATATGTACTTTGTAAAAAAAAATCTTATGTACCATGATAGTTTATGAGTCCTATAATCCCAAAGTGAATCTCAAAAACCTAAAGAAGGAGGTACAAATGTGTAATGTTTGTAAGATTGTGTGTAAGATTTTTAATGACTCGATCACCTACCGATGCAGCTACATGGATTTGTGTGTTAAATGTGTCATGATTAATTGAAGAAACTGTTTTATCTAAAGTTATCTTAACTCATTTCGCCTTTTCATTAGCATACCAAAGCACCATTGTTTTCAATGGTGAACTCTTTAATTGGATGGGATGCTGTGATGCAATAGTCTGATTTGAGGAGATTTAGTCGCTTGTCGTTTAATCGCCTCTTCTGTGATGCGACAATCTCCCCGAACTGCCTGCTCCCTTCCCGCCGCCTGTTTGAGTGAAAAAACGCCAGCGCCAATGCACTCGCGGCACTTCGCTTTCCGGAATAGCACGAAGTTGCCTAGTCGGGATAAATGAAAACGCGAGTGCATTGGCGTTTTTTCATTCCATCAGGCAACCGGAGGCGATTAAATGACAAGCGACTAAATTTCCCCGTCTGCCCCAACCCTTAAGTGAGTTAAATGGGATATCTGGGTTCAGTTATTCTGTGTCAAACACACAATCCAAAGTGGCTTCATCTGTACCATAAATATCTATTCTGTTGGAATATTTATTGTTGCATCGGAAAACATTTAAATCATTACCATAAATAGTGGCTAAAATTGTATGTGATTGTGGTTTATTATAGGTAGCGATACTGCACAGTATTTCAGGAGCTGCACAAACTACTCCAGTCAACCATCTAGGCTGTTCACTTTCAATATAACTGTATGCAGCTTTAGGAAGAAAGGGGTTAAGATTTCCAAAAGATATATTCCAAATGCAGTCATATTACTCTAGGCTAAATCATCTATGGCAGGTTGCCCCAAAGCATGACATGTTCATGTAATCTCCTCTAACCGTTTTACATTACATTGCTGGTCAACCTAAGAGCAAATTGGTTTTGGAAACTCCATCCACTTGGAAGAAAAAATACAGAACACAAAACCGTGTGTGGGAACAGGCAATGCTTTGGATTTTATTCACAAATTCAGTACCTATGCAGCAGGGTATCGCAAGCATTAGGTGACACTTTCTTCAATTCTTCCCCTAACTAATGCCACTAGTCCCAAACAGGATAACAGAATGAATTTCTAATGATCTAATACGCCCATGACTTGGCCAGCAGATTAGCACATGATTCGCTCCAGCAGAAGGATTACTTCTGGTTAGGCTTGAAGATATTAACACTTACTGTCACGTGGAACGCCCATGAGAAAGAAATTTGAAAGGAATAGTCTCGGAGCACCAGAGGCTTTAGAAAGGAAATTGTATGGTGCAACCTATTTTACCTTCTGACGGATAGCACACAGGGTAATGTATTGCCTTAAAAAAACAGTATTAACTTCCTTTAATGTCAATGTGCACTTTGGCTCTAACTCTAGAATTAACCCATGATACAAGTGAATAATTCAGCCCATTTCAGGGAGAAATTTATGCCAAACTATAATTATGCTTTCCAACAATTGAATTCTGTGATATTTTAATACACGTATTTCGTTTTCCTACAATCCCCTTTATTCCTGCGGGTTTAGCTTCACTCTTCTATTAGAAGTTTCAAAGAAATGATTTATCCCAGTCAGTAGGTGCCATGGAAAAAAAAGAAAGCGACTGAGACGTTTTGATTGCAGGTCAGTTTTGTGCAAAACAAGATGTAGCCGTTAAATTTCATAGCAAGCATACAAAAAAAATATGTTATTGGATTTGATTTGTTCTTTTTTGAACTTCTGACCAGACCACATCTTTGGAACACTTTTCTACACGTACATAAATTGTAGGTTGTGTTGCCAAACACGTTAATATGTTAACACTCAGCGACACACTGTTATTTCTGGATAACATGACATATATATATGGACTTTTGTACTTTGTCACCCATCATAAATTCAAAGAAAATGGCTCCCAATAAGGCTCAGCTGTTAGCTGATGAATGTTAAAATGTCCAACATTCATATAATTTGTGTCAAAGCACAAACTTCATCAGCCTCATTAGAACTACTGCATATGGTTTGTATTTGCTGCTACAGTTGAATACAGCAGGCCTATAATTTGGATTTAATTCCAATATGTAATAATTAGGAATGTCTGTTTTGAGTTGGCATATATCTATCCCAGGCATGCTCCATTAAAAAGCTAACACCAAACCAAACTGATGATAGCACCATTTGTGGTGTTCAAAGGCTTTAGCAGGCCTGAGACGGTCATCTGTATATCATGCCAGCAACTGCTGATCCACATAAGATGCTCTGTGGAAAAAAATACAACAGACGTCCCTTTTATCTGTTCTTAACCTTTGTCAGCCTGTGACATGAGCACAGTGGGAAAACAGTAGAGACACACTGGTCACACAGTATTCCTGTTGTGTTAAGTTTTAGGAAGCAATCTGCAAACAAGATCTCTACTCAATCTTGCAGGCTCGCCATTGCTAGGCACCTTTACTAATGTCAAATAATTTCTTTGTAACAACACAGATGATTAAATAAATACAGTATACTGACGTAGCTAATGCTCATATTGTTTTCATAGCAAGCTCTTCAAAATACTAATAGCCTGTTTAATTAGCTGACTCATGCCTTGTGACCTGGGGTTTTCTGTATAAGTGGTCTTTCTGTAATGAGGATCTTCATACTTAAAGTCCACTAAAAAAAAAACGTTCACATTTAAAAAACCCAATAGTATTGTTTTGCCTCGATAAAAGGATGAATTATATCTTAGTTCGGATCAAGTACAAGGATCCTTTTTATCATTACAGAGGAAAAAGGAAATCATTTTTTAATTAAATGATTTGATTAAAATGGAGTCTATGGGAAATACAGCTTTCTAGATAACAGATGCCATGCCTGTATTTGAGATTGTCTAATACCCTAATTTATATCATAGTAACTTTATAGGTAAATATAATTAAATAGCCAATTTGCATTGAAAAAACAACTGCCCAGGACGTTCCTTCCCTTCAAATGACAATATATACAGTACATATACAGGTATATCTCTGATCCATAAACCCAGTATCTGCAATCAGTCCACTTTAAGCACATAATTGAGATTTTGCAACATTATTTGCTTTTTCTTTATAATAATACAACAATCAGATGTACTTGATTGTAATTAAGCTGAATAAATCCATATTGGTACCAAAACAATCCTATTGAGAGGATTTTTATTCTACATTTGTTGGTAAACTTAATTTTTGGAGATCCAAATTATTAATTAAAAACTCATATCCAGAAAACCCCTGGTTTTTAAATCACATGCCTGGTAAAGAAATCCATAAACCGTCTTTAAAATGCAAAATATATTCCGAATTCTCAGCTTTAAAGATATACAAATACAAATGAAAAGTACTATGCATGCATCAAAGGATTTTTATCAAGAATATAACTGTTTGTGTGTAAATGGCCTAACACTGTTATTTTCTTTGGATTTAATGTTATAAAATTTTACTTCAACCTATTTATTAAATATTGTAAATATTATATAACAATTTTAATAATTGCATTTTGCAGCATGCTCTAAATGAAATAAAGGGAAACCCCCACTTTGCCTGTTTGCACCTAAAACAAACATCATTAATAAAACAATGCCAGGTAATGCTTGCTTTACACAGACTACAAATCACAGGGGATTAGACAAGCAATTTAGGTATCATTTCTTAGAAAGTCAATTTACATGAGCATAAATTATTTGACTAGGTAGATGCAAGAGTTTGAACTTGCACGATAGGGAGAAATATCACAGTTGGCTCATTTCATTTGCAAAGGTGATACAGGATCCCAAGTACTGCCGCATAAAGGGTTTGCCTAGAATTCGGATCTCTACGATGAACTTTATTTTATCACAGAGCTGGGAATATTAGACTTGGAGGTCCTCTTTCATTGATTTATTAACATGTATTTTACTTACAGCTTGAAATAACTGCTTTAAGACATTGAGGAAGAGTAACTTGGTTTTCCCTAGCAACTATAAATGTATATGTTTAAGCACAGACTATATTATAATTATAAGTGTATCAGTGGAGAAAATAAAAAAAAATAATAAAAAAACCCTGGCTTTAAAATGAAGTATGTCCTATGGAACTTAGAACTTCAGTTTCCAGACAGTCGGTTTGTCCTTAATAGACTTTTCAGTTTTCTGCCAGCTCCTTAGAATCATTCAATAAATATGAAGTCAAAAGTTCACGACAATGACCAACTGTAACCCAGTAATCCCTACACTGCTTCATTACAGCTTCATTACATTTCATGTATCACAAATAAAAACGTATATATGCCTGCAGGGGAACTGCCATTTCCTCATGGTGGTCCATCGTGAAGTGATGATTAAGGCATGGTAGTACTCTTTGTTTTAACTTATTTAAAAAATAAAAAGCCATAGCATGTATTTTTTTTCAAATTCAGTTTTGTTCCTCTTATGTCCATTTATAGCAGACAGGGCATAATGCCAAAAAAGATTGACAAGCCTTTAGGGCAACAAAGAAATTTCCAATCCTGAGAAAGACTTTAAATGCAACAGTGTTGATAATTATATAAGTGAAAATACATACAACAACTGCCTACACCCTGCAAATAAGTTCTTTACTAATGCTTTCAGTGCTAGGGTTAATCAATTTTGCTTTAGTATAAAAAAAGTAATTCAGTGTGGTACAGCCCATATTGAAGTTTTGCAGCTATGGCTTTTTTGACTGGATTACTCTTTCCATTTAATTAACCTGTGTTACTTTAGTTGAGGACCCCCTCCATCACTGTTCTGACTGCTCTAAGCAGAGTGATGGAAGTGAAGTTGGAAGGTACTGGCAGACCTTTAGTACTGTATTGCTTTTTTTCAAGGTCAGCAGGCACTTCCTTAGCCAAATCCCTTACATCCTTTCATAGCGTGTGCTGACTTTCTGAATCGTAGGTGGTATAGTATGTTCTTTATTATATAAATGGCAAGACATACAGTATTTGTCACATATTATCTCAGCAAATAATGCCATAGGCTAGTAAAATAGTCACTAAGTTTGACTGCATTTATCTATGCAGCTTGTCTCTTTTCTTTACATTCTATAATCTGTTATTTCATTTATTAAGCCACTTTGTTCTCATAGAAATAAGGAATAGCTATGAAATAGGCCAAATGTTTAGAAGCAGGAGGGCCCACTGACACGTGGGCCCACCGAGAATGTTCCTCGTATCTCGGTGGGCCAGTCTGGCATTGGGGACATGGTAAAAGTAGTAAAATTTACCCATACCATTATATCTACAGCAGGACCCCTACAAAAATGTGCTTATTGCTAGTGATGGGTGAATCTGGGGCGTTTCGCTTTGCCAAATTTTTTAGGAAATTTGCGAAACGACGAACAATTCAGGAAACGCTGCTGGCATCTTGTTTTGGATGCGGGTGTCTGTTTTTGGAATGTGTTGAAAAAAATGACGCCGTTGTCCAAATATGAGGAATTTGCTGCAAATCAATTTTCATATGTAGTTTTCTTAACAATAACATTCATAAAGGAGACAATAAGGTGCTAGGAACCTCTCAGAGATGAGGGGGGTTCCTCTCAATAGACAGCTAGGTAGGATTCACATTGAGGCAGTGATGGACATTGACATTAAAAACCTACTTCCATTATATTTCCTTAATATATGTCTGGTTTTAAATTGGTTGAGGCGACAACCCTAAGGCAGATTTTAAGGTGGGTGACTTAGATCAGTGTACCCCTATCATGGAGCAGAGCTCGTCGATTTTAGGTGGTTTCTGCATGTCATAGATGTTATGTTTGCCATTCAAATGTAAAGTCACTCTCAAAGAACAAGGGTGTTTGAATCATGTTTTTCCTCTTGGATCAATGGAGCAATCTTAGATGCCTATGTTCTCTCTGTCTTATGCTCTCTGAGAATAAATAGTACAGAAGTGGTAAAGATGAACTGATTGTACGACAGCATTTGCATGCCAATATACTGTATATACTAAACAGAAGGTATTAAACTTCCTTTAAAAAAAGAAAAAGTCACTTTTGGGTTTGGAGTAACACACTTCTGCAAGATATTAAAATCTGAGAGTTAATGTGATTGGCATTGTTACTTGTTTTAGCCCAGATACACAAGCTGTCAAACTGAATCAAAGGCCATTTGCATTCTAGGGCATCATTAGCAAGATTACACCAGAAATTAGATTTGAACAAGACTCTGTGCTCCGTGCACTCAGGCTAATTATAAATACATATTGCAGTGCTGCCTCTGAGTGGAATTAATGTCGGCTTTCAGTCCTCAGACTAGACGCCCATTGGGAGCTGAAATATGTTTAGTCCTCACATAACTGTGGTAATTCAATCTTTGTGCTCTCCTCCTTTTTCATGATGACAAAAGGGGGATATCCCAGTGGGACAAGGCCACCTGCACTGATTTACTCCTCTGCCCACACCCACGCAGTATGAATAAGGAGACCTTCATTTTCTTCTCAACAAACCTCAGCTTGTCCTCTGTATTACTACCACTCCCATGGATCCCTCTAGAGTAAGGAGGGCGGGGGTAGGGAACAAATTCTGATAACAGGGAGAGGCAAAATATAAAAAACAGGCACATATCTCTAGAGTGGAAAAGTTCACAAAAGAGATTATTCAGCTTTAGACATAGGAAAAGAAATTTCATACCAAAGTAAATACATTGAATACTGGTGGAGAAGAAAAGTTCTCCAAGTCATTCACTGGCCACTTCTTTTTGAAAAAATTAATTTAATTGGTTTCTGATTGCCCCTAACTGCAATTTGCTCACAAAAAAAATTAAGAAAAATTAAGAAAGTAGAGCTGAGCATCCTGGGAGTTGTAGATCACAACAGTTTTTAGACCTAACAGTGCAAAACTGTATTTTTGTGCTAGCTTATAATTAAGATGGTTATTTCCTAAAATCCAAATTTATCTAATTATTTAAATAGAAAAACCATGATCAAAATCCCATTTTATCTTATTTATTATTAAAAAAGCTCAATTTAATAGGTTACATACTCGATAAAATTGATTGAAAAACCCGCATTGTACAATTTTTCTGGGCTTTTTCCCGAAAAACCAAAATTTTTCCTATGTTTGCCTCAAAAGCCCGAAATGGTCAGATTTTCAGGCTAATTGCAGTGCAGACCACATAAACTTCCAAATAGATTGACATTGACTTTTACACAACATCAGCAGGTCTGAGATGGTGGATTTCCAGATTCTGACTTTTTGCAGCATCAGGCTTTAATTAATCTTGAAAAACTGTGAGTTATATTTAAAAATATCGAGTTTTGCCCCAAAAAGCCCTGCCAGAGTTTAGTAAACAACCCCATAAGAATACAATTTATTTCTGTCCTGTCTGAAGGAAGCACCTCTAACTGATAATAATAGACACAATGTGCTTGTGCCTTTACGCACATGTCTACTGTGAACCTTATCAGACCAACAATATGCATAATGTTAGATCCTGTCAAAAAGTGAATGCAGACTATAATTATGTCATCCCTGATCTTCTCAGGCTAAAGGCTTTTACATCAACTAGACTAGATCGGGTCGGCAACATGATTCTAGGCCATATTTCCACAGCAGCACAACAAACTTAATTTCTGCAGCTAGATTCAGGTATTGTATTGGCAGAGCTACTCGGATTGCTTATAAAATCCGACCTATTAAATTGCTTATAGAAATTAAAGGTCTAAGTTGACCATACAGAAGCTACGTTATGGAATTGCGACCTATCGGTCTGCACATTCAAGAAGGTTATTTGGCTTCTGACAAAATTAAGCATTATGTGTGTGAAAAGATTTTAGATTGTAAACTACAATGGGGCAGTATGTATAATCTCTGTTACACACAGCACAATATGTTGACACTAAGTGAATAAAGAATAATAATATACTTTACACTATGGATAAACAGGTGACCATTTGAAGCTAAAGCATGAGCAGCAGGATAGAAAAGTGCTGCACACAATAGCCTGCAGGTGTTGGTTCTTCATCTGCACGCAGTCACCTTCTGGTCCTAAAGATATTTATTTTCTTTACTGCAGTAAGATGAACTTTATTCACATATCCCTGTCTCCTATCCCTAGGTGGATACAATGCTTCATAAAATATAAATGTCTCAGTCTATGCCTGCAAATACTTATGGCTCTCGTTTGTTTGTTTGTTTGTTTGTTTGTGTGTGTGTTTATGTGTAATATTTGAATGCTATTTCTGACCCTTGTGGAGGAAAGCATTTCTCCATGGAATAACACATTTTCTTCACAATGTTACAGTAATACAATGTTAATGTAATTTATAAGCTTGCTGTTATAATTCCTACCATTAGGGTATTTGCTGGTAATTTTAACGTCTTGTAGGAAAGCAAAGACATTTTAACTTTTACGCTAATAGAATCTCAATGCAAATCTATATAATATAAGAGCTAATCAGATGACTGTTTGCAATTCAACTTTAACTATAGCAAGCAGTTAACTCTCTACCATGCTCCAATGGTAGACATTTGACTAGGAATAACCCATACCCTGTGGCATTCCCACAAACATAAGCCCTGAACAAAGTTTCTGAAGTTCCCAGTGTGTGTTCCGGGGAATATACATATGAAAAAATGCAGCTGTGTAGTGAATACCCCTTACACAAATGGTTTTCTAGTTAATCTTTCAAATCGCCATAGCTATTAAACCCCAAACTTTGAAGCACTCTCCCTGTGTAGGCTTTGACCTGGGTGTATAAAGCCCAGGTCATACACTCGTGTATTAAACAACTCTGAAACTTGAAGGGAAATGCACTGACCAAATGAATTGAGTGGCCCGGTTGCATCGCTCCAAACCCGTAGCAGGAGGTGTCTGTGCAATTGTGGAGAAGAATCAGCAAGCACTCCGGAAGCCACTCATGAAGTTAAAAGCAACTTTATTTCAGCAGATTAAAAACATCGAATCCTGACGCGTTTCGTATCCTGAGAAACGTATTCATAGGCATAATTAACACAAACATCGAACGTCTATTTAAATCACAAATTCGGGAAGTGACATCATTAATTATTTAACAGGATGTTTAGCTCAAACATCTATTAACCCTTTTAACAAAGTGAAAAAATCCATAAAACAATTTAAGATATGCTGTTATGTATTTAACCAAGCTGAAACGTAGCTTACTTAAACTAGCCTTGTTAGTACTCTTGGGTCTTACAAATAAATTTTACAATTTTTTTATCTTTATCTATCGATTCCTTCCCATTCATTAGCTTGTTACCCATTTTTTGCAAAATAAGAAAAATTATTTTCTCATTTCGACCTCTCATTGAAAATAATGTAATTAAATCTTAAACCCAATAGAGCACTCTCATCATCGTATTGAACGAAATTTGTAACCAAGGCAATGTATGTGAACCTGATACAAATAAAATCCAAATGAATAATGCATCACAATGTTTATAAAAATATGCATAACATATTTTTAAATCCATCTATTTACATAATAAAGAAATTTCTTAAATAAATTGTTGTGCATATTTCTTCTATTTGCAAGTAGATGTCTCCTGATAAGGTGAGATAGAACATATCACGTTTTTTTGCAATGCTCGTAGTGTGGGAACATAGACAAAAGAAAGGGGAAAGAGAATGTCACCTACTATCAAAGACACAACTGTAAGATATTCCCCATCCAGTGTATATAACTTAAACGCAACAAGCTATATCAAATTTAAGATTTAACCCTTCTGGTTGACGGGTTCCCATGGTAAATATACAAAAAGCTTCTCTATGGAGGAGCCTATCTTTTCTATTGGCCAGGGAATAAGATTTAAAAAAAATAC
>CM044431.1:127352941-127384431 GCA_024363595.1 Xenopus borealis
ATATATATATATATTCATATAGCCTACTGAGTGTTAAAAAAAAACTAATTCAATTTAAATGATATACGTAATGCAATCAAAATCATATACTAAGGGGCAGATTTACTAAGGGTCGAAGTCAATATTCAAATTAAATTTGAATTTTAAAAATTTGAATTTTTGGGCTACATCGACTATCAAATAGCCCAAAATTCAGTCTGAATTGAAAAAATTTGAAAATTCAAATTTCAAAGTACTGTCTCTTTCAAAATCTTTGCATTCGACACTTTGCCACCTTAAGGGCCCTTACACACGGGCATTTTTACCTTCGCTCCCCTGTGTTCCGTTTTGCTGCGTTCAGTCGCAGGGGAGCGCAGATAAAAACACCCGTGTGTAAGGGCCCTAAAACTGACAAATTGCCATTTTAGCCTATGGAGGACCTCCTAGAACCTGTACTGTAATTTTTTCTAAGTCCTGGGAAATTGAAGGATTGTTTTGAAAATCTTTCGAATTGAACGATGCATTCGAACTACAGTATTCAAACGATTTTTATTCGATCGAAAATGGTCCTGTTTAGTCCATTTTCGAGTTTTTTCACTTCGAAATTTGACCAAATAAATAAATGTGCCCTTAAATAAGTCTTCCATTACTGTGAGGAACAGTTACAGTACCACATTCTAAGAGATACTTTGGCCAAGGTAGCTGGCAGTTGAATAATGCAAGTGCATAGGTTACTGTAAGAAGCCATTAAAGGAACAGATAGATAATGTATCCCTGACTAGGCCCTCATTTAAGTGAGAAGGCATTCTGCTGGATTCCTCTGTGCTCCCTAGCTTCATTGCTAGTCAATCCACTTGGAAAAAAATAAAAAATGACAAGCACACTCTGAGAAGCTTTGCTCTTTATCAGTCTGACAAAGGTCAGCGATACAAACTAGACGAGAGCGGATAAGAATTCAGTGCCACGGGTCATCCTAATAGATACAGAAGGGGCTTGTTGCGACAGCAGCAAGAGAGAAGGGCCTTCACTATAAAACTTTTAATGAACATACTTGCTTACCTAGCACTCCCGGCAGCCCTGCTGAATTAAAAACAGCTCATTGTTTACCAAAGCATTCTACCTTTTATCACATATCTAACTAAGTACCACTGGCAGCTGTCAGGTTAGAATTTCGAGCCATGCATGTTTAAAAGCACTAACCACGTAAATAAAAATTAACAAAACATTTTTTTAAACTAGTTGTGGCCTAATACTTAAAAATCTTGCGGGAACTGGAAAAAAAATTTGTAGCTGCCTGCCTGATCATAATACTGACTTTAGCAAAATGGCATTTGCAATGCAAAACTATCCCTCTACTTTTGCTCATTTACTGTTTTACCAAATGAAAGAATTGAAACTGACTTAAAAGACACTTGTCTTAAGACTAAAGACACTGACTTAAAAGACACTTCATAATAATTGATTAATGTCTGGCAACTTTGTGATCTACTTCTGATTATAATAGAGTCTATAGGAGATGGCCTTCCCATACTCTGAGCATTCTGTATAACGACTTCCAGATAATGGATTCCATACCTGTAGTGCAATGGGTCAGATTTAATTAGGTGACTAATCTCTGTATTATTTTGCAGATTGTCCTATAGAGCCTGATATAATAATGATATAATTCACTCAACTCATTTATTCTGTCCATCTGGCAGCTTATCAAATGAAAACATTGAAGTCTATAGAAAAAAACTGTATCGGAATTGGAAGAAATGTTTTTCTTCTCCTTGAAATTAATCTCCCCCATACATTTTCATGTGATAAACCAAAAAATTACAGTACATTTTCACAGTGATTTGAGTCTGGCCCAACATAGCTTAATCTGATGTCAATTTTAATGCCTAACTAATGGTTTCCATCTAATTAGGAATATGTAGAAGAAAGGATTGATTTACCAAAATGTTAAAATTGTAAAAGTGCACATTCTCATCAAAGTAAATTTTGCACATGCATAAAATGAAATCCCACATGGATTGGAGCAGACTGCCATCAGTTTAATTAGATTAGAAATCAAGTAAAAACAGAATCTTGTCCACTTCAATATATCATATTCATCTCCTTTAACTTATAGTATACAGCCTAGTGGTTCTCTTAGCTGAATGCTAACACATTCTTTGTTGGTAAAGTATTACACTAAGCTATTTTGTACAGTACTTTGCTGATTGTCAGCACTTTAGAAAATACTGTTCTCATTTTTCAAGAATGGAAAAAGTCAAACTTTACATTTTGCTGCAAATGACTATATAACCTCTGTTCCAGAAAAGCAAAATTAGGTGATTTGTTGCATGCTTTAACATAGAATTCTTTTTTCTTTACTTTTACAGTGTTCAGTTTAAGCTAATAAGTGTTTGAGGCCAATATTTAACAAGTCACATATTTCCATTGTCCCCTCGCCCCCTTGCTTATGCTTTTTACCACATCCTAACAAAAACATGACCAGAACTGGTGAAAAACATACGGCCCCAACTAATGAATCACATACTTTCCCGCAAGTTTAGTAAGTACTACCAGCTGTGACAGCCTTGCTTTGGCAAGGGAACCAGAGCACAACAAGGCAGACGCATCTGAAACCAGCTGTGCTGAAAGGCTATGAGATACTTTAAAGGCCAGCCTACGACAGCATCATTTTATTAAGAAGTTTATTGCAAAATAATGTGGGTGATTCATTGGACACTATTGCAGTGAAATCAGCATTTTTTGAACCGAGCACCCATTGTCTTAAGGATGACCTACTACTATAAACGCTTAAAGTAAGGAAGGAGTGAGCTTCTTGTTAGGGTCATGCACAAAAAACATTAAATATCTGATTTAAATAAAACAGCTATGGTCTAAATTATTTTGATGGCATTATCAAACTTGTCAGTTAAACAAAATAAGAAATAGTTTTTTATTCCATCATCCTTTTGCTGACTTTATTAATACATCCATAAATACGATACTGAGAAGATGCAGGTAGCTCAGAGCCCATGGGCAATCACATACACCATACAGTAATAGGGATGGCGCGAACAGTTCGCCGGCGAACTTGTTCGCGCGAACATCCGCTGTTCGCGCTCGCCAGAAGTTCGCGAACGTCGCGCGACGTTCGCATTTTGGGTTCGCGTCAATTTGGCGCTTTTTTTTTGCCGCATTTTTTTGCCCTCTCACCCCAGACCAGCAGATACATGGCAGCCAATCAGGAAGATCTCCCTGGACCACCCCCACACACCCCGCGTCCGCGAACTTTTTTGCGGCGGTTCGCGCCATCCCTATAGAGTAAGCTACTTTTGTGTTTAAAAAGCAACTCATTACATACCCAGGACATCAGCAACACAGATAGGGGATATCCTTTGCTGACCCATCCCTTGCCTGTCTGTTGCAGTGTCCAACATACCTATTAGAAGGTTGGTAACTTCATGAGCAGGTAATAGGTGATAAAATCTAGTTGGGCAACTAAAATATACACTGTGTAGAGATGGGCAAATCCTGGTGCGAACTCCCGTGATTGGCCGTAGACGAATAAATTCACTAAATGCCAGGAAAGTTTTGCCTGGCTAAAATTCGCCGACGTCTCGTTTTCAGTGTGCGCCGGCGTCCAAAAACGGACGCCTGCGTCAAAAACGAGAATTTGTTGCCATTTTTCGGATTTCTCTAGAAATTAGTGAAAAATTTGCTGAAGCAAAAGCCCCAGATTCGCCCATCACTAACACTGTGCACAATCCTAATAACTAGTCTTCCACAAATAGTGAAATAAAGTAAATCACCATATACTTGAAATATCGTTATTTAGGGTAAAAGTTTTGCTCACCTTACTTTAAAAGATCACCATAAGGGTTAACCCAGCCATGGTCTGGGCTTTCTTCAGATTTGGGAGGGGTAGATGTTTCCCTTTCCAGGTTAAAGTGTTACATGGGAGTTATGTAGTTGGTCAGAGGTGTCAAGCATCCCTAGTCTTTAAAATGGAGAGGCAACATGTCCACTCTCTCTTTGGTCCCCACTTGCTGGAGGGGGTGACAAAAGCTGCAGAGCCTGAGGTGAAGGAAGGCCTCAGTAGGAGAAGTTAATGTGAGGAAAGATCTGTTATAGCTCACTTTAAGAATAAAATATAATATCAAACAAGGAGACCACAGCAGTTAGTATCCTGCAGTGTAACTCGCCAATACAGGGACCAGAGAGGTTAGGCTCAGGAATTCCTGAGTAAGCCACCACTGTGAAGAACCTCATTTTACTTATATGTAAAATAATATTTGCATAAATGCAGCTCAAGGTTAGTTCATGTCATCTTTACAATTCTAATCTGTACACATTAACGTGACATTTTTTTTTAATGATGGGGAGTTAAAAAGTAATATTTGTGACCTCTGTGCTTCACCAAGTGCAGAAGTGTCACATTGTGGCTGATTTTGCAAAGCACATTGTAATGTGCTAAAAAATCTGCTGAGAAATCTTGCTGCTCTCTTTAATAATCTGGACCCTGTTGCTTTAAAGAACAAGTAAACGTTTTTTTTTTCTATCTCTAAATTTGCTCTAAACAGCCCCTCAAATTAATGTACCTTAGTCCCTGCTGCAAGTCTGCTCTGGTTTCTGTGTTATCAGCAGCTTGTTTCACCTTCTTCCTGGTGCAGAGTGAAGCCCAGCCCCTTAGCTTTCTGAGCTGACCTTATCTCTTGGACTAGTCCTGGAGATCATTTGCATACTATGACATAGCAGAGACCAGTGTGTGCAGCACCTTTTGCTTGGGGAAACTAGCTTACTAATGCACACACTGGCTCCCTCTTCCTCTCTATTGTGGAACAGCAGCAAATGGACTGCTCAGTAAACTAAGGGGCTGGGCTTCACTCTGCACCAGGAAGAAGGGGAAACAAACTGCTGATAACACAGAAACCAGAGCAGACTTGCAGCAGGGACTAAGGTACATTCATCTGGGGGGCTGTTTAGAGCAAATTTACAGAAAGAAAAAGAAAAACATTTACTTTTCCTTTAACATGATACAGGTTTACCAGAGAATCATTATACAAAAATACTGACCATTTGTCTTCAAAACCCAGAGTAATATAAGTGTCATTTGGATTGTGCTTGAGATTTATTCCTTCTGCTGTCTGCAAAAAGAAAGGTTATTGATTGATTGGCGCATGTTGTTTGCATATACATTTCCAGCCAAACAGCAGCAGCATAAATAAGTAAAAAGAAATTTGTAAAGCACAGTAAATGTGACTGTGTTCTTTATGGACTCTCAAACATTTCCCTAATGTCCACCAATTGCGTGTCTGTGATTGATTGTGATGGGGGAGGGGTGTGGTGGAAGCAACTACTTACATTTTGTTCATTCATATATTTATATATGTACAGTATAGATTTAAATACACTGGGCCTGATCCATAAAATGTAGAATGTACAGAACTCAGAGCGGATGTGGAGCAAAGCCATAAATCCCTTGGGATGTATTGAAAAGGCTTTCTAAGGAGAGAGCCTTAACATCCCCTAATGCATTTCATTGGGGAACCAAAACTCAAGACTTGCCATTAGTTTAACGCAGATAATGACATCATTGATGATGTCCTATGTTCATTATCTGTGGAATTGCTAGTTAGTAAACAGATGAGAATGCGCTGAAATACAAAAATGGGTTATTCATACAGCATTTACTAATACGGTTATGCTATTCACTTCCTTACTAAAAACAGGCCAACAAAAAACCTAAGTGTGGCTAACCCAGTGGTTCTCAAACTATGGTGCTGACTATATGGGGGGGTTTGAACAGTGGCAGGAGGTTCTCAGTCGCAAGGGCTATTATGGTTAGATCTCACAGATACAGTACTTCACCCCTGAAGGCCCAGCTAGAAGGTTGAGTAGATTTCTTGAGATTGGTCTTTTAGGGCTTACCTAAGCAAACATATCCATATATATGGTTATTTGCTGTTCTCTCAACCAAACTATGGCCTATGTATAAGCAAACCCAACTTTTTAAATTAAAGGATATGTTCATCTTTAGTGATGGGCGAATCTCCCGAGATTCGCTTCGCTGAAAAATTTGCGAATTTCTAGCGAAATTCGCGAATCGGCGAAAAATTCGCGAAACGAGTCGCGGGGCGCTTTTGACGCGCGTCGCGTCAAATCGCGTCGCGTCAAAAAACGTTGCGCGACTCGTTTTTTCTGCAAATTTTCGCCAAGCAAAATTTCGCTGGTGATTCGCGAATTTATTCGCCAGCGGCAAATCGCGGGAATTCGCCGCAAATTCGGCCCTGGCGAATAAATTCGCCCATCACTATTCATCTTTTAAAAACTTCTACCAAAGTAGAGAGAAACACAAAAGAAACACTTTTGCCGTGTCAAACTGCAGAGTTTTGCAATGGGTTCCAAGGAGAAAAGTTGCAGTTTAAGGTCTAGTTCACAGGCAGGCCCAGGCAGCACTAATTGAGCTGTATAGCTTTGATCTGTTCTGCAGCGATGTAGTTAATGTGAACCTTCCCTATAATTCTCTGGTTCAATAATGAAAATATATTTTGGCTACTGGCATATATTTGTATTTATAAATACAAGTGGGAGGTGCCATACTGATTCTTCTGTAGCGTTCCTCAATGCCCCCAAAGCTTTACATGATAGTGCTGCTTCTCCTTGAAGAGCCAAATGGCTGTTATGGCCATAATTTTCGATCTAATTTTCAAAAATGATTTGAATGATTTGAATAAAAATCTATTCGATCATTCGACCATTCGATGGTCGAAGTACTTGCCCATTAATAAAAAAAATTTGAATTGCCTTGTTTCCCAGACGAAACCTACTGAATTGCTATTAAACCCTATGGGAAGCTCCCATAGGGTTTTTCTAAGTTTTTTAGATAGAATAGCCAAATTGCAGTAAAATCCTTCCAATTCGCTATTCGAATTAGAAGAATTTCAATTCGACCAAAATTCAATTTTTTTTCGGTTTTGTAACCCTCGAATTCGACCAATAGTAAATCTGCCCCTCTAAGTGTCATAAAAGACCCGGAAGGTCTATTTTTGGCCCAGGCATCAGCTACACTCTATATTTTTATAATGTACCTACAAATAGGCCCATTCTTCAGGCAGGTAAATAGTATATATAAAATTACATTTTAAACATTTTATTTAAAATAGTTTGCCTCACTCAAACGGAAAGTTGTTTTAGAGTTTTTCTTAATTCTAATAAACTCAAGATTTTACCAAACTCAAATGTTTACTTATTTGTTAAAAATTGTATTTAACAATTTCATTGCAACAGATTCTATGCTAATCTTCATTTTCAATGGGTCTACAAACTCTCAAAAAATGTAAGTTTACTTCGAATAGTGGTAAAAATTCAAATTCACACCTTGATAAATTGTCCCCTAAATATCAAAATAATATCAAATATTATATATAAACAAACATGGAAGAACACCTTGCCTGGGTACAGATAAAAGTATCCATAACCGCATAACAGAATCAGTGATGAAAATGTTACTTAACTAAAAGAGTTCCAATGTTTTGATCAATACATTGTGCTCTTCCTCTGGGAAATAAATCATTATTTCTAATGCAGAATATTCCATTGCAACATTTGAATTTGTTCTTATTCATGTGAATATTTTCTGTTATCAAAATATTATTTTTGCTGTTGTCATTCAAATGCTAAAAAAGTAATAGGATTACAGCAACATTTTATGATGTCAATGAAATTTCCAATCTAGCATCTAAGTATACACAATTGTCTAAGCAGATAATTTGCTTATATGGATAAGGTAATTTTCTTGATAATGCACTATCCATTACTGATGTTATAAAAAAGTGAATCACAGTAGCAGGTTGAAATGCTATAAGCTATGTGCTTCTGTCTATCAGTGCTATTTTATAATATATGAAAAACAAATGAAGAACTGACCTTAAGCAAGGCCCCTAAATTAACAAACTGAAATTTCTGTAGATAAAGCAAATCATCCATTGTCTGTTAGGCTGTCTAGCCTTTCTTGATTTCACTTTTATCGGCCGGCAGCATGATTTTCTGTTGCCACGCTGTGATTCATAGGCAGCAGTAAATGGTTTATGTGACCAATTGAGGCACCATAAACAAGAGATCTTTAAAATCCCACCCGACTGACAATTCTCCTGTGCTAGTTAATGTAAGCAGACAAACCCGTAATGAAATGGAGTGCTGCCCAATCTCTACAAACACTAGGAAATTGCAAGAGCAACAAATTATTGTTTTAATGAAGCCTTTGAAAGGAAACGTCCTTTTTTATTTAAAAAAAAACACAAACGCACAATATACTGTAGCTATTTAATGACAGTTGCATTTAGACTATGCTGCTGTATCATGATTACATTTGAAAGTGTATTCAGTATTCCCTCTATATCTTACTTTGCATGAAGCTCTCAAAAATGTATTTTTTTTTTAAAAGTGTTGAGTTCAGAGTTGAATTATGTCCTATAAGATAATAGTTCTCCCCATTGAATTAAAGATCTAGCATGGTGTGCCAGTTTCTATATTTTCATATATAGGCTTGTAATTATTGGAATCAGCTTTTGTATCCACAGAGATGATTGCTGGCACAGGTGTCACCACATTTCACAATGAAATTCCTGACATTCCTGTGCTTCCTACTTTGAGGCAATCGTTTAGGGAAAGCCCTTTCCTGTTTTAGCACAATAATACCCCTATGCACAAACTAAGGTATAAAAAAATTTGTTTGAGGGATTGAAGTGGAAGAACTTAACTTTTCTGCACAGAACCCTGACTTCAACCCAACTGAACACCTGTGGGATGAATTGATGTGAACCAGGCCTGATCTCCAACATCAGCACATCCCTTCTTATGTATGAATATAAGCAAATCCCAGCAACAACTTTACAACATCTAGCAGACCTACTCAAATGAATACCCTTGTTTTAGAATTAGATGTTAGACAACTGGGCATCCATATACTATTGGTTATATAGTTATTTATATTCTTATTATATTATAAATATAAAAATATCCTGTTTTATGCAAAAAAATCTGTGGCATCCTTATTTGCCTTTTGACTGCATTTTATCATCTACAAATAAATTAATATAATTTAAATATAAAACATAACATAGTCTAAGTCAGGTATCAACAATGGATTCTACTATGCCATGTTACCACCTACTGAGAAGTTCAATTTACCTCTTCTAATACAATTTTCCTCTCCACTAAACATAAGTTACCTACATTAACTGTTTACTTTCCATTGAAATTAAACATGAATGCAGCTTATTTAGCTGCTGGTCAGGCTATTCTTGCTTTTATGGTTCAAAGGCTTTTCTTTCTTTCATATAGGTTTCTTTTTAATGATTGCAACAAGATCGACAAACCACTTGCATTTAATGCAACCACAAAACAGGTTGAATAAAGGCAATGGTTTGTGAGCTGAATTCAATCACTTTTTCATCCCTGATAAAATAGTATACTGAAGCTGCCTGGAAGTCATTTGGGATGGCCTGGTGGTGTAGTGTGCAGAACCTTAATTATTACTGTTTATTTATAAAGGGGCACAACATTTTAGCAATCTTTTATAAAGGGAAAAATCTATGCTAATGTAAGCTTAACTAGTTGCATATCTGCATTTCTGCATACAAGGAACTGTTCATATACAATAGTGTAATGTCTTTACTGAACATTAACTTTTAAGAATTCCTCTGCCAAAGCAAGATATATGGCAGTACCTGCTACAATGCATCCATTCAGTTTGCCAAGAACAGTTCTGAACAAAACAAACTCATATTGTTAACTGTAAATACATTCTTCAGGATGCAACAATTAACCAAATTCTCATTACAACAGGACACCAGCAAGGTCAGACCAATTACCATGTACATCTACAAATGGCAAATCTGAGCATTTTGTCGTATGCTGAGCTGGAAATGAGTGGAAAAACACTCCAATTCATGATATGTGCCACAGGAGAAGGGGTCTTTTTTTTTGCTTGGGGGTGCCAAAAGTTAGGCACCCCCAAGTAATTGTATTTACCACTTCCTGATTCTTGATGGTCAGCGGGTTGCAGATTGCGGGTCCAGGTTGCGGATTGCAGGTTGCGGGTACGGGTCAGGTACGGGTTCCAAAAAATGGACCTGCGCAGGACTCTTCTTGGGGGTGCCTAACTTCTGACACCCCAAGCTGAAATTACTTTCATTCTCATTTAATATTGCTGCAGTAGCACATCAGTTAGTTATACTATATATGGCTCTGTTAAAGCTGAGAGTCACTTGCAGATCACTTAACTAGTATGAACGAAAGCTGAAAATCAACAACTACTCTCACTAGTAGACAATCATTTAAAATTGAGCCTCTGTTCTACATCAGCTTGCTGCTATCTTTGGTAATGAATGTGTTAAAACTGATTATCAACAGCAGATTATTCTCTGCCAGTGAATGTGGAAAGGCAATAGCCTTTAGAGAATTGCAGATTAGCTAGCTACTCTGTTTGGCACCGAATGTGTTAAAGCCGAAAGCCAATTGCAGATAAAGTAGCTGACTGAGAGCCAACTGTAGATGAGCTAACTTCTCTGTTTTGTAAGATGAGAGTCAATAGTTGATTAGCTACACTCTCTGGCAGCAAATGTAACTGATAAGACTGTGTCAGTAGCAAATCAACTAACTGCTGTCTCTGGTACTGAATGTGTTAAAGCTGAGACCAATGGTAGATCAGATAGCTGCTCTTTCTTGTGCCGAATGTGTCAAACCTTACAGTCAATTGCGAATCCTGTATGTGTTCGGCCTCAAGGAAACAAATCTCAGCTGTCTAATCGCTGCCAGTCCACAAACTACCCAGGCAAGCAAGCCAAGTGCTGCAAAGTTTATAAGCAACATTTATCATTCAACTTGAACCAGCTCATCACTGCTAGGATTTATCATAACGTTTCATTAGCCAAGATAAACAGAGCTGCACTCTCATGGCTGTGTTTTCACAGGTTGTTAGCTGAAGAGCATTGATTAGTGCTGAAGCACTGGAATATTACCTTGTCCGTATTGCCCAGCAGTGCCAGCACCGAACAATGAATAGGATGCAGCTTGCAGTGAGGATAACTGCAGGGACATTGACCTGAACGCACACAACAATCACTGCCCTGTTAAGGCCAAGGGAACACTGGGTTGATTCTCAGATTGTGGATAAATGAGAATCAACCCTTACTTTTGAATCTGCACTCTTCTGTGCCTGTGTATCAGGCTGAGTGCAAGGACAAAAAGCCAGAATGCAGTGGTTCCGGGTGCAGGCCCTGAAAAACGCTGCTTCCAGCACAGGTGCTGATTTGTGGCCTGCATTCATCCATGGACTCTTTGTGCCCTTGGCCTAAAAGAATGCAGTGCATGAAGTGATAATCCCTTTAGCGTGTCTCTGCCTTTGTCATTAATGAAGGTATCAGAGGCTAATAGCATTCCTGAGTGGGGTTCTGTTCTGGGGGTTTAAAAAAAATAATATTTTGCTAAACCCTCTGACTCCTATTCAATGGTACACAATAGATTGTAAAAAATTTAAAGTTAATTTGAAGGTGATCTATCGATTTAATGGTCAGGGAGAAGACATCATTACCTCTGATAAGTTATCAGTGAATATGCAAACATCTGCAAACTGTATTTCTGTGTCTATGTAGTACTGGGCATCCATATAAAAAAAATTATGGGATAGTAATAATATCAATCAATCAATAAAACTATTATTTTATATATTTTTCACACACAAACAGACACACACATACACACAAACACACACACTACCTTTGCAAACACCCTTAAATACCCCGGGAAAAACTGGCAGGCCCTGGCCCAGACCCACTCTCTGACCTCCAATCCTGGCCCTGACTGCCTCTCGTCCCAAAGGAAAAAGGGTACACGCAGGATGGGGGCCATTGGAAGAGGGTTGGGGGGTGCGCTTGGGGCATGGGGCCAGCTGGTCGTGGGGGTCCCTGACATTGCCACTCAGTGGGCCCCAGGCCCCCCCAATCTAACACTGGTTGAAATATACTTAAATCCAAAAGTGTAAACACAGAAACAATCTTTAGCAGTTAAATTTAAACATACTATAAGATTTCAGTCCCACAACCTCAAGCCCGTTTTGCGCTGCCTGAATTCAACAACGGTTCCACACCAACAGGAAAACTACAGGATACCCCCAATAGTGTCTTCTTCAAAGACTTGTATATGATCCAATTTGTATATTTCAAGTACTACATTTTTGGCCAAGCTCACTAAAATACATCTAACATTGCTGTTCTCTCCAGCACCACTGTAGCAACAGACAAAGTAAATGAACTGTGCCGGTTGTGCTTTGGTTACAGGACGAGAAAGAATTTCTCTAACAATGTGTGTTTATTTTTCCTAATTTCAAGCAGGAGTCCCCATTCCTCTGGAACCAAGAATGCAGGATGTTTGACAAAACTGTCAGCAAGTGACAACTGTTAAATGACTCAGATATAGTGCCAAGTATTATAGTAAACCCCAATAGCATCAGAAACTCTAATTTAATATAAGATGCATTAGTAAATGCACATTGATTAAAGACATAGTCTAGACAGCATAGTCAACACAATGTAATGGCATTATAGAACTCTTTTCCTTCTCTTACACAGAATTAACATGTATGCAGTAGCAGATCTAGTTTAAAAGTTGCAGAAAGTATTTATTAAGGCTACATTTGAACCAGTGGTGCTGCACTTCAGGAACATAAAGCATTTTAGCATATTCCGTTTTGTTTAGAAATCATGCAAAATAGAAATGGCTTCAGTACAGACAGCCAGGCCAGAACTGGGATTCAAACTTGGCACTGGCATTTTAAGTACACAGAGGGCCAGCCATCACCAACCCAATAAACAGTGACTGTCTAGGGCATTTTACAGCAGCCCTTCTGGCATTTGCCAGAATCCACAGCTTGCCAGTCCAGGCCTGGATACAGCTGTTATGTACTAATTCACAACAGCAGCAGTGAATGCTGTGGGCATTGGTGTCATGTACAGTATCATCTAAGGGAGTTAGTTAGTTGTGAGGTTTTTTATGCCTCACATCTCAAATGTTTTCAGATTTAGAAAAAAACTCTAGCTTCAGGGTTATAAATCTCAAAAAATTCTATTTTTGTAAAAATAAAAACCTGAAAAATTCTCATTATTTTAACCTGAAAATTCTACTTTTTACAGAAAAATACCTGAAAATACACAACTCAACTTGTGATAAATCTGCTCCTTAGTGTCATAATGGTGTTTCTATGACTTGCACTGGGTTTAGCCAGTCATATCTGTGCCACGTTTACTAAGGGTATAACTTATAGAATTTGGCTCTATAGCAAACTTATTTAGCTGGCTATACCAGGGAAGATAAGATGACACCCATAATGCACATTATACTCGACAGCTGGCTTTCTATTAGGGTCAACAATTTTTTTCAATTCGAATAGAATTTTGGGATATTTGATGAAGTAGCCCAAAATTACTTTGAAATTCGAATTTCGAAAATTCACTTCGACCCTTAGTAAATATGCCCTAAAGTATAATTTTTATCGGCCAGGACGTTATCGTCATACATTAAGGGGCAGATTTACTATTGGTCGAATTTCGAATTTAAAAAAATTCAAAATGCGACCATGTGAATAGGTAGGGAATTAAAATCCTTCAAATTCGACTATTGAATTCCAAGGACTTTACCACAATTTGATTGGTCTAACAATCGAATAGGAAATAGGATATCTATTGATTCGAACGATTTTTTCGATCGATCGAATTTTTTTTATTCAATCAAAATTAATGAAACTCAATTCGGTAGCTTTGATCTGGCGAACTTACTTTGACAGTCGAATGGTCAAATATTCGAATGAAATTTTATTCGAATCATTCGATTCGATCAAATTTACAAAATTCGCTGGTCGAAGCAGTCTTCAAAAACATTTCGAGAATTCGAATGTTTTTCAAAATTCAACCGAACTTCGGTTCCTTCATGTGAATTTAGTAAATCTTCCCCTAAATGATACATATTTGGAATTTAAAGTTGGGCAGAGTAGGACACCCAGGTGAACTGTATTAGTAATGTACTTATTACTGTTTACTGCTGTAAATATAATTATTCCTCATAAACATTACATGAACACAAAATGTCCCAGGCAAAATGACAGCCCTTGTGTTTGCACATTGCCCTTGGGTAGAACAGTCCTACGTTTTCAAAGCTGAACTTACCCAGTCTGGGTTAAAGGCACAGAAGGCAAAAGCAAACTTTGTGGTTAGATTGAAATGTTCAGCTTTTAAAATGTGTCTCACTTTCATTTCATTCTGTTGCAGTTCTGTTTGATCAGCAATTTCTTGGCAAGCTTTAAGTCCCGGGTTTCAGCATAAGCATAATAAATGCGCCGGAGACACCGATTTAATAAGTTATTTTGTTAAGGGTGTTTTGTGTATGTAAGATATTTGACATTTGGCACTTTGTGTTGGAACTCATATTCAAAGGCATAGCATGGTCCAAAATATAAAGTAACTGTATAGTAGACAAAAATAGCATTAGTCCATTACATTAATAGGTGCACTTGTGAGTGATTTTCTTAATGAATAGGCACTCAGCACAACAATGCAGAAGTGAAAGGAGCATGTATGGACAAAAGTACCTTTAATGAACAGCATCAATAAGCAGGCCCAGATCCCATATTTGCCGTTAAATGATCCATAATTAGCTGAACGTTATTTTAGATTTGGTTTTATCAGCTATACCTATTAGGCCTATCTTCATGTTTACTGTATGCAACCTTTACAATGTTATTTACATAAGAATCTGTGGATTCATCTAATCAATCTTCTGCTTGGGATCCAGCCCCCCCATTGCCACTTCATCTACAGAGGATCATCCAGTCAATTGGTAATAGACTAATGCTGGCCATAGACGCAAAAATTTTATCATACAAATACGAATCTCTGTTTCGTATAATTTTCGTGCCGTGTGTGGAGTGTCCCGACATTTCTCATGCAATGGCGATCGGTCGTTCAGTCGGTGGACAAGACATGGAGGCTCCTCAGTGGGAAGACTGGGATAATGTAAATTATTTCTTATTTTTTTTCTATCTTAAGCAACTGAAAACAACGGTATAATATTATTTTAAGTATTTCCATTAAACATTTTAAAATGAGTTATCATTACCCATTTGGTAATGTGGGAGCTGTAGATTTTGCCATCATACAAACTACAATTATTTCAATAAATGGGTCACATGATCACAATTGCCAAAGAAAAAACACAATGATTATTGATGAGGAGTTATTTAGGATGAATGTGAATTATTAGCAACTGGATCCTATTAAGTTGTGTTCTGTATGATAACTGATTGCTTTAAGGAACTAGATTTTCAGGTTAATCTGAAAAATCGGTGCCGGTAGGTACCTTGACATGTGCAACAGGTTTCATTTTTTAAAAGCTGAAGCATATTTAGGCAATCACAAATTCTTAATTAGCAAATGGAGTGTTTCCTAATCTAATGTAATTAACATGTGTACAAACAGGGGCAATATTAGTTTGCTAACTCAGACAGAGTTGCCCACCCCTAATATCAGTCCAAATGACCCAAGTTTGCAAAAAAAAAATCCTTGCAGCTAGTTTGCAGAGAGACCCAACTACAAAGGCCAATTATAATCTTTCTTTCTAGTTGTGTTGGACATGACTTCAGATTAATGCACACAAGTGGAAATAATGAAAAGAAGCTAATTCTGTTTATGAACTGAGCCCAGAGGCTAAACCAATATAGTTAGGGGGGCTGTGATGGGCTGCCATCTCCCTGGGAAGTGGTGGGATAAATAATGTATGCATCAAAGGCCTGAGCTTGTGGCAACTTATCCAGAAAATTTAACTCTTTTGACGCTTTTGAGGTTGTACTTGTACGGCAATCCAAAGTCTGATTTAAGCAGGTGCACACACCTCCCTGAGATGCAGTTCTATCTGAAAAAATGTCCAGATAATCCTATTATTACCTATTCTTAAAGGTGTGACTGAGAATATACAGGTTAATGTCACATACATCTTTATTATTTCACTTTTCCTTAGATTTGTTGGTATTTAAAAACATGGCATTATTGAACACGCAAAATGCTCAACGATTTAGATTTTTTTTTGACGATGGATTTGTTATGTGTTTGTCCAGATGTAATTATTAGAAGCAAGCAGCACTGGGCTTGCACTGCCTGCACAGCTCCCTAACCCCTCCTATTGGCCCCAGTCACAAAGGAAAAAAAGGTATGCACAGGGCAGGAGGCTGGTAAAGGGGGGGTTGCAGGTGGGGGGGACATGGAGGGGGGCCCCTGATGGGGGAACCCAGTGGGCCCCCAGGCTCCCAGTCCCACTCTGGATGCAAGCCCCAAAATGTTGGGGCTGTATGAGAGATAAAACCATTTGTGTGCAGCAATATTTTGTCTCATTGATAACTACACCGTAAAATCACTTGCCATGTGAGGATGTTTTACACTTTTCTGTTTAATCAAGGTGGAGGCCAAAGCACAAGTTGCACAGAAGGTGTCAGAGGAACTCATTGCAAAATTCTGTTTTATTTTATAATTTTATTTACAGCATTTCCAATATAGGCATCGCAAAGTCACTTTTGAATTAAACAGAACATTTTTTTAAAGAGATACATAAAAGCCAATGGTTTCATTTATTTCAAGGCTATAATGATATCAGAAGCAATATTACATTGTTAGATAGCTGTTAGATTTAAAATAAGGACATCAAGAGGACGTGTTCTGCTTTGTATATTAGAGGTTTGAGAGGAAGAGTGATATGGCAATAGGACAACTGGCGATTACAACATGAAACCTCTATCCCAAGCACATTTTATGTTGGAATATAGTTATATCTTGCTACTTTCATTTCAAAGGATTGGACATAAGCAGACCAAAGGCGATGGGAAGAGAACAGATTCAGAAATTTATATTTGCGTTCAGTGGCAAACAGTGGGAAAATTTGCACCTGGGCAGTAACCAATGACAACCAATCGGATGATTGCTTTCAGTGTCTGGCTTGCAGCTGGCTAAAAAAAACAAATCACTGATTGGTTGCAAATTTGCCCACTGTTTTTAAATGAGCCTCAATGTCTTCATAATGGAAACTTATTCTATCTGACTTACTGTGTAGAACAATATATGTGCTGGATTACTAAAGAATCATTCATGGGAGCTTGCAGGGAAAATCATGTATTCTCTTTCTACTCTGGGGAAGGTTCTAGGGGCTGAACTGGAAAGCTTAGGCTTATCTGATGCACATATACAAGATAGACATTGGCATCTCTCATTGGTTGTCTCCTATGGGGGTTTATTTGGATACAGTACAGGGAATAGTTGTCTGAGTCTCTCGTAGGATGGAATGCTAAAGCTTGACAGTTCCTGTCTCTGTGCGATGAGAAAGAATCAATACTTGTGGACTGCGGCAGTGCCCTCAGTGTAGAACAACAAACATGCAGCAGCTGACATGTTTCTAGGTTCTCTGTGGCAGGGGTACTCGTCTGATCTGTACCCAGAAGCACCAAAGCGGCCTTCTCTATGCGTTTCTTCCCTTATCCTACCCCCTCCTTCTGCCCTGTGATGTCTATAGCACGTTGCTCAGGTACAGAGAAGCATGTGTCCTAGCCTACAGCAAGATGTCACTCAATAAATCACACCTATCAAAACGATACGTGAACACTGAGCTCTGGGGTTCTGAAAAAAAGGGATCAGAAGGACAAAGTGCAGAAGAGATGCTGGTAATTATAAGCAAAATACTGGATTCACTCAAGATGCTGACTCTAAGGCATTTAAAACAAAACCAAGGAAAAGATTTTCTGTAAGAGATTGTCACTCTCTGATTGCACAATATTAAAACAGCAATGCTCACAGGACTTACAGCAGAGATAAACAAGTGATCCTTTTTTCCAATATTTGGGCAGAAATACAACTGTTCTCGGTACATGAATGCCTGTCATACCTTCTGGTTTAGAAATATCTATAGCAATGCTCTTTTATATCATCATGTATGGCATACACAGGGAGAATAGGGGAGGCAGAGTATGGCACACACAGGGAGCATAGGACAGGCAGAGTATGGAACACACAGGGAACATAGGGCAGGCAGAGTATGGGATACACAGGTAGCAACTGGACAGCAATGATCTAACTCATTGGCCTAAGGCCAAAATATCTCCAATGGGTTCAGTCTAATGTTCAACATCTTTAGCCATACAAGAGATATATCTTTGCACGTGACCAGCTTTAGGCTTGCTATGCCAATGGTTTATCATCCTTGTTCATTAAATAAATGCTATAGAACTACTGTAGTTGATTGAAATGTGGACTTTGTCATTTCTGTGAGATGATGCTAAAAGTTATTCCATTCCAAACCTTGATATGTCATCTGCAACACCAACTAGCCTTTGGGACTGTTCAATAACAAAATAGTCAGTGGCCAAATCAGGTTAAAAAATGAGTATTAAAACTAATAAGCTATCATAAAATTAATTTAAACTGCAAACATTTGTAAATGAAGAATCTCCCATCTCATTTAAATAAGCATAAATAGCTCTACAACACACGTCTAATATTATTTACATGACACTCATATATTCCTCAGAACATTACAGAAATTAAATATCTTTGACATCAGTCCCTACACGAGCTGAGAAACAAATAACATTTAATTTTAACGTGTAAAGTATTAGATTGTAATAAAACTTCATTCACACATTCTTGTTGTGCTTTTTATTATTTTTTTCTTTCTACTTTTAATCTTTTTTCACCAGTCTAACAGTTTAGGTGTTTTTTTGTCTGTTAGTATAATATTATAGAAACATCCCTTCCATAAACCCTTTAGCATATATCACGTGCTTTTGTTTGCTTTGGAAATCAGTTTGCACTAGGTCTGTTGTTTTCTCTCATTTATTTTCCAGTGCCTGTGCCATTAGCCAAGTTGGCGTGGAATTAAGCAGAGGACAGCTTTTGTATAGCATACTTTTGATTCCTGACTGCTTCTCGTTACCCCCTTCCCTGCTGTTTGAGCCCAATCAGCTGAAATTAAATTAGGCACAGACAAGATGCTTGAAAAGCATAATGACAAAAACAAACAAAAAATACAACAAATAAAAAGCTAAGCAATTCCATGTTTGATGAGTGTAGTGCAACAGGTTCCCAGTTGGCCTATGGGTAACTCGGAATGATGTTTGTATGAATAAGCTTGAAACTGTTTGGTATTCTCAAATAACTGCCCGTACCTTAAATAATTTGTTATTTGTATTTGGTTGGACAAATTGTTCTCTAAGAAAACGAAACATTTTAAAGTTGTTAGGCTCTGCTGGGATTCAAGCCAGGGACCTTTGGGTTTCTGGCTTGATGTTCTATCCATTAGGCCAGAAGAGCCGCCTGTAGGGCTTCTCACTATAGATTTTCTGGCCTCTGCAGCCCCAGCCCAGCAGCAGCCTGATTGGTTGCAGTCAGCCAATCAGGGCTGACTCAGCCCTATTTAAGACCAACCCTCTGTGCACACCTTGCTGGAGCATTATTAGGCCTCTAGTACTGTGGCAGTGTTCCTGACTAGTTCCCTTAGCCCTTAGCCCTTAGCCCTTAGCCCTTAGCCCTTGCTTTGTTCTTCCTGCCTTGTCTTAACCTTGTACTGACCTTGCCTTGCCTGTTCCTGATTCCTGCTTCCTGACCCTGCTCCTTGTATCCCCTCATCCTGCTCTCGCCCTTGCTATCCAGTCCTCCTGCTCTTGCCCTTGCTATCCAGTCCTCCTGCTCTTTCCCTTGCTATCCAGTCCTCCTGCTCCTGCTCTCGCTCTCCTGCTCTCGCTCTCCTGCCCTTTCCTCCTGCTCTTACTCTCCTGCCCTTTTCTCCTTCTCTCCAGTCCCAGAGATCTACGCCCGCACCGTCCTGTCCTGTTCCAGTCTGTCTACGCCCTCATCTCCCTGTTTCAGCGCACTCCTTACTGGTTTCCTATGTACAATACACCCTTGCCTAAAGGACTCACACCTTCCCCTGCAGACTCTACAGCACCCATACCCAATCCTTGACAAAAGTACAGTATACTCACTAATAGAAATGTCCTTTCTTAAACATGTTATGTTGTTTTGCCTTCTCCATGCAACCAAGCAAGCTGTATCATTTCTGATCAAATCCTGCTATTTTTCAGTAACACAGGGCACAGCCTAGGGAAGCAGGTGCATGACAGAGCCCAAGGTACAGAAGCCCCTCCTAGTTGTTTGTAGGGGATTGGGCAGCTTGAAGAGGGGGCAAAGTGACGTAGGGCAGGATAAAAAGGAGGGAGACTGAGGTTGCCGCCCCAACTCCATTTTCTAGCAGCAACAAAAACTCCCACCCTCCCCTATAGATATTTGGTAGGTGGTGGCGGGATCATGAAGTCCTGGAACCAATAGGTGTGTGAGCACAGGAGTTGCAGGGTTAATGGGTAGCTGGAAGGCCTGTCACCTCAGGTATAACACACCACAAGAATAACATTTGGTTCGGTAGCAGGTTACAGGCTACTATGGCAGCTGGCAGTGCTGTTGCATTGTGTAGTTAAAAAGTTTTACTATATTATGTGGGTATTCAGGTTAATTGTTTGTTATACAAATACTACTGTTTATTATTATTATTATTATATTATATGCTATGTTAATGGTATGTTATCATTTTGTTGTGTTTTTTGCACTTAAATACTACTTGTTATAATAAAACTGTTCTGTGCCTTTTCATCCAAAATAATGTGTTGTTTTTTATTGAAAGGGGGGCTTGAGGAAGGGGGGTCGTTGGTTAGCTGGTAAGGGCTGACACAGGTACTGACCTTGCCTCTGTCATGTTGCAGAACTATTGTCCTCCAGCCTATGTGACTTCCCTGTGCCTTTATTAGACCAGTGACCTGCACTGAATGCAAAAAAATAAACAAATAAATAGGAGGGGTACACAACTCTCTATCTTTAGCAAAAGAAGACAAAATAAGTATGCCCATTATGGGTAGGGGCTATTACTATTTGTTGAGTTTTCAGCAAGAATTATTTTTGGGTGCCCATCTCAAACAAGTCCAATTACACTCAATAGCAAGCATACCTGCGTCATATCCAAGCATGTTGATTTTACACTAGCTAGCGCTAATTTGCTAGCGTGACGTCAATTCGTAGCTTCGTAAATTCACTAACACCGTCTCTGGCGAATATTCGCTAGCGAAGTAGATAGACTTGCGCAACTTCGCACCCTTATGCCAGGTCGAAGTTGTGCACTGACGAAGGATCGTAAATTCGCAAATTCACTAACATGAACATTTTCCTGAACGTTATCACTTACGTTAGACGTTACTTTGCCTGGTCAGGAGGGTGATAGTCTGAAAAAGATCGATATTTTTTTGGGGGGTTACCCTCCTTCCCCCCTACATTTCCTAACATATGGCAACTCAACTATACAGGGGGCACATGTAGGGCAATAGGACAACTTTATTTAATTTATTAAAGGTTTCCTGGGCTTCTGTAGTGGAATGTAGTGGCTGTAACATATACTTTGCCGCATGCAAATTAGGCTTCGCTAGTGTAACAGCGCTCTGCCTAGAGAAGTATCACTAGCGCAGCTACACTACCGCTCGCCGACCTGAGCGTAGCACTGGCGGAAATTCGTCTGGCGAAGTGCGGCGAACGCCAGTGAAGCTAATACTAGTGAATTTTCGGATCTTACTGAATTTGCCCCTATGATCTTAAAATATCTAAAATACTCATATGTAGTTTAGTTTAACTGAGTAGAAGAAGTTAGAGTTGATAATTTTGCATTGGACAGCATGTAAGCAAAGAATCCTGGAGCAGCAAAGATATAGCTACAAACTGCACAAAATAGCAACTATATTAGCAAAAATGTTGAAGCCTGGGTTGTATTGTAACAGCTTAGACAATAAAAATATGTTTGTTGACATAATAAAAAAAGAAACCCATCAATAGAGGAAGCCGTTTTTTTTTCAAAAAGGGTGGCAATGCTATTAGTAAACTAGTCCTTTAGCACTGGTCCAGAATAACATTCAAATGCTGAAGATGGTCTAGCAGGGATTTCTATTATCATTCAGATTGTTACTTACAGCAATTCGTTCTACTACAAATGCTTAAAAGAGCACTGGCAATCCAAACAAACTAAAGTTCTGTGTAGGCATGTGAATTAAAAATGCCTTTCTGTACATACTAATGCATACTACTTCCAGTGCCTGTGACTAACTGTACCTAGCTGGTAATCTAACTTTGAATCAATGTATAGTGAGTTAGTATTCATTACATAGACATGTTTAGCTGCAGTAAGGGGCCAGCACAAACAATTACTCCCTCAGCAGCAGAGGAATTCATCTGATTGACAGCTAGACCCAGCATTACTGATCATGATTGTAAATGCCTAGAATACTTTTGGGGAGCAAATTAGTGTTTTCTGTATTCATGACATACATTTCTAAAACCCTGGAGAATCAACATCGAGTGACCTGATATTATAACAAGAGATCTTTTATTACATGCAGACAAGTAAAATGTAGTAAGAGTCAACATTCCCGAGTTAGTATGACCCGCTGGTAGCGAACACTCTCACCGTGGAATTCTGAGAGCTTTCCTTGGAGAGACAATTATCACTGCCAGGCAAGACTAAACAAATGTATTTATTTGCCCATGCATACAATTGTCTCCTACACAATTTCTAGGTATTTTGCATTAAGCAATAGGGTATGCTGCGTAACTATATTTGACTATATGTATTACAAGCACAAACACTGATATTAAATTGTGTTTACATATACACACACGCACACAAATTTATGTGAGATGGGTATCATAACAAGTAATAATGGTAAATAAAAAAATTAAGTTGTAGATAGAGACACATAGACACATAGACACAGAGAGAGAGAGAGAGAGAGAGAGAGATTGAGATAGATAGATTGCTGGTCACAGTTCACTGCTGATATGTTTAGAAACAGGAGCTTCATGAGTGCAAGTATTTAAACCATATGTGCCATGTTTTAAAGACTAAAGGTGCATCACATGTATAAAACATTTCTAAAAATATGCAGCAGTCAATGGCTTAGTTATCAACCATACTGATAGAAGTGGGCACAGTTAAGTGGGTACCAGACTTATTTCAGATGTGGCCTAACTGCCCATGTTTTATAGCATTGTTGTCTGCTGTCACTACACACACACTGTATATATTTCTATTTGAAAAGTTCGCATTTTTGGGTCTGGTGTTTTCCCATCTTGTCTGATTTTTATCCTTAAGTGGCATTATTTTTTTCTTTAGATCTGGCTATTTTAAAAAGCAAATTGTGGGCTGAAGCTAATGCAAAAAGCTTTGCATACCCATGGAATGTAAAGTTCCAGGTGCCTCAAAATTAGTTTCAGCTTTAAAAGTTTAATGCAAAAGTTTTATTGTAGCATTTGTAAGCCTGTTTACAGGAGACAGAAAAGCCACACAAGCAAAATATAAAAAAAAAAAAAAAAAAAAAAAAAAAAAAAAACTTCTCAGAACGAAGAAATTGTTATGATTTTAGAAATCTAAATATTGATTTATTACCATCAAGCACACACAGCACTCGCCTCAGAGGACAAATAGAAAAGGGCCAACTGCACTAGCGTTCCCTAGGCTTTGCTTGCACGGCTGTATAACAAGCTGAATGATAATCCCTGCCAGATAGTGTAGCTGTTAAAATAAACAGTGAGCTAAAAGGCATAAAAAGCATAAAAAGCAGTTGGACTGAAGCCTCACCCAGCCAGAGAAATAAAGCTACAGCAGATGGGTGTCACAACAAGTCTGGTATTCAGAGAAGATTTTGGTTTGAAAATAACCACACTTACAACCTTACTCAAAACCGCTGGCTGAACAAAACAGCTGTAAACACAGCCTTTGTGATTGGGATATCAGAGCTTGTAAAAGAGGCGAGAGAGAGAGAGAAAAAAAAGAGGGTCCAAAGTGAAAGTATCTGGTTCACCACGGAATCCTTATGTGTGCTTTTAATGAATAAGAATTTCTTGAGTGAGTAAATGTTTCCTCAATGTAGGCAAGAATTAGACAGAGGAACATTCCTGTGGTAACTGAACAGAGGGAAGACACTTAAACTGTGACAAACTACCCTCTATGGAGCAAAGCACATGAGCAACTGTCACATGAAAGTTTCTTGCTTATAAAAACTGGTGGCTGGATTTATTTGGTGATGCTTGCTTGACGCCTGTAGAGACCAGGCATGATAATGTGGTTTGTTTGCCAGTCATATTGTCAGAAAAGCAGTTAGATTATCCAGTGAGTGCCTGACACTGCCTGCAGCTTACATTTAATGGCCACATACAGTTTACGTTGTTCAGAGTGACTTTAGCATACTGGATTACAAGACAAAGTCTTGTCCTTTCTCAGCACTGCAGATTCATAATGTCAATTATTTACATACAATGTATTTCTATGTGGGTGGCATGATCCATATCAAGAAAGTCAAAATACATACTTAAAGTTTGTTAATTTTCCTGATTATATATATATATATATATATATCGCAGAAAGGGGCAGATTTCAAATTTAGCTGTGAATTTCATGAAATTGTTCGCCTGCCTTGAAGTTAAAAAAAGTAATCCCACTACATTATTTACTATAGCAAATGATATGCCTTGTTCTGTTTGTTGCATCACAAAACATCTGCTGCCCGCCACAGCACATTAACTGATTCTACTAGTGGTGAGATCTCCAAAGACCAAGATATTATCAGGGATGCCCCATGCAACTTGCCACTCCAACTACTGCAATACCAAGTGACATCAGATATTGCTATAGAGACATATATGCAGTACTCTCAATAAACTAAATGAACAATGATTCAAATAATTACTATGATTGGTTTTATGTTTCCTTCCCTATCTAAGCCTTTATACCCTTTCTATTTTACATTTTAGAAGCATTGGTACAGGCAATTTAGTCCTTTTAATGTGTTGCTACCAAATGTTATCTACACACAACATATATGCAACCAATTCATCAACTTCTAACCTGTATATAAACATACACTATTTGCTAATTATTTTTAAGAAAAACAAATGCAATGACAAAATAGAAAATAAAACAAAAAGATGATAATACTCTTTACTGCTATACAGTGCATTCTTAAAATTTTATTTTAAATTAGCATTGTCAGCCAGACATTCTCAAGGACCTAGAAACCTTTACAGTCTAAACATTTACTAGAGTCAAGGCATTTTACTGCCATAACCTGCAAGACCTTATTGTATATGGATCCCTTATAGCTATACGCTGCTCTGCTGCATCAATTTATTTTAATCCCTTATAAATTAGTGATCAGTCCCAATCCACAGAGGCAGGGACACATTTTTCTTGCCTGCAACTGTAGTTGTGGGAGCATAAATTTAACAGAAAGGCACAGAATTAATTGCAAATCGTTCAGTGCTTGAGGACAGCAAGTATCAATCTATTTCTCGAACTAGACACACATCACAGTAGCCAGCTAGATCTGCATTGCACATCACCGTAGCAGTGCCAGATCCAAATGTTGCTAACAACAAAGCTTATGAAGAAGTATATGAAATTCTTAACATTGTTTATATATATATTATTAGCCACAAACTTCCCACAAAGTATTTTCCCAAAGACCAAAAATGTTATTCAATAGGAAGACTGGGAGAAAGGGGTTTTCTGCCTGGCAAACCCAATTAAACCATTCAGCACATGAGCTCTGTAAGGATAATACAATAGCTATCCAGCTCAGGGATGTTTTCATTGGTCCATATCACTGCTATTATCTGCTATTTCAGATATGAAAAACGCTAATTTAAGTGTATAAGAAATACTTCTGGTAATAGGTCAGGAATTAGTATAAGAATGTCAATGATGTGAAGGGGAGATCAGCCCCAGGTAACAAAGAGCAAGCCAATTACCTAATCTGTGGTGTAGAAAGAAGAATGTGCACTGCAGAGCTGTCATCAGCAGCACAACCAGAGGACAGAGGTTAACAGTCATCAGGGTGGGACCTGAATTTGAGCAAAAACGGAGAAGACCCCTGTAATGTAAGCTTTGTTAGGCAGCCACTGTGCAAGCAACCTGAGGTACACAGCCCTGACTACTGACCTACACAGCATAATCTGGCAATTGCAGGGGTTAGACAGATAAGCAGAGATTTACTTTCCTCTGTAGTCCACTGAAAAAACTTTCAAGCATACATTCAATTATATGGTTTATATTGTGATATAGTCAAATATTCTCCACAAGTACTCTGCAAGTACTCTTACAAAGCCTGAGAAGTACTTAAAGAAGCATGAGAAAGCCACCAAGGCAAGGCAGTATTGCAGTATAGATTAGCCAAAACAGTGCAAGCTGGAACGCCATTTTTATTCTGAATGCTTTTCCATACCTGATTAATCAGGTCTAGACACTGTCTCTGTTTGTTTAGGATAACAACTGCCATATTAGCTTGCTGTGATATCACTTCCTTCCTGAGTCTCTACCTACTCACTCATAGCTCTGAGCTCACACAGTGAGGGGAGGAGAGAGGGGGAAAGGAGCAAACTGTGCATCCTCAAGCCCTAATCTCTGGAGCCTTATGCTGAAAACAGGAAGTCTGATACAGAAACCCATGTGTACGCAATAGAAGGAAAGAAATGTGGTGTTTCTTTTGACAGAAGTCTCTGAGCAGCATTACTTTGAGGGTTTACTAGTGTATTTATATAGACCTTTCTGATAAATCTTACTTAATTTTTACTTTTCTTTTTAAAGGGAAGTAAAGGAAAACACAACAGAAGTGTGCACAAATGACTAAATATGCACATAAAAATGCATACGTGTATATTATTTTTTTATCAATTGTTTCTCTTTTCTCACTATGGGCCAGAGCCAATTCAGTGGGAAAAGTTATCTCATGGTTTATTACATGAAATCTCATTGACTAGATGACTCCATATTCAAGTGCCGTTTTTACATACGTAGCTTTTATAGCATTTTCACATGATAAAAAGTGAGATGTTTTTCTGAATTGAATTGCATCTCGAATTGAATGTTGTTCATGATTTTTTACGTTATAACCCCTTTTCTTTTTTGATTTGTACCTGGCCCTTTGTGTGATGGTCTGGAGCATAGGTTACTGTCTAAAAAAAGTAAGAGTTTTGCTGAGCTAATCACTGGCAATAAAGCAATCTTCACACTGAACCTGGCTTTATTCTGTTATTACAAGTAGAAAAAAAAGTAGACCCAATTTAAAGAAACCACTTCCCAGACCAAAGTAAAAATTCTTTTGAAGTCCACCAAGACATAAGAGTCCATATGTGCCTTAATCCCTAAAACTCTGTGTAGTTCCACTTTCAAAACGTACCAGGGATAAAAACTTTCCAATTTAAGAAAAGCAGTATCTAAGACACAAAAAAAGTATTCCCATAAGGACACAGCACTGTAATTTCATTGTTGCCAGGATGGAAAAAAAAATACTAATAATGCAAATATTTTATGAGCATCATATAAATTGACCTCTTTACTGCAATAGTAAATCTAATTTTCTTTAACAATAAACATGTGGGCCTTGTCAGTGGAAAAGAAGCCCCACCTTAATTGAAAGGAGAGCACCCACCGGGCACTTTTTTCTCACTGATCTGTGCCAGAAGCATGAGAAAAGATGCTTAAACTATTCTGCTGATTAAGAAGATCTCAGATCAAAAACAGATTGCCAAAGCATCTGCAAGTAGGGAGGCTAGAATGAAATGTGCCATTCCTCAGAAAGGTAGTTCCAGTCACTTTAGTGTATTTTGGTTTTATAAACTTGCTGATGTTTCAGTTCCATGCAGCTCTTAAACATAACGCTAGACCATACTTACATACTTATATTTCTATTTTACTAAAAGAAAACAGGTGGCTTACATCTGTTAAACACCCACATTTATATGACAAGCCCATACAAAGGAGCATAATGCAAAGTTGGCCATATATATATGTAGAGATCCGCATTGATTTGGTCATAGGTTATTGGGATTTTCTATCCAGCCTAATTCATGCCTGAACAGACTCAATCAGGCAACTGGCACCTAATATCGCCCTGTATAGCTTGCATGTGAATTCAGAATTTCTCAAAAATTGCTTTGCGGCATGTGCATCAGTCCACCAGCTGAAGTTATTTTTTTTTGGATCAAAGTAATGTGAAAAAAAAATTCAGAATATCCAATCAGAAAACTATAAATCTCCCGAGTGTTGACAGCTTTATTGATTGAGAATATGTATGGTATTTTTGCTATGTATTGTACTGATATTCAGAAAGTGACAAGCATTTTGATCTATGTAATCAGTTTTATCTGTTTCCAAAAATATATTACAGGCAGACATAGTAGCAATGGTACCAGGGTACCATAATGGTAAAAAATGTAGATAAAAGTATTTATTATATAATGTAACAGTTAAATATTTCAGTGTATACATTAGAGATATCCAACCTGCAATCCTCCCACTACAACTCCCAGCATCCCTCCATAAATTGGAGAAGGAGCTCTCATTACCAAACTATAACTCACTGTTTTTATGAAATGGTTGAGTTTAAGCCTTGCACTACAAAATACAGACTAAATTGCAATACGACACAAAAAGGGCTCAAATACTATATAAAGTACAAATGCACATATTGTAAATGCTGCATGAATCTGAATAATTATGATTCCCCCTTATAACATAAAGGGCAAAACCCTTACTGAGCACCAGACTGTTAACTCTGTTAACTCATACTGTATGTGTTTACAGGCTTATCCAGCCCAACTCTGAGGGACAGTTAGTCAATTTTCAGCAAATGAACTTGAGGCTATGACCTGTGTTAATTCTTTGTGTTTTGGTTTAGTTAACCCTTTGTTCCCTGAGTTTAAAGGACAAAAAAAACAATAACTACAGTCACCCTGCTGTAGCTTCATGCATATGCAAGTTAGTACATAATAATTACACCAAACAATCATAGCCCCTTAAATTGAAGACCCTGTTATAGAAAATAGCTGTCCACCCCCTACTTGGTCAGGCATCTCCATGCCCTTGTGATTACAATTTTTTGCTGTTGTTCTTTATTTAAGGATATATTAATAGGGCAGTTACTCTTTTTTAATATTTAATAGGGATGCACTGAATCCAGTATTCGGTTTGAGATTAGGCCAGGATTCGGCCTTTTCAGCAGAATTGGCTGAATCATTTTGTCTGGCTGAACCAAATCCTAATTTACATATGTAAATTATGGACGGGGAGGCAAATCATGTGACTTTTCATCACAAAACAAGGAAGCAAAAAAAGTCCTACTTTTTCCTTTCCCATCCCTAATTTGCATATGCAAATTAGGTTTCGGTTAGGTATTCGGGCGGATCCCAAATGGCAGATTTGGGGATTCAGCCAGTTCCCAAATAGTGGATTTGGGGCATTCCTAATATTTAATATACCATATCATTAAATGAGAACTGAGGGCTCTAGAAAATGACAGTTATATCAATTCTTAGCCCATGGGCAGTTTAAATCCCCATCCCAGTGGTTACAGGGTGACTGTCAAACGCTAACTGCCAACCCTTGGGTTAATAAAAGGGGAAATTGCTACTGATTGGGGGGGGCAGGTCCCAATGCCACAGGCAATTTTTAATTTCCTATTCCTTGCATTTTTATGGGTTAGTTTCCATTTAAAATAAGTAAAACATTCTGAGTGTGCTTACTATTATAAAAAATGGTTAGGGGTACCATTCCTGCTTTAAACTAATTCAAATTGTGAACCATTCACCTGGAATGTAAGCTGTTGAGATACTCCTGGGATAGTATAATTTAGAGCAAAAAGTTTATTACCAACACTGGAGTCCTCTGCATAAAATAGTTTACTGTCTCAGAAATATACATTGTTAAATGAGAAGCTGAGATGCTGTAACTTGTTTAGTTTTCCATATATTTCCACTTACCCGCAAGCTAATCTTTTTTATATATATATTTATATATATACATATATATCCCATGCTGGCTGCTAGACACATGTGCAAGCAGCAAATGGAATCTGAACTTAGTTTAACAGCCTCATTTATTCCTGATGGTTTAAATTATTTCATCACAATTAATGACACCCCCTCAGCTTCCTGCGCAGTGCTGCCAGATGTTCAGAGACCACAAAGCCACTCTCTACTTTGACGGCTTGTGACAAGTTGTCCTCTGAAGGACATTCCCGAGGTGAGAGGGGCCGGATGGCACCTTGTGCATTTAGCCCCCACTCTCCACCTTTTTTTTCCCATTTCCATAGTGAGGGAAGTAGGAAAGAGGTTGGTAATAAAGAGGACATTACAATGAGGGCAAAATGATCCTGGAGTATGAAAACTGGTGAATTCCAGAGTGGGGTTTGGAATGCTAGCATGATTATAGGAGGGAAAAACAAGACACAGACAGATTGCGGTACTGCTATTTAGTAGACTAATGAAAAGCATACTTTGTAACTTATTTTTTTTACATTGCACTTCATGTTTTATTAGAATTTTCAAGTTTGACCAGGTTTTGAAAGACACTACATTAGGAATAAAATACAGTTCCTAACATGTTTCAGGACTATCGGAAAGGTAATAATCTTTGTGGTAAGGTATCAGCAGAGTGATAGGTAGGAGTTCCCTTTATTAGGATGAAACTGCAACATCACCACAAATAATTCTCAATTAAAATGTTTTGGTGCATTACAGCAAAATTTCAGGGCAGGTTCGACTCTTTATTATTAAGCTGATAAAGGACCAAATACATAGTAACATAGTAAGTTAGGCTGAAAAAAGACACACGTCCATCAAGTTCAGTCTTTTTTTTTTACCTGCCTAACTGCTAGTTGATCCAGAGGAAGGCAAAAAAAACCTGTCTGAAGCCTCTCCAATTTGCTTCAGAGGGGGAAGAAATTCCTTCCTGATGGCAGTCAGAATAGAACCTGGAACAACTTGGACTATGAGCTATCTTCCATAACCCTGTATTGACTCACTTGCTAAAAAGCCATCCAACCCCTTCTTAAAGCTATCTAATGTATCAGCCTGTACAACTGATTCAGGGAGAGAATTCCGCATCTTCACTGCTTTTACTGTAAAAAAAAAACCCCTTCCGAATATTTAGGTGGAACCTCTTTTATTCTAATCTGAATGGGTGACCTTGTGTCAGCTGGAAAGACCTACTGGTAAATAAAGCATTAGAGAGATTATTATATGATCCCTAGGACCAAAAAGTTGCTGTAAAGCTCTAAGTGTGCAAAAAAAGATGTTTTATTTGTTGTGCTGTTGCAGTTTAATCCTACTATTGTGTACCAATGGAAAATGGCCATGTGCACTGCTTGTTGTGCTGTTACAGTTTTATCCTACTGTTGAGTACCAGTCCTATTGGAGAATGTGCACTTCTATGAGACTAATTGTCATTCGGACTACTTGCTATCCCTTTATTACAAAATTTTAGAGCTAAACTTATTGCAATCTATCTTATTGTGTCAGAATAAAAATTTGGCTCAGTAAAGCTTCACTTACTGGTGAAGTGATTTTGGCAGTGGTCAGTGGTTA
>CM044431.1:127385717-127398687 GCA_024363595.1 Xenopus borealis
AGATTACATAGTTCCATCTAAAGTTACAGATTTCACTACCAAGGTAATGTATCAAAAAGTCATAAAACTTGCATGATGTCGAGTAACTCATAACACCAATTATCACCTGTCCGCTTTTGACCTGAACAGCATAATTTTTGTAAGGGCTGGCCAGGTTAAAGGTGGTGACCAGCAAATGACCGATTGTTGCATCATAATTCCATCCCTTGATGTCACAAGCCTGTCGTCACCCACACCGCACTCGCCCCAGACATGCCAAGACCAATAGGTAGCAACCCTATTTAGATGCATGTGACCAGAACATTCTGCATGCTAATTGGTTTCTGTATATTTAAGAACTGGTGAAACTTTATTATTTTATTATTTTACCCCATAATTAACATGTGTATATGTTAAAAAGACACATGGTCAGACAGACAGACATCAATGGACATACCCTAACCTAAAATGAATGTCACTTTATAGACATTGCTACAGGGGGCATATTAATTTTAAGCAGTCAAATGAATGTCAGGATGAACCAGAGAGGCATAATTCGGTCAGCTATCAGTAAATGGGAAGCAAAATACTCCTTGAAACAAGGACCAAACACAAAAAAATGTGATTCCAACATCTGTGTTGGTTTCCTCACATAAAATGATGATTGTATCCAGACTTTTTATTTATTTTTTTTCTACAAATGCATACAGTCAAAAAAAGCTTTCTTTTGTTCTTTTATTGGTCTTGCTTCAGATATAAAATGAATTGGGACTCGTGACAGTGGAAAATCATTTCCTTTGCTGATTTGGGAAGCCCAAGGGTTTCCTTCAGAGATAACAAGACTGAGGTAAATCTCGCCTCAAGCATGGGGCTTCTTGGTGATTGCCAAGACTTGTTTGCAGCTGAGATATATACAGCATCGCTAACCGGATTTACAGTCTTATTCTAGTCTTAAATTCCATATGAAAATGCACACTCGGCAAGTTTAAATGTTTATAGATCCAGAAAGTCTAGAATCTGAACCAAGGTAAAAGTAACTAAATAAATTCTCATGTGTTTTTTCTGTATGTTATGTTGCGTGTCTCTGGTTCATTATTAGTTGTCAAACTCAGTAAAACAGATTTCAATGGGAAAAAAAAAAAAGAGTCCAGCCACATTTTATTACTAAAAAGGGCATTTCCCTGCAGTGATTCGGGAATAATTTAGTGCTAGGAAAGTATAAACTGGCCACACACAAGCCAGTCATCTTATTCAGTTCAGTCATTTCCCCATGGAATCATTTGGCTGATCTAACTCTTTTGCAATTGAAGCAGCATTTATCATCCAAAAAGCAAAACCCAAGACATATATAGACAGACAGACCAATGACCCTATTCTGTCCAACTAGTGATTCAACCAATCAGTCTGTCAGATTCCTGAATCTATTTCCAACACCCATGTGGATGAATTGTACAATACAACAACCACATGTTTGATTGGACAGATATTTTTATAGTTTGCCCCTCTGTCAACAGTTGTTATCTCTGGCCAGTAAGATTTGATGAATGCTTTGAAACGTAAAGTAAATTTGACCATACGCTGATGGATTTTTTTCATCTAAAAGACCTGTTTTAGCAAAATCCAATAGTTCATCCACTTATCGGTACACTGATTGGGTGTGAACAATCGTATCATTCAGACAAAATTGTCCCAACGGTCAATCGGACAAGTTTAAAAATTTTCAGAGTAAAACAATGAAATAGGTCAGTGTATGGGGAAATTAGATGATAATAGTTTAACGATCATTCAGTGTCCATGTCTTTTGCAAAAGTAAACAAAAGGACAGATTGCAATCAATTAACATATGTGAGATCTTGCAGCCTACACGACAAACATACCACCAATGTCTCCTCCCATATCGTTTACCGTGGATGGGTGACTCGTTCATTCAAAAGTTTGACTACATCTAATAGCCAATAGCAATCAATCAGATTGTGTATTTTCAAGCAGATGAACACTAAAAGCTGTGTGCTAATTGGTTGCTGTCGGATACTAGACATGGAGCAAAGGCTAGGCTGTTTATTACATTGCCCAATAATTTGTTACATATTAATACAGTTTTGTGCAATGCCCTTACCCATACATCTGTGCACTAGAAAGTTAATAGAGCTCACACAAAGATTCAACCCAGGCTTTACTGCTTGTAACGGTGAATAAGGATTTCATCCCAGTAAGGAAACAAGAATTTCACTGACCATTAAAAATATGCATATACATTTCTGATCTCTCGTTTGTACAACATACCATATGTAATGGCCTCTTGATAAGCAAAGTTTTATTACAGCCCCTTCTTTCTCAAGGCTGAAAGATGCTAGAAACCTGGGTTAGTATGTGCTCCAAAAAAGATTTTTTTTTTTTACTGTACAACGATACATTGAAGAGAGGAAGTAAAATAAACAACCTATATTCATCAGACCACTGAACCGAGTCAGAAGGGCCTCATTCTGTTACTTTGGAACTGCAGCCAGGAATTAGAAATAAAGAGAGAGAAAGTGAGAGAGCAAAGGGAAAGCAAGCAGTGTAAACTTTAAACTCTCATGTAGGGAAAGTGTTGCTTGTGTGTCCCTGGCAGATGTGGAAAGGAGATGAAATGGGCGAGGGAGAATCAAATTTTCCCCCGTTACTATTTACTTGAAGGGAGAGGGAAAGGGGTCTGAAAAGATCTTAACATCTGGCAATCATTTGTCAAGAGCTGGGAAGAATAGCGGCAGGAAACTTTCTGGCTCTTTCGGAACATGAAAAGACAAAAACCATGTGTCACAAACAGCAATGCTCCGGTACAATGACTGCTACACCCAGGGCTCCACACCCCTTCGGCTGCTCTCCCTTTAACCTATCTTAATAAATATCAGATACACTCCGCTGTTACACGCAAAATGGTTGTGTCACACTTTAAGCAGATGTGCCACCTACTCCCTATTGAGTGTAATAAGAAAAGCCACATTTTCATTTAATCCTTTCATTGCCACAGAGGACAGTAATGTACAGTAACAACTTGCTGACCCCTTCTGGCAGCAAAAGGCTCCTGCCTACCAGCGACTGTACACTAAGCAGTGTGTAATGCATTGTGTTCTAACACAATTTACCTTTTGAATGAAAGTCTCAGGACCCTTACCAATATTTATGTCTGTGTATATATAAACTCATCAAAGGAGACCATTTGCTAAAAAGAAATTTCAGTCTGCAGAAACTTCTCTCTGCAGGACTTACATTGCTGAACTAGATTCAAGTCTATTTTTCAACAAAGTCACACATATCATTAACCTAAAGAGCTGTTGGCAAATAGCAATCACTCTTTAAGCCTTCAAGGGTATGCCTTTTTGTCAAAGGCACAAATATGCAAACAACTGACCAGTGAATGCTTTGTACCTTTTATTACAATACCCCCTTAGTTTGTATGTATAATTATCTGTAGAAATGGAATATTACTATCATGATAGTCCTTAAATGAATTATAGCCCAGTACCCCGCTGTCAAATTCTAAAAGCTGATATATATTGAGTTTACATTCATTGCCACCTCAGGGATTTCTTGGACATGGCTAGTCTTCTAGCAACAATATCTACACTATCCAGTCTGAAACATCATCTGGTTTATTAAGAAGCCTGAACTTTCTTTTATTCAAGGCTCTGTCATGGGAAAAGAATCCAATATTCCAATATTTCATGATCACACATGAGCCATGCTTATCCTTGTCCAAAAAATATTATTAACTATTGACAAGCCATGGTTTTCTAATTAATTTTATTTTAAATGTGCTAACACCAACAAATGGTCTTAATGTGCACCATCAATGTTTAAGCAAGACATCTTGGTATGTTAAGTCACGCACAAACCTTCAAACCTTACCAGAACTGAATAATACAGATACCCTGCAGGTATCATTCTTCCAATGTTTTAAATTTCTTTAAATACATATCCATCTTTTCATATTTTGGTACAAATCACTATGGTGTGATTTTCAGTACGTCATACAACATTTGAATTTCAAGCGACACAATGCAAAACTATGAACAAAGCACACTTTGTATTTTCCATTTATGTTGAGAATATATCTACAGTAAATATGGCAGCACTGGGCCCCGTTGAAATCAATTAATGATTTCAAGTTATTTTATTCTGGCAGGCATGTTTGAAAATGGGTGCTATAAAGTATCTCAAGAACACACTTAACATTTAAATCCATTTAATATGGAATTACACATTGTCCGTACTTTATACCTCTATTGAATCCCAAAAATGCCATGAAATGAGTCTGCTTTAATCTAAAAAAAAAAAAAAGCAGTACTAATTATAGAAATCTATATCATGTTAAAATGTCCATATTTCTCCCAGAAGCTTATACTTAGGAGTATTTCTAAGTAAAAAATGGAAGCTGCTATAGAAATATTTGTTTTATATAGTACAATGGGGAAAAAAAATCTGCAGGCAGACTCGCAGTTTTAGAAGGGATTATTGGGAGTAAAAAAATTGTTTAATTGTGATGAGGAAAAAGCTTAAAGGTCTCTTTTTCTGCAGTGTATGCACTAAAATAAGATAGAGTGGCCCTGAACACAATGCTACTAGTCTGTGGAGACCTCTATCCAGTGCACAGCATCTGTGTTTGAGTGCAAGGTCGTTGGCTTACTGTTCCAAGAAGACAGGGAGGGGAGAAACAAAGAGGAGAGAGAGTTTTCCGTCCAACTTAACAGAAACAAGGTCTGGGAGTGACACCGTCTTTAACAGTCTTTAACACTTAGTTATAGGCCACAAATGTAACGGTTCCTTCCATTCTCTTAACGCCATTCCATTTTAAATGCCTTTTTTGGCAAGGTACCCATTAGCGTGTGTGGCCTTTTCCAACAGCTTCTGGTCTCTTAAAATTATAGGTCCTTCTTCTTCCTGCCATAAGCGACGATATAACTATTCAGGGAGGGGGGAATGTGAAAACCTGCACAGCGTATAAAGTGAACTTCTAACCTGGCATAGCATTCAGCAGTGTAATGGCTGCCTTGCTGCCAGCATCCCACACAACCACGAAATTATAAAATCATTATAAGTCTGTGTACAGAGATAGATAGCAGCTCAGAAAGAGGGACAGACATCAGGATGCATTTATTTACACACACACACACAGATACACACAATAATAAATAGTTCATTTCTGAATAAAGAAGCCTTGTTCTAGTTTAGAATTATAGACTTTTCAATGAAAATCCAGTAAAAAGAAATTATGATTTGGTTCCTCTTCTACAAATGCAGTATCATTTGTGAAGTTATAATTGACATCTGGGCCTTTGTTCTTCAATGAATAGTGCTAGTTTTAGCAAGTCCCCTGCCTAAGCACAAGCTAAAGGAATGAGCTCATAATTAAAAACAGGATAATCCTTACAGGTTTTACCATTAAGCAAAAGAGATGTGGTACTCCATATACAAATGATGGGGAAATTCCGTTTTGTCTGGGAAGCCTAACTCACTTTTTGCAAAGCAGCATCCATTAACGCCTGCTACGCCAGGCAGAAAAGCAAGAAATGAAGTTGGTGTTGGGGAGCATGTATAGAAGTCCCCTAATGGGCTGACCCTTATTGTATGTTAATTAGTGACCACTCTACCATTAGCAATTTAGCAAAATGCATTGCAGCCACATTGCTCTGATCAGACCAATTTGCCTACACACTATGCAGAAGTGCAAGTCATTACAGTTCCATATGAACAGACCCATATAAATTCACTCATTAATTGATCTAGTTCATTTTGCCCATTTAGCTCTGGTATAATTGCACTGGAATCTGATCTCAGCAAGAGGACTGTACACTGGAGAAATGGGTGCCTGTCAATGTATTTAAAAGGAAATACAGTTATGGAAGTCCTTATCCAGAAAGTTCCAAATGATGGAAAGGTCATCTGCCATAGACTCCATTTTATCCAAATAATCCAAACTTTTAAAAATAATTTCTTTTAAAAAATATTACTTTTTCTCTGTAATAATAACCGCACCTTCTACTAGATCCAAACTAAGTTATAATTAATCCTCGCTGAAGGCAAAACCAGCCTATTTTTGTTTAAACAATTTTCTAGTAGACTTAGGGCCCTTACACATGGGCGTTTGTGACCTGCGCAGGTCTAGATGCACTTCATTATTTTCAATTACCCACGAGACACGTGTAAGCGCCGAACGCAGGTTCAGGTGCAGTAGGGGAGCGAAGGTCACAAACGCCCATGTGTAAGGGCCCTTAAGGTACAAACATCCAAATTACAGAAAGGTCCATTATTCGAAAAGCCCAAGGTCATGAGGATTGTGAATAATAGGTTCCATACCTGTATAGCGTATCATTAGCAATTATTATATCATTTTTATACCATCCAGCCAAATATCTCCATAGTCAAGGCACACTTCTTAATGATGTAGTAAAGAAATGAGATGCTTTTTAGCATGGTATAACCAGCACACATGTAATCACATTTGATCCCATTATACAAACCAGTGTCCCAATCTATCACACCAGCAACTCAAGAGTTAACCTTGTCAGGGGAAAATAGCAGCTGCATATAACTGAAAAGGCAGGAAGGACCAATTTACCTATTAAAAGCTGCCTCTTCATCAGGTCTTAATATGTGTATGGCCAGTTAACGAGTTTCGTTTATTGGCTGTGTATTTTTAAAAGTGTGCTGTTCTTAATTTAGCAAGCATGACAGAATACAAATATCCAACAGAGAGCTTTAGATTTCTCCTATAGATGCAGGATAATGAAAAAGACGGGCTGATGAAAGATTGTTAATGTTCGATTGTACCCATATATCAGTCTCGGTTTTATATGTATTTACAGCACATGAATGTGTAATTATGGGCCATATTCGTATACAATGATTCTGGGAAGCTCTTTCACATATGTTAAATAAAATTACCTTTTTGTACACATTTTCATTGAGACATATTTCTACAGCCTTTCTCCAGTGGAACCTGCAGTACTAATTGGAGTTAGGGGTTATCCTTCTTCACTGCTGACTACTAGAAATTTTATGAGAGATCTAGCGATAACAAAGTGATAGCACTTGGATGACATTAGTATGATAAAAGTATACAAGGAAATGTGTTAAAGCTGCAGAAATGAACAAGAAGTGCCTTTATAGTGTCCCCTTAAGAGACCTCAGGGTTTAGATCACAGCCATAAATCTCAGAGGAATCAAAGGAGGATGAGAAAATGCTATCTACCACTTGTTTTGTATATGTTCAGCAGAAACAGGTCATGGAACTCTCCTATTATCAGCCAACAATGTCTTTAAATACTGTATGCAGTTTTGCTTACTAAAATTATAGATAGCAATTTCAGTTTTCCACATTGATTTCCTTTCCAACCTTGTTATGGTCTCCAAGGTTGTATTGCCATTTTTTTTTTATTCACAGGAATGCTCAACTATAACCCCTTTTTATTAAATCACATTAGTAATATATAAAGCTTAATTTAGTATGGGGGGATCCATTATCTGTAAATTCATAATCCAGAAAGCTCTGAATTATGGAAAGGCTATCTACCATAGACTCCATTATCCAAATTACCCAAATGTTAAAACAGTATTTCCTTTTTCTCTGTAATAATAAAACAGTACCTTGTACATGATCCAAACTAAGATACCATCAGTCCTTATTGAAACCAATAATATTGGGTTTAATTATTAATTGCATGATTTTCTAGTAGACTTAAGGTATGAAAATCCAAAACCAAAAGATCTGTTATTCTGAAAACCCCAGGTTCAAAGCATTCTAGATAACAGGTCTCATACCTGTATTACAGTTTTGATATACCCGTCTAAGGGAAAGGAACTGCAATCCAGAGGTACTGTTAAGTGACAAATCACGAGGCATGTCTTACAATAATTTTATGGTATAGAATGACAGATTCTTTTAAACCTTTTAATTGGTCTTCAGTATTTATTAGTTACAGTTTATGAATTATTTGATTTCCTTTTCTGATTCTTTCCAGCTTTCAAAAGGGGGTCACTGACCTCAGCAGCCAAAAACGATTGCTCTGCGAGGCAACAATCTTATTGTTATTACTGTTTTTTGTTACTCCTCTTTTTATTTAGTCCCTCTCCTCTTCATATTCTAGTTTCTCATTCAAACCACTGCTTGGTTGCTAGAATAATTTAAAAACCACAGATAATAAAAAGTGAAGACCAAATGCAAATTGTCTCAGAATATAAATCTCTACATCATAGTAAAAGTTCATCTTAATGTTAACAAGGGAAACAGAATAGGAAATAGAATACAGGGGGCTGGCTCTCCAGGTAAAAAAGTAGCCAATTTTCCTAACTTTAGCTAAAGCTGTGCTTTAGAAAGTGTTAGCTTCCTTATGCTTACTCATACAATTCAATGATCTATAAAGGACTCAATTTGGCTCTTACATTTATTTATCAGATTCTCTATACCCATAGTAAGACTGTGGATAGAGTGGTTTCCTCTCCACTTATTAAGCATATATTTGATGTATCCTTACATTTATTATAGTGAATGAATTTGCATTAACGTTGGGTACCAGAAGAACAGAGAAGGGCAAGGAATGAAGATTAAAAAGAAGCTACTGTAGATCTTAATTTTCCTCAGGTTTATCCAAAGAATTTGACATAATGCTAAAATACATTGCTAGGCTCTGAACAAGCATTTTTGTATCAGGAAGAACTTGTAGGCAAGTCACACATTCTGAGACTAGATTCTAGACAAGGCCAACGTTCACCTCTCCAGGCAAAGGGGTTAATGGCCTTACTGCTGGAGAGGTTTGTTACACAAGTGATCTATGGATGGTAAATTATCTCAGCTCAATTATATCTCTACTTCTGTACTCAATTCAACAGTTAGGGAGATAAAACGGGTTTGTCCTTTGAAATCTGTGATGATGTTAATGAACATTTCAGAGTTGTGTGCCGTTATATCTGCCCATAAATCATGATTCTGCTGCTCAAGCTGATAGCTCATTCAGTTTACAGCTTCCATAAACCCTGTCAATATAACTGTGGGGAAAAGCAAACCATCATAAACAGGGCACTAATCAGACTGTTATATTCATCAGACAAAACCATCTTCTTTTATAGTTATAAATAAATTAGTCATCATTTGGCAGACAGGGCATATTACTTGATTTTGGAAGAAGCACTTTCCGTTCTCACTACAGTGGTTGTGGTGTGTGTGAGTGTGTAGGGCAAGGGGTCACATTTGATATTGGCATGCATCATGAAATCAGTCAGGCTTCCATTACTCCCAACCAATTCATGGGCCCATATTGCAGTTACACTTTTGGTTGCTTCCTCTTTAACAATATAGTTAATTATGCTAATTATTATTGCATGATTCATAAATAAAAAATGCCTTAAACAAATGGCTTATAATTACACAATTTAGCATGCAATTATAATCATTGCACTGTGGCATGTTCAGTTGTGAGAGTAAAACTGCAGATCTAGAACACAGTTAACAACCACTGACCCTTTTGAATCAAAGTAATGATATTTTCCAGTGGAACTCAATGGCAAATTTACTTACAACAGTGTTTGAACACAAGGACCATCTGGATATACTTGAATCAAAGGGGTGACATTGTTTTGTTCCTTAAAAGGAGTATAACTTTCCTGTAGGTATTTTAGAAGCTTTCACCAGTCCTGTTGCCCAACATATGCTGAATGGTCTGATGGCTCATTCTTGCATGTCTAGAAGTGCAATAATTAGTGAGATAATGCTATCCTTATGTAGCCAACAGCAATGAGAAGAAGAGAGTTTCTCAATGGTTGTCTACTGGCTAATTGGAAATTGGAAGAGAATAAAATTCAGGTCACCCATTTTTGATCTAAGTAGCCAAAATGATGGAGATAGAGTGCTGAGAAAGTTGCTTGGTTGTTTACAAAGCAGTTGGACAGTGTAAAACAATATTACCATGAAAAGAAAACAATAAGGAAGAAGACAAGGCCTACAGTAATTATAGGTCACCCTAAGTGGTGCACAAGTGAAAGAGAGAAGGTTCATTAAATGAGCATCCGCCAAGCATTCTGGTTAAAAGCAATACATCTCAATGTCTGTCATTTGTTTATATTTATGACGTTCCTTTTACCAGAGCAGATTTTTTTTTGTGCATCTATATCAGGACAATCAATTATTTAAATGAGTTACAAAAGTATTTCATAGTTCTTCACCTTTGATAAAAACATAGCATACAGTGTAACAGATGTCAAAACTTTCACCTAGTACAGATCAGATATAAATATCAGTTCCATGGATGTGTAACTACACCCAAGCTATGGAATGAAATCTGTCGATATTTGGACATCTAACGAATTCTTCTATGTGCCAAGCTCTATCCTTCTAATGGCCCTGCGTGCCAGGTACCCTCTAAGAGGCCATCTGTCTCAGGAGAAACAGAAGGTAGTGCAGTGAACACCTGGATCCTTTTTGAGAGCACAGCCAAAAATGTCCGGGCGCAGTCTATTAATTCTCAGATTGAGTATTGTGTTTATTTTTCACTAAAGGTCAAACTGGACAAAATGTATACCCAATATGCTGAACTGGATATGGATGTTTACGAGAGACTAGTATAACTTTAGTAGCCCAGAAGTATCTTTCATCTGTGTTTTGCCAAAGATGAAAGGCAAAGTCTGAGAATAGTTTTGCTTAACATATGAAAATCACATGTAAATGGCTGCTGACACCTTTCAATGGGCTAAACACATAAAAAAGAATCCACTCTTTTTCTAGAGCTCTGAACTTTATACTGGATAACTGTAAGCTGACTCAGCAAAAAAAAAAAAACATTAATCGTCATCAACTGTAAACAAGAGAAAAATACTTACATAATGATATGAATTACAGAATTACCCCTGTAGAATCCATTTTATCCAAGTATTCCACATTTTTAAAAATTATTTAATTTTTTTTCTTTAATAATTAAACAGTACTTTGTGCTTGAGCCTAACTGATCTGTTGCTAACTGTTATCCGGAAAACCGCAGATCCCAAGCATTCTGTATAACAGGTCTCATACCTGTATATAGATATGTACAGTACACTACACTACCTCCTAAAAGCACGTGTTAGCTATAAGTGAGCTACAGAGGCCACCAATATACATGTGCTGATGGCTGCACTCGCATTGTACATGCCTTGCTCACTTAATTTCACATTGTGCACAGATGTTTTAATATTGTCTGAATCAGTGAGGTATTTATCAAAGTAATTAGGGTTGCAGCCTTTTCTTAATTGCAGCTATTTGACATAGCCATTTATCAGTTTGCCCTACTATAGGCTGATAATTTACAAATGTCAGATCTTAAAAATATATGGCAAGCTGTAGAATAACCACAAAAGGCGATGGTAATCTAAAGGAAACATAAGGCAGGCCCTTTTGTATACAATCACTGCACAGTACTGAATTTTAGCTTTTAGGATCAGGGATAGTCCCACTTTTGTTCTGCAGAACTACCCTTTGTTAAACTGCCTTTCCCTGCATTATCGAAGTTGCAGAGTTATTACAGCAGTTACATGGGCAATGTTTTAAAATCTGTACCTGTAAATCTTTTCTGCCCCTTGGTATTTGAACATATTCTTAAAAGACCCTGATGTCAAGCTTGACAGCAAATCGTGAAGGTTTTAAATAACATTCTAAAGTGATATGACACAAAAAAAATGGAAAAAGCGAATCCGTTAGATTTCAAACAACACTTGAACAACACATCTGCAGTATTTAGAATTATGATCTGCTGGCTGTGAGATGAAACTGTTTTTGAAGTTTAGCAAAATTTGGAGAGCAACAAGTAGTCGACTTCTGGCTTATATGGTACAAATAATGGTACAAATAGTGTGTGGGTAAGTTGCCGTTAGTAATAATAATGCAGTGTTACACTACTACAGCTGCTGTCTAGCAACCAGTGGTGTTGGCAATGATTCGGCCAACAATTTGTACAAAGTGGCATTCCTACGATTAACCCATGAAAAACTCAGAACCATTGTTGGAAGCAGGCTTGCAGCCTGTCAGTGTAAGCAAATTAACTCCTCCTTTGTTTAGCATTAGTAACAACTCTAGAAGAGATGGGGGTTAGACAGATAAAACAGATACAGCACCCTAAAGTGTACCATCCCTCTTAATGTCATTCCCCGCCTCCCACAACCTAGAAAAGCAAGAAGGAATGAAGGGAGTAGTAATGGTAACATACAGTACCATGAGCTGCTCTGGGCTCTCTGTCAGATCTCACTTCTGGCCTTCAACACACAGTGCTCAAAAAAAAAAAAATTATAATAAATACATTAAAGTAGCGGTGGGAGAGGGACACCCAGGGGGAAAAATATCTGGCAGTTTCTACAAGAAGGCAAAGTCAGTTCTGTCTCCGCTCTGGTGCATTCCTCCCCTTCTATCTCCCAACCTCTTTTGCGTGTGTCCTGTCATATTTTCTTCAGCTGTTAATTGTCCGGGGCTGCGACTAACCAGACAGAGTGGAACTGAGCAAAAAAAAATACATGAAAAGAAAAATGCTCGTAAGTGACTGTCACAGCAGATCAGACTCACACTGGATGGTCATTTTTTCCAAGGAAGTGTTGCTTTCATAGTTCCTGAGTGTCTCAGTCATCTCCCCCTCCCTCCTCACTACCCTTAAACCCTCCCTTCACTTATGTACTCTCCCCTCCTCCACCAAGTGCATACATATATATATATATATATTTACTGTATATACCTATGTACATACATAGGTTCTATAGATATAATCTGACCTGAACTATATAAAAGTTGGACATCAGTCAAGCTATATGCTGTGTATTATACATATGTATATATGTAACAAATGCCAGGTAATAGCTTTTTAGGAGGCTACCGCTCCATAAACCTTCCTTATTCTCCACCCATGTATCTTAACCCAATGTCCTTCTCCTGAGCTTAACCTGAAAGAATGTGCCCTGCTTCGTCCTGGTGTTCAATCCTGTCTGCACTGTGGCTGAGCAA
>CM044431.1:127398958-127435017 GCA_024363595.1 Xenopus borealis
GATTCCTAAGTGTAGTCAGATTGTCCTGTCTGCATTGCCAAAGATCTGCACATATGTAGACATTTAACCTAGTGATGGGCAAATTTATTCGCCTGGGGCAAATTTGCAGTGAATTCCCACGAATCGGCAGGAAAATTTTGCAGGGATGCCCAGACGCCCGCACCCAAAACAAGGTGTGTCATTTCGCAAATTTTTCGCAGTTTCGCTATTTTCTACTAGAAGTTTGCGAAATTTCGGCAACGCCCCAGATTCGCCCATCACTAATTCCCCCCCCCCATCTTTTAACTTTTAAAAAGATATAGGCTACCCTGTTTTCATCTAGACAACTTTTTAAACTCCAACTCCCACATCTCCCTGTTAGGTGTGGGGGGGCTGGAAATTGGAGCAACACCTGGAAGTTGATGCCCCCCACTATTGCTATTCCAGCATGGATTATTAAAACTGATATTGTTCATATTGCTACATGGCTCAAATATTGTTATATGTTATTGTTTATACCTTTTGTAAGCTTTAATGTATCAAGCAGTATTTGTATGCCATTTTCATGCATACACACTCAAATTGTACAGTGCCAAAGTATATGTTAGCACATTATAAACAGGAATTCTAATATTAATATGGCATCCTAGTGCAGAGCACTACAGTCTTAACAAGCAAATGCACAAACATTGTGAAGCAAAGGATAGTGCTTTGCTTAAATCCTTATGAAAACGGCTAAAAGTCAGCAATAACTAGCAACAAATTAAAAGCCTTCATGTGTTATTTTAATACAAATTTGTTTTGTTAGTAATGTATGCAATATGTGTGTTTGTGGATTACATCTAATTCAGGCTGGCATTAAGGATAATTCCCAGCAACCACCTGAGCATTTAGCTTGAACAGCTTTTGGTGCGATTCATGCATAAAAAAATGAATTAAAGCAAGTAATAGAACTGCTACATAAGATGAAATATAAGTAATAGAATGCATATAGGCATGTATCCCCAAAGGGAATCAAATGTAAATCTCCAAGTACAATGTGACCATTACAAAGTCAGAATATGCTATATGTTCCATGAAGGGGAAAGGCAGAATTTATTTGAAAAGTCTGCTGTTAATGAGGGGGTTAACAGGAAGATAGCTTCTGAGTACTGCAATATATCAGTCTGGTTTGTAATGGTGCAAAGTCTTTGCAGTTCAGTAAAAGTGGCCTCATGTCCCCGTGTAAACTGATGCAAACAGGAATAGACCAGCATGGGTCCGTGTGTTGTGCGAGTTTGCTGGAATTTTTGAATTTTTGCACTGCTGGCACTGCTACTTGTTAAGGGGACTAACCATGTTTTTGTAGAATTTTCAGCTTTCCAAAATAAGCTGTACAAACCGTACTTGTAAATCAGTGTACTTGTATGTTACATTTGTTACTGCAAAAGATTTTAAATGCTGTTCCTCTTTTTATTTTTAGGAAAACAAACACACTGCATTACAATACATGCAAAACGTGCTACTTACTAATAGCTAATACTAAACAAAATATCATCAGTTGAGTTGAGAAAAAGTCAGAGTGTGTCCTTATTGATGCAACAAACATACTTTTCTCTCTGATAGTCAGTAGTAACTATTGGCACATCCTGCTAATGGAATCCTGACATTACCGATTGGCCCAAGCTGCCAGAACCTCCAGGGCTGACTTGTACCAATGAGTGCACTTGCGTGTTATTCATCACAACAAATGCAGATGTTTGTTAGCGCTCAGGCCCGAATTTGTGGCAAGGCCCGGGCCTAGGGCAGCAGAATTTGAGGGGTGACATGCCACCCAGCCCCATCAAAATCAAAAAAGCTATTATCACTGGAGACGCACATTGGGAAAAGGAAAAGGACAGAAGGAGATGGAGAGAGGAGATGACGGCACCTGGCAGGGGGAAGGGAAAGGGTAGGGGATGGTGTCTGGAAGGGGAGGGGACAACGGAGGGTGGAGATGAAATCGGAAGGGGATAGTGGAGGGGGGGGATGAAACTGGAAGGGGATGGCAGCACTGGGCCAGTCCGGCTAGGCGCCCTATGTAACCTGGCCCATAGCAGCTCCCGATGACGCGCACGCATGTGCGAATGGCTACACATGCCAACCTGAAGAGCAAGCAGGGACCAGATTAGGCAGAGAAGGAACGTGCCTGGCGCCACCCCTGCTTTGCACCCTAGGCACATGCCTACTCTGCTTATACCTTGGCCCATCCCGGGGGAGGAGTTGAAGAGTGGAGCTGGCCTAGGGGCGGCAGGCCTGTTAGCACTCACCAAAGTTCAAAGGAGTTTGTGCATGCTCAACTTTGCATTTGTGTTTATACACAAGGCTTTAAGTGTAACATATCCATTTGTCACAAATCTATAAAAACTGTACCAACATACCAGATATTTGCGCTAAACTTCACAATCCATAAATTCATTTCTAGAAGTACATGAATACATATAAACCAAAAATATGTAAAATTTAAAGCTTTTTACAAAATGTGCAAATTATGTAAAAAAAAACTGCCCAATCCAGTTCCATGTTTAACCTCCATAGAGACAAAGTATGCTGAATTTCAAATATCTAAAAGAAAGTGCAAATCATTTACGGTATAATAATATTACTACAGTATAAAAACTGGCAAACACCAATATTGAATGTCATATGTACCCCTTCTGCTGTAAAACTGTGTAACCAATTATCAGAAGATCATGGTCATGGCCTGTCTTTATAGACCCCTCTAATGTCAGCAATATAAATATGTAGCATAAAACAAAAATGGAATTGACATATTAGCAATAAAAACTCTACTTGGAATTCATACAGATGTATGAACCCATTCATAAAGATGTATGCAATAAAAAGTTAAATACTATTCTCAACATGTTTCATGTGGCTAGCAGACCACAATTCCTCAGAAGCTCTCCTGTAACAGCATGTTAAAATTATATAATTCAATAGACACCTGAGTAAATTAGCCACAGGTAAAGTGCTTTTGCTAGAGCTACAGTGTGTCAAAAGTCTTTCCATTTCGAGCAAATTCAAAATATACATACATAGGACAGCAATATCACTCTAAATCAAACATTAGGCCTAAATATCACTCTAATCAAACATTAGGCTTAATATTTCATCAGGTCCCAGTAGAGGGACAGCCAAACATTTTGGAAACCACTGGCATTGACTGCAAAAAATAAGCTTCCTATGATGCTCCTTACACCTTACTTGAATTGGGTGAAACACTTCTGCTTGAAATAAGCTTCAGGAAGCATGGAGAGCAATATACAAGAAAGAAGGGGGACTTTTGAGTCCCGGAATCTGACTCTATTTGTAAAGTATAAATAAATATATCTCTAATGAGCTTATGTCAAAAAGGGATATTTGTTTCCATTAAAAATGGGTTTGTGTACTTACTCGTGAATTTGTGGGGGGAAAAAACCAAGCTATTGTTCTATATAAAACGTTTTTCATTTTGGAAATTAGGGGTTCCATTAACAATTTCTAAAAAAAATAATAATAATCTTTTACCTTTCCAAAAACACAATTCTTATTATCTACTTTCCTGATCAATCGATGGTACATGTTCGATTGTATTTTTTGTTTGTCTGCATCTCAGCTTGACTTAGAAAAATTCAATTTTTTAAACAAGTATTAAAAATGGTTAAAAAATGCTATTGCATTGCTGTAACATCAATATACGTTTCTTAGGGGAATGCCAAATTTCAAATAGGTTGCGAAGGTTTACAATGTGCTTTTACAGCCGACGGGATTAATACTGTGAAGATAAAAGAAATCGCTTTATGTACATGTTTTTGTTCCCTTGTATTAAAAGGTTTGTAGTCTTAGGTGTTCACTAGAGTCATAAATTCCAGTGGCAGTACAGTGTATCCTTGTCTTTCAAATGAATTAAAATAACAATAAGACTAAACGTAAAGGAAATGAATCAGCATTAAATAAAGTTATTTTTCTCTTTAAACAATCAGTTGGACCAAAAAAAAAAAACCCAAAATAAAAGGACTTAATATATATTTTAAAATGATATACTATGTTATTCTACATTGTCAGAGTAATGGTTGTCTGTTTATGGGGCAGTCATTCAAGTTCAAATAAAGCAATAAGGTACATGTTTTAGTTCTTACACAGGAACATAAACAGGGGTCAATAGTTATTAATTCCTCTCTATAGAACCATATAATGAAAACTAGGGATGGACATTTTTGCCTGATACAGATTTGCAATATACACTGATTTTTAAGTGTTTGCCTCCCTTTAAAGGGATACTGTCATAGGAATTTTTTAATGCATCAGTTAATAGTGCTGCTTCAGCAGACTTCTGCACTGAAAACCATTTCTCAAAAGAGCAAACAGACTTTTTTATATTTCATTTTGAAATCTGAAATGGGACTTAACATATCAGTTTCCCAGCTGCCCCCAGTCATGTGACTTGTGCTCTGATAAACTTCATTTATTCTTTACTGCTGTACAGTAAGTTGGAGTGATAATCACCCCCTCCCTTTCTCCCCCCCAGCACCCTAACAACAGAACAATGGGAAGGTAACCAGATCTAAGAACAGCACTCAACAGTAAAATCCCAGGTCCCACTGCAACACATTCAGTTACATTGAGTAGGGGACTTGCTGGCTCTTTCTGAAATCACATGACCAGGCAAAATCACCTGAGATGGCTGCCTACACACCAATATTACAAATAAAAGAAAAATACACTTTCTGGTTCAGGAATTACATTTTATATTGTAGAGTGAATTATTTGCACTGTAAACAGTGTTATTTAGAATTTAAAACTATATCATATAAATCATGACAGAATACCTTTAAGGGGGCTGAAAGAAGTCAAGTTTGTTCTATAACTTAAACAGGCATTTTTTTATTTATTGCACACTTTTTTCTACCTGCCCAAGCTGCAAAATAATGAACATGAAATAAGCTAGAGTAAGCAGAACACAAGGCCCTGCATGTGTGGCCAGGGCAGCAGGAAGCAAGACGACTGAAGAGAAAAAGGGAAAAAAGATAGGCCTCTATAACCCAGCCCTGAAACAGGCAGCTGGTCTGACATGCTAATTCAGCGCTTTAACAAATCAATGCCACTTGGAAAAAAAAGTACAATGTGAGCCCTCACTGGGCTAGATGTCAAGGGACTGAGAAAATGCATCTTCAAGTATTTCACATTAGGAGCGAATAATGTGTTAATTTATAACTCCTCACCCTATACACTCGGATTATCCATCTGTGTCAGCCGTTTGACTTCTTAAATTTATCAAGAAATAAATATATAAGGAAAACACATTTGGGGGCAGAGATGGCAGCTAAAAATAAATAATGAGGTGAAGAAGTGATCTGAAATAGGATTCTCCTGTTTGGGTTGGACCTATAAAGCCTTTTTTTCTGATGATTATTTTTTGATCTCCTCTATTTGTGCAGCAGCTTCTCAAAGCAAGACTTGCTGAGGTGGTGCGGCTGATTGCATTGGGAACCATCCGTCAAAGGTGACATCGAAAAGGTTGAATCAGCAAGAGCTGCTGTCACTGGAATTTACTTTGGGTCCTCTGCCACATCCCAAGAAAATACATAAGTTCTTGGAAGCGAGATTATAGCTAACACTTTAATTGCTGAAAACATTCTATATACATTTGGAACCTGGCAATTCTATTATATTGAATATCCCATAAGCATGTAAATTTATATATCTCCAGACCAAAACTGCTAAAGGATTTTATGAAAACTCCTTCTTCAATGGATTCTATCTGGAATAATGCAACCCTGTTGTAAAACATAAGGATATAAGAAGTTACAGGGGATCATATAAAGGCACAAGAATGAAAGGGGATACCCCATATTACTGGTCATAATACACAAGTTTCATTAAGCACAGCTATACAAAGACATCATTAAGAACAATTTATAAGTGTATGTTTTACAGAATAGTCAATGCTCTTGTTGATTATATAGGGAAAATAAATTACAAGTATATTACAAGAAACAGAGGAGTGAATAATACCATCAAGAAAGGAGTTCCATGGCCACATAAAGCTGTTAAAGGGATACGGAGCAAATAGATCTTTTAATCTTTAATTTTGAAATCTGACATCAGGCTTGACATATTGTCAGTTTCCCTGCTGCCCTAAGTCATGTGACTTGTGCTCTTTACTGCTGTACTGCATGTTGAAGTGATATCACCCCCTGCCTTCCACCCTCCAGCAGCATCACAACAGAACAATGGGAAGGTAACCAGATAACAGCTCCCTAACACAAGATAACAGCTGCCTGGTAGATCTAAGAACAGCACTCAATAGTAAAATCCAGGTCCCACTGCAATATATTCAGTTACATTGAGTAGGGGAAACATCAGCCTGCCAGAAAGCAGTGCCATCCTCAAGTGCTGGCTCTTTCTGAAAGTAAATGACCAGGCAATATGAACTGAGATGGTTCCTACAACTAAAAAAAAACACACTTGCTAGTTCAGGAATGACATTTTATATTGTAGAGTAAATTATTTGCAGTGTAAACAGTGTAATTTAGAAATAAAAAATACATCATAAAAATCATGACAGAATCCCTTTAATGGAAAAGACTAGTAACACAAAAAAATAGTTACTATTGGGCCATGATGACTGCCATTCAGAGTTCACTAGGGATGCAGGGCCAACTTTGCATAGCAAATAACTGATAATCTGTTTCGAATATAATAGGAGTCATTAACATATACCCCCACATACAGGTGCTAAAGCATTAAGGGAGCAAAAGCATACTTTTAATTAGTACTTATTGCTTATTCGGTAAGAACTTGTGTCTGGGGCATACCCATGAGCTGTCCATCCCCCACATCACTGGCCCAACCTTTTAGATCACTGTCACGTCACCGGTGTCACTAAACCCCCCCTCCTGACATCACAAGTCTATCTTTTGCAGCCAACAAAGGTGGCAACTTTATCCATGGCTTTCTGCACAAATATGGGATGTACATATTGGGATGTTGGGATGAACCATCATTTTTACCAGCCGGGGCGGTAAAATACAGGCCAGGTGGCAACCCTAGATGTACATCATTCTTATAGAAAATAGTTTCTTATAGTTTCTGCCCAGAACTATTTTATTTGCAGATGCTGAACAGATGTTGTCAATTGTCACTATAAAGTATTATTCATTTCTGGTATGACAGTCTAGTTTAGGAAACAGTTATTCATTAGAAGATACCTTCAAATCTTCAGATCTTCAAAACAAAACCTACTATGAGTTCTTTCCTCAAAGGCAGTACAGCTGCCAATAATATTTTTAAACAAGAGCAAATTTGATTTGATTTTTCCCCAGTAATAAAAATGACATTTCCTGTCAAATGTTGAGTTTCACTGAAAATATTCAACACAATCCTTAAATCTATAGGTAACGTTACCTCGGCTAAAAGAACAGCCTTTTTCTTTTTTTTTCTTTTTTCAAAATGAACAGAATTCTGAGAGTTAAAAAAAATAATAAAAATAGAAAATGAGGACAATGTGGTTTATGTGTGTTCATTTGTAGCAAAGAACAAGAATAGGAAGTGAAGCCTTATGAATTAATTCAGTTGCACAGCTACAGTTCAAGGCAAACTTTACATAAAATGCATAAAGAATTATATAGAAAAGCTATTGTAGTTTTTAAAAGAAATATAAATACAGGTATGGGATGTGTTATCCAAAAAGCTCTGATTTAAGGAAACACCATTTAATCCAAATAATCGACATTTTTAAAAATGATTTCCTTTTTTCTTTGTAATAATAACAGTACCTTGTACTTGATCGAAACTAAGATATAATTAAGATATAATTAATCCTTATTGGATTATCTGGAAAACCCCATGTCTTGAGCATTCTGCATAACAGGTCCCATAGCTGCATACAGTGTATTATTGAAGATATTGAACATTTGTGTCATATATATAATATATATATACATACATATATATATTGGATAATGTACCCATTACTGTAATTTATGCTCACATGCTATTATACCAGTAAGTAACTCTGAGGTGAATTAATATCTTTACAAATTTTAGCAGGGGGTACATTATTCATTATAATCTACAGCTTAATCAAATGTGGCATAGGGTATGATTTTCCTGCACTTGTTTTACAAAATACTAATTGCTTGTATAATAAATGACTGACATAGCTAAGAGCAATGGACATAGTTGGGAACTCTTTGTGAATGTAACATAATAATCCCGTAAACAGAAACCTGCATTTTAGCTTATATCTTAACTTGAATACATGTCTTGCAATCTTTAAACTGCCACTGACAAATGAAGAAATAAAAATGCCATTGTTGTCTGTTTTTTTTTTCCATGCGATTAAAATTCAAATTACTCAAAGGCAATTATGCCTTGAGCCATTATTGGTAGCAAATTGATATAATTATTGATATTTATTTAAAAAAATGCCCCCTTCTCCATATGTTTACACAGCAGGGAAATATAAAGGCAACTGCCATTGTGAAACGTGCAAGATGTGCTGTGGTTCCTTGGCTTAATGGTTCTATTCCAAAAGGAAAAAGGATAATTGGGGATGCTAGGTTTTCCATGCACTGTCTACTGCTGACAGTATTGATCTTAAATTATTGAAATCCAGATCCTTTAGTACTTGCTGAACTACATCTCCCATAATCCACTGTCAGCTGATAGTTGAACAGAGTGTCACTTAGAGCAGAATGGCTTCAAGAGCAAACACATATTGAATCCACATCCTGAGTGAGTAAAAAGCATGTAATTTAGTTAATGTTAATTTAGGGACAGCTTTTAGCTATGCTAGATACAGGAATTTCACCCAAACATTTATACATAATGAAAGAAAATATAATTATTAGCAAATTCTGATATAGTTCAATTGAAATTGACAGTGGTTCTATAGTTATTCTATAGTTATTACATGTAGTTGCTATTTGCTTGTCCCTTTCTATCCTCTGCACTGTTCTGACTATCGAAACAATGTAGCAGAAGCCAACTGATTAACAGACCTCTGAAAAAGCATGCAAGGCATTGTGGGAACTGGAGTTTTGGCTGGAACAGAACTGGCTTCTGATACAATGTTTCAAAAATTAGAACCAGTATCGAAAAAAAAGTTAAACACATGCTGCATTCAGTTAGAATTATATATACAAATAACCCTTGAATACAAGTTTTTACAGTAACAATTAAAATATTGTAATAAATTGGGAAGGATATGTTTCTATGCAAAAATAACTTGGAAGGAGTTCCCTTTTAAAGGGGTGAGTTGGCAAAAAAGGCAGTATAGAGGCTGATTCTTTTGTTATAGAGGCTGCTTCTTTGTTATTGCAAAGCTTTTTAATCCTATAATTTCTCTTTATTAAACAGCTGTTTGTTTAAAATACTACTGAGAGCTGTAGGCTTGCCATTTCACCCTAATTTTGGGGTGTTCAGATTTCCATAACAGCAGCTGAAATCCATGTTAGTAAGCCCACAGTACATTTGTTTCTAGTGCCTGAAAATTCCCGTAGCCCTCTCTTTCTCTCCAAGCTGCAAGCTTAGGCATCTCAGCTCATTATTATGGGGCCGTTAATCTTCTCCCCTTCTCCTCCCAGGTTCAGATAACGGGTTAAGAGGCTACAGTACATTTGTGACTCGTCAGTGACATATAATGCTCCGGTCCTTTATGCAATCAACTTTTACTTGACATGTATTTGCTCATCACAGGACCCACATTACCTCTGGGAAAATGAAGAAAAACCTAAATTAACACTTGACATTCAATATGGTCAAGTCCTTAATTGGCTGGGCTTCCTGAGAAAGCAATTTTCTATTCCCCAAACTGTTCATGTGTCATGTGTGGAGCTGTGCTGCTGGCCATCACGGCTGTCCCTCGCATCCTCTAATGAGAGCAGATGAATTAGTGCTACGTGACACGATTTTAGTAGGTCTCTCGCTCTCTGTCCCTTACTCCCCCACTCCTTGCTTTTCCCCATTGCTAGTGACAGCTGTGTTGCAGTAGGAAGGCAAAGGGGACCAGTGCCAACCAGCAGTGCTGCAAAGGTACCGCTTCAGCTGGCAGTGTAATGATATTATGCACAGGATTGCAAAAAGATACTAATTATACATGTAATAAGTTATATATGTGTGCAATATATAGTGTATATATATATATATGTATATATATATATGTTATACAGCTACTGTACATTTATAAAGTAATTTAAACAAGGATAGACTATACATAGCATTTAACCTCTTACCTTCAGCAGATCGCATTATCTACAGCGATAACTGTCAAGAAGCTAACTGCTACTCCGCTCTAAATTTTCATGTTTATGGGTTGTGCTGTGCTGCATGTTCACTTATAATATACAGTCCACCACAGCAAGATTAAAGGCCCCCAGCAGAGGGGCTTTGCACTAAAAAGTTTGTATGAGAAAAAAAGAACTTGTTTCTAGTGAAGCCAATATTTCAGTCCTTGGTAAATACAGTATATCCTATTTATATGATTTATTTTCCATAATTACCCCCATGTAAATGTATAGTGCACAGTGTGCATAATGAATAATGGAGCTACAGTTTGCATATTGTGCATGCAGAATATTTTTGTATAGAATGAGAGAGGGACCCAAATGTGGGAAACCCAGTGACCACTAAGGATGTTGCTCAAAAGCCTTGGGAGAATGCCTTAGCAACAGGGCCGGAACTAGGGGTAGGCAGAAGAGGCAGCTGCCTAAGGTGCAACAATTGGGGGGGCACTAGTAGCTACCTCTTCTGCCTACTCCTAGACTGGGACTAGAAAGCACTAGCCTTTCATGTGCACGCAAGCGCTGTTGCCTCCCATTGGCACGCAAGCGCTAGTGTCTCGCATGTGTGCGCGAGCACTGACGAGAGCCACTGCTGCGTATGCGCTGACAAGCTGGCCCTCTTTGCTGCAAAATTGAAAAGATGAAAGGGCGAGACTAATAAGTATAATAAATTCAACTTTTCACTTTTGCAACATAGGCACTACAGATGTGTTGCTTCTAGTACACAAGCACAGACAGGCTTCAGTTCCCTTTCAGATCAGCCTAGCAGCTGATTGGATCCTATTCCACCATTCAGTGTGCTGAGTGCCGTAGGCTCCCCTGCACAGCCTGGAAAAGGAAGCACCAGAAATGGAGCAGGTGGGCAGGTCTAGCAGAAATTTTGAATACATCAACCTGAAACACTACTTTTTGCAGCACTGTCCTTCTACATTAAGAGCAACTGGTGCATTGTTGTTTTTCCCACAATATGTCCCCATTAAAGTTTTTAAATGTATTTAAGTAGTATAAAAAAAAAAACAGGATTGTTTTGCCACCAGTATAGATTTATGCAGCTATGTGATCATAGCTGCATAAAAGGCTCTGAGAAAATTAGGGATGCACCGAATCCAGGATTCAGTTCGGGATTCGGCCAGGATTCGGCCTTTTTGATCTGGATTCAGATTCAGCTGAATCCTTCTGCCTAGCTGAACCGAATCCAAACCCTTATTTGCATATGTAAATTAAGGGTGGGGAGGGAAGTTGCGTGACTTTTTGGCACAAAACAAGGAAGTAAAAAAAATGTCCCCCTTCCCACCCCCAATTTACATATGCAAATTAGGGTTCGGCTTCAGTTCGGTAATCAGCCGAACCCCTGAATCCTTCTAGCAAGATTAGGCCGAATACCGAACCGAATCTGAACCCTAATTTGCATATGCAAAATAGTGGATTCGGTGCATCCCTAGAGAAAATCAAAAGAAATGTTTGATTTAATAGGCATTACCCTTTTAGGATAGAAGACTCCACAAAGGATGGCACTTCTGGAAACAATTTACTGCAGCAAGCTGCAAAACGCAATCCCTTAATTGCCGAAACGCATTAGGCATTTTGCAGCCTGCTACAATAAATTGTATTATGCTGTTGTGGAGTCTTCAGGATTGAGCACCTGGTTGGGGAATAGCGGTGAATTGGAGTGGTCTCTTTTGGTTCTTTTTTACCCATTTAGGAGCTTTATGGATAATGGGTTTCCTGAATAATAGATCCCATACCAGTACAGAGAAACCATGCTTTATACATTGGCTAGAAAGGAAGGAAAATATTATAGTGTTCGAAAGATGGTTTAAATAAATGTTCATCAATATGTCTACCGCTAAGTCATGTTATCTATACACCTATGTCAACACCAGAAATGTAATGATACTTTTTTCAGCACCTGGTCTATAATGAAAAACGAGTGCATCAACCTCTGAGAAAAAGCGTGCTAAAATGTGTGTTGTGCCTACTGTCCACCAACCTGTCTAAGGCAAAATTAGTGTGAGCTATGGAAACTGTGGTGGGTTGAAGTTTGTCTGATAAATCAGGTTGTGGCCTGGGTGGAAGGCTATGATTGTTTGGAGTCGGGAAATATGTTTTAGTACTTCATTGCTGATTAATTGGCCTCAATACAAGTGGCTTTTAACTCAAAATATGTTCAATTGAGCTCCTCGTGCTTGAAATTGTGCCTACAGCCACACAAAGAAGCCTAGGCGCTTGTCGATGTAACACAAGGAGACTTTTTACAGATGATGGTTGTCCTAAATTTTAAGGCTAAAAATTCCAAGGCCATCTCTGCCATAAAGATGGTTTATGAAAAGCAGTCATAAACTCAGAATGAGCCCAACCAGTTATTGTACCTAATGCCTCTGAAATAACTATGAACACTACAAAACCACAGTACCTATTCAGAATAAAATCCATCTACATGCGTGTTTTTCAAAAACTGTATGGTCCTTTGATTCCATTTAAATTAGCCAGCCACTTACATCACACCAAGAGGGAGGCAGGAGCTATACTGAACATAAGAAAATGGTTGGCCATAAACAGCTGGAAGACATGTTATCATGTTTCATGCCTCACAAGATCAGAGCTTTTTGTTTACCACTACATGTCAGCTCCTTATCCCATTTTATGTATAGGCTCTGCTTGTCCCTGCATGTAACATCCCCAAAACAGCTCAAAGCAATGGACCTTATGCATAGACATAAATGCTCATATATACAAATCTTAAACATTCTTATGCACCATGTAAGAATTTTTAAACTACACATAGATATGCCTATTGTATGTGTCTGTGTTTATGTTTACTCATGTGTGTGTGTGTGGGTGGGTAGTACTGTTATTAATAACTCCTGCTTAATGCTGAGTAATGTCCACTGATAACTAATTGGTAATAATGAAAAAAAGGAAATACAATATTACTCATATAAAAAAGATCACCCATCACTTATTAGAATATAATGACAAGTGGTACAAAGGGAAAAGATTACAGAAATATTTACCCCCACATGTATTATAAGGCACTAATGAGGGAATTTAATAAATGTCGATAACGGAAAAACTATTCGCAATGCCAAAATTTCTGCTTTGTGCAAATTTAATATAGCTTTTGCGAACCCGGAAACTGTCTAACGAACACGTCCGACAGTGGAAGAGAGTTTGTGAGAGTCAATATAATAAAACTTCTTACTGAAAAAGTCGTTATGTTTGCTCCAAAAGATTACGACACCTTCAAGCACTTCTTAAGAGTGCGCAATTAAAGTTCACAATGCGCAATTAAAATTCACAATACAATAACAGTTTAAGGAACAATATTACATTGCGAGATGTGGATTTTTAATCTTATTGATGCATATTCTTTTGCTCTTTGCGAATTTAATTACATCCCCCCCCCTAAGTTTGCCCGGAATGGTAACCCATGGCAGCCAATAAGATGCTTGCATTTAAACAGGTGACAAGTAAATTCTATTTGTTGATTGGTTGTTATGGGTTACTGCCCCTGAGCAAACGTAGTGGCTTTTATTAAATAACGCCAAATATGAATTACCCTCAGTGTCATTTCTAATTCGCTTTTGGCCTCAACCTGTTCGCAAACTGCTTTTTGATTCATTCTTATATTTCGGAATGATTTTAAATCATCATGATTCTCTCATCTCTAGTTAAAATCTAGAACTGTTCTGTCGGAAGTGCATCCTAATTATAGGTAGAAAAAAAAAAGAACACTTTATATACTACAGGTGTGCAATTTGTCTATCAGAGGCTGTATTTCTGGAATAGAAAAGATATTTAAAAACAAACATCATTTTGTTTGCTACACAATGCATGTCATTTTCCACTAAAAGTCTCTAACTATAGCTAGAAAATGTCATTTTGCAAAAAGGAAACAATAAAAATAATAGTTCATGTGAAATGGCAGTCTGTTCAGGTTAAAAAAAAAACAAACCTTTGATTTAAGCCCTGAAACTTGTGGTCCATTTAAGCACTCCCTGAACTTCTGAAATCACAACATCTAAGACCTTATCATTTCTATTGGGGATAAGTGCAGAGGAACTGCAGCAATATTTAACCAGAAGTGTTCTAAGCTGTGCTCACATTTGTGTCTGACTGTCCACGTTTTTAACTCTAAGAAAGTCCATTTGGTATCATTTTTGTTTAAAGTGAACATTTTCCTGACTGTTGCCTCTCTGAACCTGACTGTGTCTCTGCATATACAGGCAACTACTTTACATGCACGTACTGTATATGTGGCTGATTTTAAAGAGCTGTGGTGGCAAAAAGGCTAATTAAACGACTGTATCTCTACAAGACAGGAAATTGTATATTAGTTTTTCACCGAGTGGGCCTGTGCCAATTACTCTCAACTATTTTTAATGGAAGTCTGTATGTTTGCAGTTTGGGTGCATGACCTGTGTTTCACGTTGGTGTCACCTGCCAAACTAAAAAAAAAACTGCATAAATTAGAAACAAAATTCTATAAGCTTATGTGTAATATACATAACAGGGTCTGTATACTTATATGCAAGCCCCTTTTAGTAGCCCCCTGGACCACCAGGGCACTGCAAACCACAAGATGAGAAACATTTGCATGCTGTAGTCAGTGCACAGAAAAAAAAGAAGCCGTTATACAGTCTATCTCCAAAGAGACAATTTGCTTCCAGAAAGAAGTGATTAGGTCAGTGATGTGAATGTAGGAATTACTGTAATTAGATAATTTGTATTTAAGATGATCATCTGTATTAGTGTCCTTTGCATTCATCCAGCGTTTTTGCTATAGCTTCAGTTATTAAAATCTATTATTAAACTACCGGTAATTGGAGGATGAATAAAACGTTCATTTTTCTACAAAGAGTATTAGGTGCATAAACAAAAATGAAAGTAGATTAGACCGATTCACTCAACTGTGGTATATCTGACCACACATGCTAATGCATATAACTGTGAATTGTTTGCTATTAAAAAAAACATATGTGTAGCTTATAATATGTTACTTCACATGGGATGTGTATGCTTTGGTTTTCAATGATGTGAGTGAGGAACCTGAGTTGTCCCATTACAAAAAATGTTTTAAAGTGGTTGTTCACCTTTGAGTTAACTTTTAGTATGATGTAGAGAGTGATCTTCTGAGGCAATTTGCAATTGGTTTTTTATTTTATTTTTTTTATTATCTGAAGTTTTTCAGTTATTTAGTTTTTTTATTCAGCAGCTCTCCAGATTGCAATTTCAGCACTCTGCCCTAGCAACCACACATTGATTTGAATAAGAGACTGGAATATGAATAGATGAGGGCCGAATAGAAAGTTGTTTAATCAAAAGAAGAATAACAACAAATTTGTAGCTTTGTTGTTGTAGATGTTTGTTTTCAGTGACCCCCATTTGAAGCCTGTATATAGTCAAAAGAAGGCAGCTTAAAATTAGTTGCTTAGAATTAGCCATTCTATAACATTCTAAAAGTCACGTTATTGGTGTACCACCCGTACACCAGTATTTACAATACAAAAGTTATTTCCAATAGATTAGTCACAATAGTACAAGCTAGAACATTATATTTATACTGTAGAATGCTTTACCATACCTGAGTAATCATCTCTAGAAGCTCTCTCTGTTTGTTTAGAATACAGCTAGAATTCAGCTGCCATATTAGCTTGAGGTGACATCATTTGGTGCTGGGCACACTGGAAACTCACATACAGATCAGACCAAAAGTTATTAGATAAAAAAAATGAATACTTTATTTATACAATCATCTCTTGCCTGATGGGTTTCGTGTCACTAGGAAACGTAATCATAGGCTTTATCTATGATTAAGTGTCCTAGTGACATGCAAGAGATGATTGCATAAATAAAGTATTCATTATTTATTTTTTTGGGCTCATATTACAGCATGGAGGGGAGGAGGGAGGGGGGAAAGGGAGGGGGAGAGGGAGAGAGGAGCAAACTGAGCATGCTCATGCCCTGGCATGGAGGTTTAAGCTGAAAGAAGGAAGTTTGATAGAGGTCCATGTGTACATAATAGAAGGAATCAAATGCAGTGTTTCTTTTGACAGAGGACTGTGAACAGCATTACTTTGAGGATTTAGTGATATATTTATATAGACCTTTCTGAAAAATCTTGCTCAGTTTTAACCTTTCTTTAAACTCAGCAAAAAAAACAGAACTCCTAAAACGGGTGAGCTGCTGCATGATGTGTTTGTAAATTGTACATTGTCTATCCATAAGAAATCTGCTCTGTTTTTCAATGACGGGCTGATCCCATGCCATATATATTTATGCACATATTGTAATGCATACAGTAGCTACTTACATGTAGCTATAGACAATGCCACTTAAAATGAGCTGCAATAGTATGAATCAAGCCATCATGTCAGTATTAGTTTAATAGCTATTTTATTATGTTGCAAGTGTATAAAACCAAAATGACAAGACCCCTACCTTTTAAATTACAGGTTTAAAAATGTATTCAAGTGTTGACAAAAAATGAAGGTAATTTATTAAAAAGAAGAAGAGATAGAGATATTATACAGAACTCTGAACAAAATATATTTTTATTTACTATGTGCTAGTGTCTTTAGCTGAAGTGAAAATGTGAATTTTCAGGAGCTCTAGGGAAAATTGCAATAAGTAATTAGATATAAAAAAAGAAACCATTAAGTATTAAAGAAATGCTAGTTGAAAAAAAAAATTATTAAGAATGGTGGCTGAGCAAGACTGGTATTCTGTCTCCAAAGATTATGTTGGTAATGCTAAGCACGAAATGCGGTAATATGAAATACATATAAAAGTAAACTTGGCACTTGCAGAAATAATTTCAGTTATTAATATCATTGGGTACTCTCTGAAGCCAAGCACTTAACAATTGCACTATGGTTCAACTTACAGACAGTGTTCACACTATTATACTATTTGAAATCTCCCAAAAGCAACAGGAAGGCATCACATTAATTAAACCACAAAACCCCCAAAAGCCAGGCTACTGGTGTAAAAGATTCCAATTTAAAAGACAAACTAATATTAGATAAGGTAATATGATTATGTACATCTTAGCAGCCCTGATTAAATAAAGGAAGGCAAGGCCTAATGAATGCAGACATTGTGTACTGTTTCTTCAAATGCCGATTGCACATGACAGTCATAAGCCACCAGAGCTGCAGGAGTCATTTTATCAGTCAGTCACTTTAGCATGGCATAATTGTAAAAGAGAAGCTACAGTTAACCCACTTTATACTATGCTGCTAGAGAACACTCAAACCAGAACTGAACCTGCTAACTTGGGGTGTAAAGGGTTCCAGTGATCCTTCACTAGACATCATTGAGGTTGTTGCAACATGCAAGCTCTTGTGCCAGTGAAAGCATTTTGAGTTATACTACTCCCAAAGCATGCTTTTCACATACACACTTTATGACTAGACCTCACAGGAATCTCTGTATTACCCTGGCAAATTAACTAAATGTCAGCAATGGAAACGTTAAGAATGACAATATCATCTATCTCCCTATCTATGTCTATCTCATCGTCTATCTCCCTATCTATATCCATCTCATCTTTATCACTTTTTTTATGATTACTATGGGCTATTTAATGTAGTATTTAGGAGTTATTATCCCAAACCCAAACAAATATTTTGGATCACAAAGATTTACAGAGCATGCCATAAATGCATTCTAAAAAGTCTGTTTAGTTAAATATGCAATCATGCAATCTGCAGGTACCACTATAATAATATTTATTATATATAACATCTATTAGCACATGTATCTTATGGTACAGCAACTTAAATTGTGTTCTACAAATGAGTGTATTTGAATTTAGAATGTATACTACGTGCAAAACAGCTCAGACAAAACTTCCTATAAATTCCTTGGCATCTGCACCAGCTTTCAACACATTGCTAGCCATGCAATTTGTGATACATGGAAGGTGCAAAAAGCAGCACAGATGTACCCCAGACTTTACATTCATTAAAAAATCGACATATCCTTTCACACCAAAATGTCTAAAACTCTGTTTTTCAGGCAGTTTGTTATTCTGTAGTTGAGGACAAGTTCTTACCTAGGTGCAAAGGTGCCAACTTTGAATAACATTGGCATCGTGCTAATTATATTTATCTACTTGCTGTTAATATAGAACTACATAGACTGGGGCTTCCAAGTACAACACAGTCCCTTACCCCTATAATAATCTAAATGTTGCGGAGACACAAGAAAGAGCAATTAAACCAAAGCCATGCAAGGTTGACAGAGGATTCATATCCTTGTTTGCACAGCTAAATAGCAATATATATATATATTTATATTTAAGTGGTTCAGTAATACATAGCTATTTAAAAGCTGTGGAGGTTTACCAGGTCTGAACATGGCTGTAAATACAGTATCAGTATTATTAAAGGCTTCTAGAGGCAATATAACATGACTGAGGCATCCCTGTAAAAGAGACTTTGGCAATTGTTGTGAAAAGTTGCCTTATATAAGTATTTTTATGTCTGTTTAAAATGCAACCCTATATTTGTCTGCTGAACGCACCTCAAGTGCAAGAAAATGCAGTGTGTTGCATCTAAAGAAACCAGGAAGAAATGCAAATGCAATAAACCGCAACTCTGAACATAAAACCAGGCACACATTTATGGAACCGATTAGCGGATATGTTTAGGTGTGATCAAACCTAAATGGGCATCAAACACATACAAAAACACCCGTGTATAATTAAGGTAAAAATATAGCTCCAGTCTCATGGCAGACAAATCAAATTTTGATCAGTTACAGAGTAACTGGCATATTTTTACTATACGGGTAGCTATATTCAAAAATGTAATAATAATCAAACTAAGTAGTGTTTTTTCAATATATTTGCCCTTTAACATGCAGTATTTCTGATTTGTACAGTTAACACGACATGAGAACATTCATTTTTCCATTGATGAAGTAGGAGCTACCATACTATCTGCCAGTCCCTAGGCTTTCTCTGTAGACAAAAAGAGAACAGCTTTCCAGATTCCTCGACAGACACATGAAGTATATTGTCCCTTTTATATTAGCTTGTTACAAGTTACTCAGGCACTGATCTAGAATAAACACATTTTCTCTGCAGATGCTGCTTCTGTCTCTGTTAAATCAGCATGAAATACCATGGACAGTTGCACACTTTTGCTTCCCACCATTAGGTGGGATTAAAACAACATACTCATTTTTATGTTCTAATATAGACAGTAAGAAAGCCAGCTTTCATGCTGAAACCGACAACAGAGTAGAGACCCTTCCAGTCACTGCCGTACAAAGGGAATCTGAGGAAGTAAGCCTTTGCCTGCTGCTAAATTAACCCCTGAGCAATGAGTCTACTCATGCTGCTACTGAGCAAAAAACAGAAAAACTCCCTTGCACCTGAAACAACCCTATATGCAATAAAATTCTGCCAAGAGACTGGAATCTTTAACACCACTGTGAGAATTTATCGAACTAGTTATCCCAAAGGTTCCCCAGCAGTTCAATATTTTCCAAGTTTATGAAATCTTTTGGTCAAAAATGTCCTTTTTATAGTCAGGACAGCGTTTTAAGGAGATTTCATATATATCAAAGCAAAAACATATGTTGAATGTGTGTCTGAAGGTTTTTTCTATTGTTCCAGCACAGAAAGTAAACCGTTAATCTGAAATGCCTGATATTTTTTCACTACACACTCATTACTAGAAATAAAGTATAAGGGCATAACGAATCTGCCCCTTATTACACAAACACCCTTTCCTATTACCCTTTAGTGTTTTTAAATCATAACATTAGCATACATAAAATACAAGGAGAAAAAACAAAACCCAGGGTCTGATTCAAGAAAAACAATTCTCAGATTGTTAACTTTAATTTTCTTCTTGCCAGGAAACATTTTGCTTCCTTATATTTGTGGAGTTTATTATCCTCAATGAAAATATTAAATTTTTTCAGATAGTTTCTGCACAAAAATTACTCAAAAAAACTATTTTGACAGTAATTTATCTATATATCAAGTACAGCAAGTTTTTTTTTGTTTTTAACAGAAACAGAGTCCTCTGCTGCCTTGCCACATTTTTACCATATTTTACAATGGTCCCCACCACCTCACCACCACCAGAGGAAAACATGCAAATCAATTCTTTTAGCAAAAGAGAAAAAAATGAAATCACTGGAAAATATAATTTTATAAAAAATATAATTTTGAACAATCAGTAAACATTTTGATACCCCTTTCAGGAAAGGAAGGTGTCATAAAAGATAAAAAAAAAAAACAGAAATGTTTTGTTGATATGATAAATGCCATAAGTCATATGAGTGTCATTGGGTGTCAGGTAAGAAAGCACTAGGAAATGTCAGCAGGGGTAGAACTGAGCAACAGAAGCAACAGATTCCCATTCATTAAAGAAGGTGGCTGTCACAGTCACGCTAGTACAGGCTGCCTCTTTGTGGTAATACGCAATGTACAGTTTCCACTCAAGGCAGATGATAGACTAAGCAGGAAAACAAGCTCAGCATCATCTCAGTTATCAGTTAAATAGCAACCTGTGATCCCTAAATGATCCCTTTGTGTTGTTTTGTATGGGGAATTTTATGAGTAGAAAGGTGACACCACTGCATTAACATGTATTATTATTTATTTTTAAACAATTATGTTTTCCTCTGCAGCTGAATATAGTGATATGGAAACAACTATCTCCTCTTCCATGTGTTGCATGTTTCTATATAAGTGTCAAGAGCCAACTTGTGGGGAAACCTGGAGATTTCAGAATCTCAAATTTGAGACACGACCTCGGGTGGATACTTAAAGAGAGGTGCCCTACTGAGAGACTGCTTGAGGACCACACAAATCATCTCACATCTGGAAATGGAAGTTGAAATTTTTGTACACTTGCCCTGAGAGGCATTCTGGTCAATCACTTTGGGGCAAATTCACTTTGTGCAAGCTATGGCTTCACCGCACTTCGCCTGGTGACTTTTCGCCAGTGCGCCGCAAATTCAGTGAAGCGAAAAGTAGCGAAGTTGCGCTAGCGAAAAATCGTCAGGCAAAGTGAAGTTATGCTAGCATATGGCGGGAACTTAAAGGGAAATAGTCATGGGAAAACATGTTTTTGTTTTTTAAATGCATCAGTTAGTAGTGCTGCTCCAGTAGACTTCTGCACTCAAATCCATTTCTCAAAAGAGCAAACAGATTTTTTTATATTCAGTTTTGAAATCTGACATGGGGCTAGCCATTTTGTCAATTTCCCAGCTCCCCCTGGTCATGTGACTTGTGCCAGCAAAGTGTTAGGGAGCTGTTATCTGGTTATCTTCCCATTGTTCTTTTTTTAGGCTGCTGGGTGTGGGAAAGGGAGGGGGTGATATCACTCCAACTTGCAGTACAGCAGTAAAGAGTGATTGAAGTTTATCAGAGCACAAGTCACATGACTTGGGGCAGCTGGGAAATTGACAAAATGTCTAGCCCCATGTCAGATTTCAAAACTGAATATAAAAAAATATGTTTGCTCTTTTCAGAAATGGATTTAAGAGCAGAATTCTTCTGGAACAGCACTATTAACTGATACATTTTGAAAAAACAAATATATAATACTACACAAGCCCAGGGAACCTTAATAAATGCAAACAGAGATGTTTATTGTCCTACACATGTGCCCAGAGTCTAGTTTATGTGCCATATGTTAGGAAATGTAGGGGGGAAGCAGGGTACCCAAAAAAAAATTTTTTTTCATCCTTTTGCAGCCTATCACCCATGAAATTGGGAAAGATGCCAGCATTTTTTGGGACTGTTTAAAAAAAATCTTATCTACTCTGTTGCACTTCGCCAGGTCTCAGCAAAGGCAAGTCTCGCATAAGAGGTAACATTCAGTAAAATCAACTTCTTAGTGAATTTGCGTAGTAACGATCTTCAGCCCTGGCGAAAAAATTCGCTTGGCGTTAGAGTGTGAAGTTGTGCTAGAGTTTGTCTCTTTCGCTAGAGTATTTTCGCCAGTGCCCATTAGTAAATAGGCGAAGTAACGAAATTCCTTAATGCTGGCAAATTTTCGCTAGCGTTCACCACTTCACACGTTAGTGAATTTCCCCCTATGTGTGTTTAAACAGGGATAGGTAGAGAGCACAGCCAATGTAGTCGAAGCATGTGTGTTTCAATTTGTACTGTCAATATTGTCCTGGGACTATTCAGGGTGCAGCAACAGAAGAGAGAGAGAGTGTGGGATGGACCCGCCCAGTTCAGGAGATGAGACTGCCTTATGACCCTCACTTGCCTGATGGATTTAAAAAAGAATTTCTTAGGGAGGGGTGAGGGAAGTTTTTAATTATTTAGGGAGAAAAAGAAACGATAGTGGGTTTGCACTGTGTTCAGACTGGTATTGGGCATTTAGATGAGTTCATGTGTGTAATGGCTTATTAACCGCAGAGGGGAAAAATTAATGATGTTATATAAACTAGCATGCCAAATAATGTCAGATCTCCAGCCTCAGCTGTTTTAGAACTCTTTATAAAAGACCTAAAATTGTTTTTTTTTTGTTTAACTTATCATATTACTGCCAGTCAAGCTGCCAGGTAGGGCAGCCTTATAACCTTGTTCAGCCATTCTTAGCTTTAGGTTCTTCGGAGTATTCACTGCGTATTCAACTGAGCACCTGCACCATTCGGAATACAGACAAAGTAAAGAGACAGATTGCCTTTTTATACAATATCATAGGGCTGCTGTTTAACATCTCACATTCAGTTGTACAAGTCAATGTGGCAAAAAAAAAAAAAAAGATTTATTGTGATTTAATATGTACGGTTAAATCACTAATTTGCAGTCCTTTATACTTGCACCATCAGTGTTATGCAACTCACGATATTTTTTTTTTCACTCTTTGTAAATATCGTTCGGTCTAAATGGTGCTTGTAACTTTATGCTTGGAAATCTAGCTCCATTAGGTGGTGTTCAAAGGAGCAATAGACAGCATCTGGGAGCAGATTCACAGTTATATGATATTTATTCTCACATATTCTAGAATTAACACATCAGGAGCCAAAGTCAGGAAAGAAGAGGGAATGTTACCTTGTCTGTTGTTGCAATAAATATAAAACATGAGGTACGGGCAAGTCTCAAATGAAGCAGCTAAGCAAGCCTGTTATTGCTTGGACTTCAGTTGACGCCAGGCTCGTATCATGTTGGACAAGCTGTTCTTTTACAATCAGCCCCTTGGTGTCACAGTGACCTGGCAAACAGTGGAAAGTTTCTAGCAATGCTATACGCCTGGCAGTGCTTCCCTAGCTGTGGCCACAGGCATCCTCCCCACAAAATGCTTGAATTTCCTCTGCCATCTTATAATCTGTCAGAGAGGGCTCTCACTTGGCTCAGCAGTGACCAGACATGCAGTGAGTGAGGATACGGCTAACTACCGTATATTCATTGGCTTCTCTCCAAACTACAGATAGAAATGTAAACATGACAATAGAGGCCAGTAGTGTCAAAGGGCTAAGAGCAATAGTAAGTAGTGTCAAAGGGCTAAGAAGGAAATTCCATAGCAATATTTAAGTAATATCTGAATGTATTATCTGCATCATTGTTAATAATCTAATTCTAAAGAGTTAGCACAGCCTAAGGAAAATGAGTCTGGTACATACAGTAGCTAAGAGGAAGTAAGCAAGTAAGGAGTTATAGTAGACACCTTAGATACAATGGTTCAGATTCAGTTTTATGAGAAAAACATCTCTTTGTTCATTTCCAGATGTCCCCATGGATTTTTAAATGAGATTTCATTATTTCATTAGATAAATGTGGCAATAAATTCTTCTCATTTACATCTGAAAATGATCAGTATTCGAATATGCAGCGTTGCCTCAAAAAAAACAGTATAAAATGCCAAAATGCCAGTGGGGGGCGAAACGTTGGATGCACAGTGATGTGATAATAAACACTTGGTGATTGAAAATATGGAGTGCTGGTCCTTCTTGAATATATATATATATATATATATATATATAATCTTCAAAGTGGACCAGCACTCCAAATTATGTGAATCAACTCGTGTTGATCATTACTCTTGTATCCAACGTTTCGGGCCTCACTGGGGCCTTATACACAAGTGATGTCTCAATAAAAACTTAATTTTGGAGTGCTGGTCCACTTTAAAGATTATATTATATTTGACCAAAACACCCCTGTTGACTGCTGGAGGAAGAGTGCGGGTATGTTCAGAACAATTATATATATAAATATAAATATATATATATATATATATATATATATACTGATCATTTTCAGACTGTAAGATAGTTCTCTACTTAGTCTGGTTCTTCTCAGCGTGTTTATTAAAGGGGAACTCCACTAAAACATTCATAAAAAAGCTTTTTGAAAAGTAAACATAATTTCAAGCCCCTTTGCGATATACATAATTAAAAAATATTCAGACTTTTCAAGATTTTAATGGTTTCTGACAGTTCCCTAAGCCTAGCCCCCTGCTCTCCTGCTGATCTTTCTGACTACTTTAGGGGATTCCCTTTGTGAGTTTTGTCTCCTTACAAAACTGACTTTTGGATGCTAATGTCATTACAGATGCCATGCGGCAGGAGTATTTATGAAGCCTTGATTTTTTCTGATAAAGTTCTTAAGTAAAATACTCAAATTTTTATAGGAATAAAAAAAAAAACTAAAATGTTCAAATTTTCCGAGATTTATTCTGCTCCAAAGCTCCAAAAAATACTTTGGCTAAAACTTGTCAAGTCAATGGCAGATGTTCCTTTTACAATTTGAAGATGCTTCTTTCCTTCATGATCTTTGAGGGTTTCAGGCTGGTTTTCAATAATCTGAAAAGTTTTTCGGGTGTCAAATCAAAAAAGTTGGACCATTCAATTTGACCAACTTTTTCTATCTGATTTTTTGTAAAATAGGTAAATTTGTGGATTGGAGTTAGGGAAAAATTTGAGTGTAAGTAAAAATTCCCCTAAGAATAATCTATTGTACAAATTAAATGCTATTTTGCATTAGCATTGTTTAATCATGTGCAATTTGATAGCTGTATGATAGCTTTATTAGTTAATAACTAAGAAAACAGCAAAGCTGAAATGTAAAATGATAATTGTATATATATATATATATATATATATTTACAGATTTACTGTATATTAAAAAAAAAATTAACTGTAAAGAATAAAAGAGGCAGATGATGTAGGCCTGAAATCCAAGCAACCCTGGGAGTGTGGCTGTTAGACTATTCCGACACTCTTTAAAATTACAGCAATTTGTATTTTTTAACAGGCAGCAAAGCCAACATTTGCTTAGAAACAATGCAGCTTGTGTTTATTTCATACTGAAAGGTTGCTCATTCCTTGAACTTAGCGTACATACTCTTCTGGGGGCAGAAAACGTTTTCCCCAGTCTGTTAAAAGAGGCAAAGACAATTTTATATATTCAGTCAAACAGGATTTTTAAAATGTTTATACAAATATCTGGGACTGATCTAATATGCCCTTTTTGTACACTGAACTGTAAATTACAACTGTATACTCTCTCATTTCACTTATTTGTTCTACAGGCTTGTGTATTCAACTATTTATGGATTGATTTGACTCAATATGGCTTACATTTGTTAGCATCTACTGGAGGGCTCCTAGTCGTGTTGAAGGTATGTTTTCTCCTTTAAGTTAAAATGTAGTTTATATGTGATTTGCGATTTGTCTCTGAAAACTTTCCCAAGGACAATTAAATTTAATTTGATGATCAAAACACCTCCCCTTTCCTTATTTTGTGCTATATATTTACTTTAACGGGAATGACCATGCATCACTCGGCACCAACAAATATCACTCGTGAATAAAACGAAAAGCAATCAGGAGTGAGTATTTACATTTTGATCATCACCACAAGCATTGACAACAAGTGGTGGACAAGCAGTTTCTTTTGTCTCCAATGAAGGATTTAATAGAGGCAGGAGATCACATTGTTGTGCAACAACGTTTGCTTGATGCAAACTATTACCAATGTTAGGGTCCTTTAAAAGAATTGTGCTGTGGAGTTCTGTGAGTCTGTGACATTACACCACTTACTCCAACAAAATTAACTGGGATGCATTTGTTCTCCATTAATTGCAGAACATGTCTCCGTTTGCGAAGCAAATATTATTTATTTCATACTTTGCCACCTTGTTTTTTTTTAATAAATCACATTGACTCTCATATGAGAAACACATCTTATTTACTTGATTACATAAGGTGTAAATCATAGTGGCAGATATGAACGATGATATGCATATACAAATTCCAAAGCTGTACACTGTTAGGGAAAGCTTGTCAGGTCATGGGAGGTATAAATGGAAGACGTTACCTACAGGGGTACTAACTAAATGCTAACTTGTTGTTGCACTGTACCCTCAACACATTTTTTCTGTATCAGCACCCACTATGAATGTAGTTTTCCCATATAAAGACATTTAGTCACATATAACCATCCAAAATCAAAATATGCCAACCTGCAGTAACTTTCAGGATAAAGGTAGAAAGCAATAAATACAGTACATAGACATTTGATTCTCTGAGTAGCACAGAAGAGCTGGGTAGTTATAATGTCTTTGTGGTGGACTTCAAACATCACCAATGTAGCTTAAGGTAGCTCTTAACTATTTTGATGACAGAGAAGGCTACATTTGAATACAAATATTAAGATGTTTCTGCCTTTAGTATATGGGAAAAACTGTGACCAACTAACGTTTTGTTTTCTTACTGACATATGTGTTGCCAGGAACTTATGGTACAGGTACTATATAGTAATCATTCTGGCACAAGATGGCTGGCCAATAAACAATGTAAATATAGTAGGTTGAACAAATAATATGAAATAATGATTACAATATTTCCCAGTTCCTCTATCATTTATACCTCTGTGCTCTCTATATGTATCATTACTTAAGTTTTGTTCTGAAAGAAAAAAGTGTTTTTATCTCCATAGAAGGCAGTTTGCAATTTATTGAAAGAAAAACATGTGTCCCACTTAAAAGTATTAATTATTGTGGCAGTTAGCTAAATAGAATACCAGGATTGCTGAATTGCAGGTTCAAGTTTTTATTTATTAATAATGATAATTTACTTTGCTCAATGTGATGCTACCATATGGTAAGGTCTGGCGCTATTTTCCCCCTTGGCAGGCACCGTGTCATTATTAAACTAAATTCCACTTTTTGTGTTCCAGATTTTAATGCAGCCTGCAGAATCACATCTCTAACGACTCTTTCATTCCTACCCAAGCCTGGCTTTAAAAGAGATTACCCTTTATAGAAGGACAAAAACAAATCTAGTTTAAATCTATTTCTGTTGTTTTATAAGTATAGTTTAAGGAACAAATTCCCGAATGGCACTCACACTACAGTTGCACTATGCAACAACTTGTGGCTTTCATTGAGATCCCCGTGCTTCGGCGACAAGACCCTTCTTCAAATGATCGAGAAAATTTGAATCAAGCATTGGCTGGGCATAATTATTGTACAAATGAGCACAATGTCCTATAGAGCTCTAGAGAGTTAACAAACCAGAAGTCCAGGGTTCATATGTTTAGTCCAGCAACAAAGAAAACCTAATTTCACGCCTGCTCCTTCAGGCATATACAGTAGTATAGTAGAGCTCATATTGCCAATGTTCTACAAAATATGTCTTTGGGTTCTTAAGACATGTATAAAGCTTATGCATAGCTAGTAGACTTATCTAAACTGTTAACATCCAGCCTACCTTGTATAATCAAACCAGAACACAGCTTCATTTAGCTTGACAGGCTTACATCATGATATAACTATAATGTAGTATGAGTAGGATTCTTTCACACATACAGTAGAGTGTGTAGGATTCATTCACACATACAGTAGATGTTTAATAGCCCAGCTCATTTAAACTATTGTAGCTGGGCCTTATTGCTGGTTATTCCAGTGAAAACCTGGGAGGATTATCAAATGCAATCTTGTGATGGTATAACCCTTCAAAAATGGAGGGATTTATGTAACCAATGTTATCTTATGTGTTCTTATGCTCGCTGTACATTACTGCTATGCCATATGAAGCATTCTGTGATTTTCTTATCTGTAGAAAAATACCACAAACGCCCATGGAAAAATACATTAAAAATGTAAAGCAAATCTCAATGAAAGAGAAAACAATCTAAATCTATATATCCTATGTTTTCAATAGGGGCAGCACAATTCCAAAATATGTTAATTTGCTGTCAAATATGCCTTTTTTAATGTGTCTCCTATGCCTAACAGTGTTAGTACATATTTTTTCAGTTGCTTCAAAACTGATAACATTTAATTCCTAAAACATTTCATTTGAATATATATTAATTGTTCTGGATACTATTTCAGTATGTTTAAGGGGTGCAAAAAAAAGTGGTTTAACTCTGTGTTAAACTGCACACCATGTACAAAGACATCACTAGAAAGAAACAGAGAAATATGACCAGCATCTTAATAAATATAGATAAAAATAATAGAGCATATTAAATAAGTACAAAGTAACATTTATTTATACATAATATATGCTGTACTCTTGGCCAAAAAATGATGTCTTAAATAAATAAAAGCCCATGCCAGGAACTTGAAATAATATTTAAATCTTAGGATGTGCACTTAAACTATCAAGAAAAATAAAAGGAAAATAAGATCAGTGATTTTTGGAATTAGAAAGGGTAGATACATTAGATGAATGCAAATATGCAAATAATTATAGAATGGAAGAAATTTGAACTATTGAAATATGGAGGGTATTGAGGGTAGGGAATAAAAATCAACATCAAACACTGTGAAGGATCTGGAACTTGTGACTTTGGAAAACAAACCACAGCAAATGAGGACAACTTGTTTTTTTTTTAATTAAACATTTTCTGTATCATATTCACCACCACCAACAATTAAGAAGAACTAATTCACATTATTATTTTTTTTACTTGTCACCTTATTCCCTCAATTTTCCTATCAATGTACAAAATATCTGTGTGTGACTCTATGCTACATTTGTTATACACACATACATATATATATATACAAACACATATTTATCTATATATAGGCTTATCATACAATTATGGATGAACACACTTTCCAAACTTCCCAAGAGATATTGGATGATATTTTCTATACACGTAAAATCCATGAAAGGCAGACTAAAGAAAAATCAAACATAGTAGATAGTGATAACAAGGATGAGAGAAAAGAAAGAATCCAGAGAAAGAAAAATACAATAGGAAGGCAACCAAAAAAAACCCAAAAAACAGTAGACGAAGAGTAAAGTAGACAAAGAAAACCATAAAGAAGGGGGGGGGGAATAAGAACCGCAAGAATGAATAAACAAATTCAGGTGTACAGCTGCTGAAATCACAATATAGCCGCGACAGTTTCTTCCTAGCAAAACAGCCTTCGTAAAGCATGCATTAAACGAAAGGCATTAGCAAATGGGTACACAACCTCTTGGATGTGTTTCGGTGATCCACCCCCACTTTAACAGAGAACCGCATAAAGCAGATGGTGATTCTTTATCTGTGCAGATAACAGTCTATGAAACATATGACAACTTATTTTCACATTCTATTGCCAAGTGAATATCATTCATGACAGCCACGTGTAAAGCGGAAAAATTAATGCATTGTCTGTATGTTACAAATAATGAGCTTTAAGGGAAGGGGGGGAGGGCGAAAAGAAGTAAAAAGTCACAACAAACAGAAAACATGCTGTTATTGTTTTCCAGCATTTGAGCTACTGACAACACTTGTACATCATTTCAATGATCAGATGCTTTTAGCTGAGGGCTGATCTAGTGCTAGAATGTAGCTTCTGTATGTGAGAACACTCTGCTAAGGTTCAAACAGTGCTTTAAGTGTAGGAAGAAGGTTAACTCCTTCACTGTCTGAGAGGATTTGCAAGCTATGTCATAATCGTTCTTCTTTCTTATTGGTTTACAAAAATTACATTTTTCAGGTATCTGTTAACTAGAGTGCTCTTGACCTGGGGTTTTCTGAATAGGGGGGTCTTTACTAAATATGGAGAACAATACTTTAAGGCTACTGAAACCCATTTAAATAAAAAAAAGTAGGATTAATTAGCAATTTTGCCATATGTAATAGCTTAACAAACACAGGTAGACTGTATCATCTTGTAATTAGAGAGAAAAACAAATTAGTCAAAAATTAAAAACATATTTGTTAAAATAAGACACTATGGAAAATAGCAGTGCCATATTTTAGAGCTTTCTGTGTTATGGGTTTCTGGATAGTAGACCCTGCATCTGTTGTTAATTAAATGCAGCTTGAAAGCAAGAAAAATTAAGTAGCAGATACTAAAAAAGGCATATTTTTTTCACAATATACCTTGACAATTATTTTCTGAATATTAGGACATGGTATATCCAGCAAATGTCAGATGCAGAGCTACATTAAAGGCATAATCACAAATATATGAAATATTTCTGTATGCGGTAATGCAAGGAAGGCATCGATAAAATTTTTGGAAAATTATTATAAGTAAAGCAAATGTGTCAGCTGTCTAGTTCTAAGCACTGCAGAAATGCATTTAAGCAAACCCCTTCTGTCAATTCTACTGTCAGGAACAATGACTAAAATCACCACTCCAGCACCACTGCAAATAGTACAGTACCACACAGAATTTTTAAAAGGGAAATAAATTAAATGTTCAAAATCAGACAGTGGTGGTAAAAGGCAAGACACATTTAAACCACACCGTCTTCCAATGTTAAAACTTAGGATTCACTAAAGAAATACTTGGCCTATATAAGCGTGCCATGCAGTGATTCCTTTAATTTTTTTTCTGTACCTGAAATTGTCTTATATCTATCTTGTGCATGAATATATTCTTTCTTTGTATATTTTAACCATTTAATATGTACCACTACAGAATGGCATTGTAAATTGATGTTTTTAGTTCTACACAGTGATGTATGTTTGGCTGCAAGACAATACAATACATTCCTTTGGCACTCATAGGAAATCTGATCATGCTTGCTTTTTATTTCATATTATAAAAAACACCTTTTAAACTGGTTTTGTTTTCTATTTTCTTTTTTTTTCTCTGCTCCCCCAAGTCCTTCCTTTCATCTTTGCGTAATCGTATTGTTTGCAATACCTACTGCTTACATATTTAGTGCATGTTAATTATACCTCTGCCTTCATCTATTTATACAATGTCCTTAATAACAATAGAGTGGTAGATAAAGGAAAGTAATGTTTGTCCCAAAGAGCGTAAAAACTATATTTTAATACCATATGGTATAGTTATTTGACCTAACGTTCTTGCCCATTTACCCCAGTTCAATATGCCACATTCTCCATGATATAAAAAAAGGTCGGCTCTTTTACTAGATTCAGAACTTCAGCTTCTTTAAAAACTAGTGCTGAGGGAGATCAAATGAGGATTTAAAGGTTTTGCATATTATCTCCTTAATAGAATTTACAATGAAAATATTATCCTTTTTTAGGTTAGAACTATGAAAAATGAAAATCCATTTCAACAGTATAGATTGATCTTTGATTAAGTCAACTTTAAGGGTGAATAGTACCGTGAAAAATAACAACTCATTGGAATTTATATGTAACTACCAGATCGATGTTCACTGCATTATCGGCTCACCAACAGGTTCAGCCCTATGTAAGCAGGAACGAACATGAATGTGCTCGCAAAAAAACTAAACTCAACCACAAAAGATGGGAAACACATGGGAATGTTCACCTATTTTCAAGTTGCTAAAACATGCTATGCCTTTATTTCTACTTTCTTGTTATCACACTGATGTTCTGATGTCTCTGGTGATATCTAACACATTGGCTTAATGAGAGAATGTAATACACTTGAAAAAAGTCACTGTTAATAATATTACCCAGAAGTTAAATAAAGACACTTTGATTTCGTCTGCAGGTGCTTATTCTTTAACAAGACATTTTAATTATAATGTTAATATTTGCTCTGTGGCTATTGAAGAACTAACCTTTCTGCTCTTTTTGTCTACAACATTATTTTTTGCATACAGTACAAGATTTCTTGCCATTCTTACTTTTCCCACCTTAATAGGTTTCATATCTAGTTGCACCTGCTCTGATCCCTTTGCACAAATGTAATTCCTTTTCACCTCTGACATGCAAAGGGAAGCTATGGAATAGGCTGAATTTGTATGGTATGGAAATACCTCTTTTCCATAGATCAAGGCACAGTACATTAGAGCTGTTTTTCTGTTTACAGGAGCATCCTCTCCTGCATTCCATAGATGCCATCTTTCTCTCTTGCACATTATTTTTGACAGGGAGGGATTAAACAGCATTTTATAATGGGCTATTTTTCATTTTTCATCTTCTATGCTTTCATACAGACTGCTTATATTTCATTTATGTCAAAAGTACTAATTAAACTGCTATGCTGATATAGATGCGATGGCTTAAATACTGACACACATAAATGAAAACACTGTACACTCACATATATATATTATATATATATATATATACAGTAAATATATATATATATATATATATATAATATATATATACACACACACACATATATTATATATATAACACATATGTACAAATATCAAACAGCTATTATTACTATACATACCAATTTAATCATGTGCCATTTCATTTAGTTAGTTTAATGTGTAATTACTCTATAGGCAACACATTTGTTTCTAAATTTACTCTTTATTTGGTAATTGCATAGTAGACAAATATTGCAAAACAATTGCACACATCTTTCTTGGTCATAACGTAATACATTCACTTATGTGCCAAGGTGTAGTTTCTACATTTTTGTAACATGCATTTAACCCTCTCAGTGACCAGCCATGCTAATAGAAAATAAAATTGCATAGCATCTTATATAAGAAAAAATATTTTAGGAAATTAGATTTTTGCCAAACAAAAATAAAAACAGAAAAAAAAGAGAACAGGACCCATAAGTTTACCTTTAAGCAATAGGCATGACTATTATAGGCATGACCGTTATAATTACTGGACATATTTGATCATTTAAAGTAAAATACAGAGAGCTACTAAACTAGGAAAATGGGAAAATAGCTATTGCTTACTGTCCGACTGAAATACAATCAATCTGTTTAGCAACAGTTGTAAAAGTTTTTCATGTAGATTTGATTTTCCATTCCATCTATAATAGCCTAGATCTGGTTCCTGCAGCTATTTTGTCACCCCTCCTTCTTTTTGCCCATACATATTTCTGCCAGATGAAGGCAAAAAAGGTTGGGGTGACCAGGCATAAGTCATAGAAGGACATGCCGAGCGTTTCTGGTCATTCTCTACTTGTCATCGATCAAAGTGACCTCCAACAACTCCCTTCAAACACAGTTCACAAAAATGCCCTTTTAGGTTATCAGTTACTTGGTGCTGAAAAATGTGAGTATGTTAAACAAGATGATTATTTTCACTACTTTAAAGGCTTTGTGAGGCCCACAGTTTTGGAACATTTAAAGGTGCACATAACTTCTCAGGGTACCATTGCTGGGATCACATGGATTATGAAGGCAAAGTGATGTGAGTAAAACATATCAGCATTAAGTATTTATTTTGTTGAATCTGCTATTTAGCTTAAAACGAATAGCAGCAGTGGGCTCTACAAGACAGGTAAATCTATTATGTACTATTATCCACTAGGTCATTTTAAGATCATTAGGACTTTGTTTAAATTTACCTTTAAGCCATTAACAGAAGCATAATGAAAAGAATCACACATTCAGAATAAAGTGGGCTTAATAGATCTTTTAAGGAAAAATATAGGCTGTAAACCCAAACTGTCAATTATATAATTTGTGCATTGTTTGATGATTAATCGTGTTAAACCTCTTCTCTTTTAGAAAGTGCAAATTCTTTTGCAAGCCAGTACTGTAGCCTGATCTGACAGCTGCGTTCAGTAAGGCACACCTGATGGAATGCAGATAATTCCTACACTTACCACTCACAAATGTTAGGGACAGGGGAAAGCATGTCATGTTTGTGTAATTTGGACAATTAAATCACATTTTACCCTGTGCAAGCATCCTCAGAAGATGCAACAGTTACTTTATAAATTTCAACTGTAGCTGAGCTATCTGTTAACTGTGTACCACTGTTTTCTATTCTCATCAGTACCTTAATATTTTATATAATCATTAGGTGAAGAAAAAAATATGGCTCCACCTTAGTGCAAACCTCCTTAAAATGAAATATTTTGTGCTGTCAGGTCACAAGTAACAAATTAACCCTTTATTACATTTTCAAATCTCAAAAAACTGGAACTCATTCCGGATATCTCCTCTCGCCACAATTCTTAATTTATACGTTTGTTTACGTTAAGCATTTTCTAGCATTGCTGACATGGCTTGGGTTGAAATTTATTTCTTTAGGTTTTAACGCCAAACAAGCAATCGTTCACGCTGTGCTTGGTGGCTCAATAGCCATTTATCAATTGATTATTATTGTATTCAATTTGGTTAGCTTGGTTCTGCTGCAAAAAAAATACTCTCACTCAAATCAGCAGTAAAATATGGAAATTTAAGTAAGTTGGAAGATATTACATGATTTATGTATGCATACATTCAGAACTTGCTGTTTTTTGATGTTGCATTAAGTAAGCACACAACGCAACACAAACAGAAGCAATTGATTGTAGACCTACTGAGAATTAAAAATTTTGACTGCATGATACCAGGGCAATGGTTTTGTAAATGATCCAGTATGCCACAGCGTGTAGCTAGGTAGTTTATGCAGACATTTAATATGTTTGCATATTATTTTTCCAAGGCAAATGCCTACTGCTTTCCTGGTTTTGAATTTGCAAAAGAAGTTTTTGGAGTGTGAGCTCAGTTTTGCTGTATGTTCTTCATAACAGATTCATATCAACTTACAGTATTATCAGCAGTAATCAGGGTCCCTCTACAGGAGATACTATAATGTGCTGGGCAGAAAATGCTTTTGTCAAGTCTGTGACTTTTAAACAAGTACAACGTTTCATGTAAATCTCTCCTCAGTAAGGCTTTTTGCCTACAGAGCAATAATAGGGCTTGTCTTGTACAAATTTGTAAAGCATCGTATAAAAAGTGATCAAACAATTAATTCAATTTCTTATTCAGGAAAAGTAAAAAAAATATCATTTGAACTTTTGTGCCTATTCATTAAGTGACTTTGATGTCAAGATTTCTATTTTTTTAAGAGCTGTGTAAAAGAAGATATATAGTTATGTATCACCATGTGCATGGTACAGAGACACTGGCTTGTGTGATTAATTATCAGTTGTTACTGGCCTTGCAATAACATTTAAGCTTTCCCGTCAATAGCAGCATACCAAGCTTCCTTTAAGGCGGCCCCCAGTGCAGGAAAAGCTCTGGGGAGGACGCCAAGACACAGCCTCGCAGTGTAAGTGAAAGGAGAAGGGGATAAAAAAAAGTGTGTTTATGTATATGTGTTAAAGAATGTGGATTGCTTAGAACAAGGGCTAAAACATGGTTTAAAAAAGTAAACACTGAAAACAACAACAACAAAAAAACCAAATCTGACAAAGAAAAGAAAAAAGTAGAAAAAGCAGAAATAAGTTTTAAAAAAAGAAGAAGCTAAACTGACTTAGCTATCAAGTCTCCACAATGTGCCGTGAGCAGTTTAAACAACGCTGCAGTTCAGCTCATCTGAGGGCTGGAGAATGCTGTTCTCTACCACATGAAGTCAATTAAATCCTAAGAGTGGGGCCCCTCAAATATCTATCACTGTGAAATCAGGGAGGGGAAAGAGGAAAGAGTGTATGTGGTTTTAATTCCACTTATGATTACTTTCGCAGAAAGGATGCTACG
>CM044431.1:127437045-127448186 GCA_024363595.1 Xenopus borealis
ATGCTTTACACATAAAGAAGCGGAAAGAATGTATCCCTGTACAGAATCGCACTTGTCATTATTTTCACACTTTAGTTTTTAGAAGCTATAGAAGGATATTCTTCCTCCTCCTAATTCCACAAAGACAAAAAGCAAAACAAAACAGACCTTGCTTTACAATGAATGGACAGGAATAAAGCTTTCCCACACAGAAGCAAAGGCAAATGACAAAAAGAAAAAAGGAAACCTACAAAGTATAACAAGACTCAAGAGGTTAATAATTTCATATGTGAACCCTAACCTTGAGGTCTCGACAACAAACCTCTCAAGCACTGAATGGGTTAATTCATTGTGTCCGGGCTAGTGATTGCCTTAAAACTGTCCAGGCACGAATGAGTTAAACAATAGCATTGCCAAAAAGAGGTGATTCCAGTGGGATCTCTGTTCTAAAAGTTACTTTAAAAAAAAGTGAAGGTAGACTTGTCTTGTAATAAAGCATGCAGACCTGCAGTAGGACAAATGGCCCAAAGCCCCACTTTCTCCCTATCTCCAAGATAACAATAAAGCTCGCATCCACACTCTGTAAAACAAACAAAAGCCAAGAGCCTGGGTGACTGCTCAGTGTCATTAGCGCACAATGAGGAGAGATGAGAAAGTGTACGCTGTGCTGACACAAATGTGCCTCCCTCTCTTCATCCCACATCTCTTGAAAGCTTTTCTGTTAAACTTTCCTCTGGTTCACCACCATTAGGCGCACGCACACTTATACGCACACACACATACACACAGTCCCAGGAGCAGTGGATCCACTACCTTGAAAGTAAGGTGCAGGATTCCAAAAAAAAAAAAAAAAAAAAAAAAAAAAATCCTAAAAAATTCTAGAAAAAAAAGATATAAAATTGTATATATATAAAATACCTATAAATCCATATATTAGTAATTGGAACAGCAGAATTAGAGGGGGGGGCTGCCAATCAATTGTGCCAGCAGTGACTGTGCTTTCACAGCCAGATATTAGCCATTTAAACTCCCTCTAAAATCTGCTAGCCTCTTGATTTCTGAAGTGGCACTCAATGCTTCAGTCAAGCTGCCTGCTCAGCTCCTGACCTTCCCACTAATGGCTGTTATTTGAGGGAGGCTTAAGGACACTGTCAATAGCAGGCTTCCTCCTATCTTCTCTCCTCTGCATCCCTCCCACCTTCCTACTTTAGCTCTGTCCCTTTCTCCATCTATCTCCCACAATTCCCCCCTCCCACCCTCTTTGCCTGCTCTCTGTCCTGCTTGTACTGCTTGTAGTTTCCAACTCTAATATATATATATATTTATATATATATATATATTTATATATATATATATAGCAGTGGAAAGAGCACCTGCCGTAATAGACTGTTTTATTAAAACTCTTATTCTGCAAGACTTGAGATTCCCAGAGGACCCGGCCATGTCAAAGCCGATATAATTAACTAGAGGCTCAGCAACGGATCAATTACCAGACAAGCAAGTGATAGTGAAATCAATGAAAGATCATCAGCCACATTATCAGTGTTGCAACTCATTAGGGTAAAACTGAGAAATGTGCTCAAAGCGAGCCCAGGCAAGGTGGCATTACAAAACAAAAGGCTAATTTGGCTACCCTGCTGTGAACAATCTGTAACAGAATTAGCCTCTCTCTCCCACCCACTCAACCTCCTAAACTGCACAGCGCTCTAACTAAATGTGACAGACTGAGAGAAGCAGTTTATTAAGACACCAACTTCAAGTTTATTTAGTTCATAAACTCACTCCTGGAAAATCAATATGGCCTGTGCAAGGGTTATTAGGCAGACTATCTTAATACATCCAAATGCAATCTCCTTATGCAGGGGTCATGGATCCGAACCCAAGTGTAATATTCATTATACCAAAATATGACAGGAATCTTTGTTTCATTTCGTATGGCAGAAGCTCAGCACAAAATAATGACAGGCTTAATTTGAAACATGCATATTATAGGATATGTTGGCATAAGCACATGACCTGCGCGCGCCCATCCTAATTAGCATCCCTCTATGTCCTTGACTCTAGAATGAAACCAGCACCATTGATCAATAGGGATGGATCATTATACATTGTGTGATTTGACAGTATGTCTGCTGGATTGCTGTACCAAACCTTCAGGAACATCACTCGTTCACTTGGGTGCATAGATAACTATGTGCGTGCAGCAAAGGTTATGATCATTTTATACACAAAGGACTGTTAATATTTTGCTATGCTCAAAAAAAGAAACAGTAGGTGGAGGCTCATGAAACTAAAAAAAAAACAACAACCCTCAAACAGATAAACTGGCAGCCATATTTGACAAAAACATGGCACTCATCAGGTCAGTGAGGATACCTTATCTTTTATGGAAATGACCAATACAGGTATAGGATCAGTTATCTGGAAACCCATTACCCAGAAAATATTGAATTACGGAAGGACCATCTCCCTAAGGGGCAAATTCACTAAAGCGCGAAGCGTCTAACGCTAGTACAAATTCGCCAGCGTGACGTCAATTCGTAACTTCGCCAATTCACTAACACTGGCTCTGGCGAATTTACGCTAGTGAAGTAGATAGACTTGCGCAACTTCGCACCCTTACGCCAGGTGAATTTGCGCACTGACGAAGGATCGTAATTAAGCAAATTCACTAAGATCCACTTTTTGCTCAGACCAGGCGAAGTTCAATAGAAAAGATAGGAGTTTGAAAAAAAAATATAAAATTTTTCTAAGTCCCAAAAAAACGCTGTGGTGTGTTTTACCATTGTGGGTGATAGTCTGAAAAAGATCATTTTTTTGGGGGGAGGGGGGTTACCCTCCTTCCCCCCTACATTTCCTAACATATGGCAACACAACTATATAGGGGGCACATGTAGGGCAATAGGACAACTTTATTTAATTTATTAAAGGTTTCCTGGGCTTGTGTAGTGGAATGTAGTGGCTGTAATATACACTTCCATTATAAAAATTAGGCGTAATTGCGCTTTGTCTAGCGAAGTAACACTAGCGCAAATACGCTACCGTTTGCCGACCTGGGCGTAAATTCGCACTTTAGTGAATTTGCGTAGCACTGGCGAAAATTCGCCTGGCGAAGTGCGGCGAAGTGCGGCGAACGCTAGTGAAGCCTGCGCTGGTGATTTTTCGGACTCCATTTTCCCCAGATAATCCAATTTTTTTTTTAAATTTCATTTTTCTCTGTAATAATTAAACAATACCATGTACTTGATCCCAACTAAAATATAATTTATCCTCATTGGAAGCAAATCCAGCCTATTGGGTTTATTTAATGTTTATATGATTTTCTAGTAGACTTAGAGCATGAAGATCCATATTACTGAAAGATCCGTTATTTGGAAAATCACAGGTTCCAAGCATTCTGGATAACAGGTCACATACCTGTACTAGAATGCTCAAATGTAAACAAGCTACCGCAAACTGAAAACCAAGTTCATACATAACATCCAGCTTGTTCTGTCAATCCAAGATATTCAGCAAGGGGCCCTCTAGTTGTTCCCGAACTACAATTAATTTTGAATTAACTGTGGGCTGAGAGTTGTGTTTAAATTAAGTTTTACCTATACAAATTAAATAGTTTACACTGTACAGGAATGGGATATATTATCTGAAATGCTTGGGACCTGGAGTTTTCTAAATAATGGGTTTATCCATAATTTGAATCACAGTAAGTGCCAGATTTATTAAAGTAATTTTTGGGTACGTCGACTATCGAATAGGCCAAAATTCAATTTGAATTGAAAAAATTTGATGAGTTTAAAAATTTGACCATTCGAAAATCGAAGTACTGTCTCTTTAAAAAATTCGAATTCAACCCTTCGCCTATGGGGGACCCCCTATAACCCTTAACGAGTGTCTTTTAAATCTTTGAAAAATTATTTGTTGGGGGAAAATTGTTCCAATCGAATGTTTCGACATATTATATCGAAAACAAAAAAAAAATTTCAAAATCACTTTGAAAAAAAATTTTATGGTCGAATTTCGCAGTTTTTTCAATTTGAAATCCGACCCTCGATAAATCTGCCCCTTAATTGTATTAAAAACATTTAAACATGAAATAAACCAAACAGAATTATTTTGCCAAAAACATGGATCTTTTAGTTTAGTTAGGATTAAGTATATGGTATATACTTTTGTATAAATGCAGAAAAAAAAATTATTAAAAAAATATATATATATCATTATTTGCCTAAAATGGTCTCTATGGGAGATGGTCATCCTGTAATTTTAAGCTCTCTACAGGTTTCTGGATAAGGGATCCATCATCCCATACCTGTAATATGTTTATAAAATGAAAAAAACAGCATCCAAATCTTTTTTAAATTAATCCCAGGATCTTAACATTATTATACAATGGCAACCACTGTGCTATCATATCTGTAACTATTTCAAACCAGTATTATCACAAAAGTTCTCTTTCTTTGAATGTCATGCAAATAAATTGGTTCAGTATCTTGTTTGCACTCCTTCAGATCTATATGGATACAAGGTTAGTGTAGCTTCACCTTCAGTTTCTATAAGGTAGAGGGGCCCCAAAGCAATGGAAGTGAAAGCGACTAAAGACAGGTGTTTGAGTGAGAGTATCTCAAAAAGGCAAAACAAAATGGTATAGGTATCATCCTAGTCCACCACAATCACATTAATTTATTCAAAGCAAGGCACAATTAATTTGTCAAGCATGGAACAATAATAGAAAGCATCCCTGGGAGATGAATTATTGTTTTAAATTAGTTAAAGGGGCTTAAAGTTATAAATACCTCTCCTTTAATTAAGTAATAAGTTATAAAATAAAAAAAGTCACAGGTCTGCATTACTATTAATGTGCTGCTGCTGTATGCATACAACTAGTACTTGAGGAGAGAGAAGGCAGCTATGGAGACACCATCTGTTATGATTAACATACAGAATGTTGCTTTGTAAAAAATAGTGCTGTAATGATGATGCAGTAAGCAGGGATGATTTAATAATATAAATGAGTGATTCTACAGGACATTGCAAATGACAGATCCTTTTGTGCAGCAAGACAGAGAGGGAACTCTTCAAGGGCCACTAACCCAGCAGTTTACTAATGGTGATCAAAAGAAATTAATATATCCAATATGATATATAATAAAATATATACAATTATATATACTGTATCTTGGAAATCATCCCTAGAGTTTACAAGAGGTACTGACTATGATTTCTGTGTCGTCCCAGACATATTGTTTTTCGTTTATTATTAACCTTTATGTATATAGTGCTGACATATTCTGCAGTACTTTGCAAACATTATACAACATATACATCAGTAACTGCCCCCAGCAGAGCATAAAGGTTAAGTTATCCATCACATACTATGGTCAGTTTTTATCAGAAACCATTTAGATTGCCTTATTTGGAGAGTTGAAGGACACCTGGGTATTCATAGGAAACCCACACATGCACAGGCATACAAACTTCTTGCACAAAGTGCTGGAATTGAACCTAGTTCCCTGGCAAAGCAATTCTAACCACCATGCTACCCATCCTTTTCCCTATAACATCTCCTCCTATAGACCTCTAATTATTCAGTTATGCATGGACAATGTAAAGTGTGCAATTATGACAATTACATCCAATCAAGAGGTACAAAGATCCCTGTACAACTACTGATGGCCTCAACAGACAGATACCATTTCTTTTGTAGCACTGTGCTGTTTTGTGATTCATTTTTGTAATCATCCTTTAATTTCATTCTCTGGTACTAATTGAAACAATTTTACTTTATTTTACTAAATTTCAAGTGTGTATTTTTCTTAGGCTAGACTAATGACTTACATTATGTCATTATTATACACCTCCTTAAACCTGGCATAATCCATTGAAGTAAATAGAATAGGGGGCAGATTTACTACGGGTCGAATTGTCGAGGGATTTTAGCCCTCAAATTCAACTGGCGAATATTTGGCAAATAAATATTCACCAAAATGGAATAAAATATTTGCCAGTTTTGAGCACATTTCCGACTATTCGCCAGGATCATGTGATCAACCGATTCTATGAAAAGTCGCAGAAAAATCGTTTGAATATTCGCCAAAATTGTACAAATCAAACGTTCGAAGTGTTGGATCATACAATTGAAATTCGGCAAAAGACTTAGAAAAAAAAGCCTATGGGGGATTCCCATAGGCTTCTATTGCATAAAATCGAATAAAAATTTAAAAGGCAAGTTCTTCGACTGGTGAATAGTCGAGTGATCGAATAAATATTTATTCGATCTATTCGATGCAACCGAATATTCCAAATTCGATGGTCGAAAATACTTAATTTGCATATTCGAATAGTCACACGATCGAAAAGAGATAATTCGAGACTATTTGTGTGAATATTTAAATCCTTCACACAAATTTAGTATCAACTAATGTTGATTTTTATCTGGCTTTTTGAAACCACTCCCACTACCCTCCACTACACATTAAAAACACATAAAAACCTTACACAATTAGACGTTTGTTGTATCAGGGTGCTAGTCTGGTAATGCTTCATGTTTTTCAAAAATATTTGTAGTTCAGCTATATTATTATCTCCCCTAGTGTATTTTAAGTAATCAATATATTAATTTATTCATTAAGTAAATCTACATTTTGGCCTTATTTCCTTACTTTATGGGGGGGAAAAGCTGTTTTTGGATCAGACTATGGGAATTAATCCATACTTTCCTTTCCCTCTCCAAAACATACATATGGGGATATTAGGCTTCTGATGAAACTCTACTGTGTGTGTATTGTGTGAATGTGATAGCAGAGACTAATGTGAATCTAAGGTCTTGTGTGATTTCGGAAAGAGCCAGCACAATGGAACTGCTTTCAGATAAGCTATTGTTTCTTCTAATCAGTGTAACTGGAGGAGTAGCGGTGGGACTTGGATTTGTACGATTGAATGCTATTCTCATATGTACCATTATGTGAGGAATGGGAGCATTTTTAGCAATGCAGTTGTCAGGGAACTGTTATCTTGTTACATTTCTCAGGTGATGGGCTGCTGGGGGAGAGAGGGGGTTGATATCACTCCAACTTGCAGTGCACCAGTAAAGATTGACTGAAGTTTATCAGAACACAAGTCACGTGAAAAAGAACACCCAGTAAACCAAGAACAGATCTAGCCCCATGTCAGATTTCAAAATTAAACTTAAAAAATCTACTTACTCTTTCCATAAATGGATTTCACTGCAGAAAATTTGCTGGATTAGCATTATTGACTAAGGCATTTTGGGAAAAACAGAATCTCTTTAAGGTTTCAGTGCCCAGTTTAGCTAATTGTCACCATACTGTTTGAATGTCAGGGCAGATTTTTCAAAATGTATATGTTATCTGTAGATGCCTCATTTTGGTAGATACAGTGGTGTTGAAAGATCTGAGATAAAAGTAACAACAGTTCCCCTTCACTTACTGTCATATCTTCTTGCCATACCAAAAGGCATGCTCCTACAAATAGAGTCTGCTGGAGGTGAAAGCACAGTAAGGTACTGGGCAGGGAGAGCAGAAGAGCTCAACCTGAACCCATATGTGACCACACAATGTGGAATGTTGGCCAGAGCCAGCCCTACCTTTGGGTAAACCCAAGTGTTTCTGCCTGGCCTACACATCCCTAGTGCTCAGTGCTTTTCAGTGACAACACTGAACAATATCTATCACCCATCTGAAAAATTGCAAATGTAAGGAGAAATAGAGACTTGAGGAGGACCTCAACAAATATTTTCTAAATGAATCATTGCATAGTAGAAAGTAATTTTTTAGATCTTATAGCTCACATAGTTTTTTACTGAAAATGAATGAGCCATGATAATTTGGCCCCTAATGGGAGAATATAATATGTTTGTTAGTGCAAAAAATGCTAGAAAAGATCATTGCAAATGTTAACAACCAAGATTTTCATTGTTTTAATCCTTTTTGATCAGTTTCATACCTCAAAGACTTCCACACAAAGTTTGCAACAAAACTGTTTTTGCAGAATGTGTAATATATGTAATAAAATTTAATTATCACAAAAATAATTTTTTGTCCCATATTATATAACAATACTGATAACAGATCCCACGCTGGTACATCTTTGCAGACCAATTCATCAAAAAAAACTATCTATGGAACAGGGACACTTGATAGAAATGACATATTGTACAAATTTAACACAGACTTGGATTGTTTGACACAAACTTGGACTATATTGTTCATTTTCATCTCAGTCCTGCCCTCTGAGAAAGTATGTTCACCTTGCATATGCAATTACAATAGTTGACATTGTGAAAGTTGGATATATGGGGCAGATTTTAGCCACCACTCAGAATTAGTATCTTATAGTGTATATCTCTCCTAAATACACCCCTTTATCTGCCTTTGCATGGGGTCCATTGTTGGGCCTGGTCAACCAATATAAATTGGGTGGGTTTACAAAATCCCATTGGTTGAGGAGTGCATTGAAGCACTTATGATCTACCTATCCAGTGGGTCTCTGTAGATAGGCCCAATTAAAATCTGAATAAGCCCATTTAAACTAGCCAATTCAAAACCAGACCGCTTGTTTGGAGATCTTGCCAAACAAGGTGAACTGTCTGAAAGGCCTGCCCACCTGTAGACTGTCTACAGTCTGTCCAAACAAAAAATTTAATTGTTCTTACCCTTTATTGATGTGTAAATGGGGTAATAAAATGGGGTAATAGCTTGTGCAAGACCCTTGTTGTGTTTGGTAGCCTATGATAAGGAGAGTATAACAGTGCTTTATTAGCAGGTTATGCAGCCCTTACATAACAGCATTAAGACTTACTTTCACTTTCAATTTGTACAGAAAGTCCTATGTATGCACAGTGCCACCTGCAGGCCATTTGTATAAACACCACAACCCTCCCTCTTTGAATCTCATCTCTTTATTTTGGCTGTTGGCCTTCATCATCTGATCATTGCCTAGATACAATTGCTAACATCATCAATTTTTTATTATACATATATATATATATATATATATATATATATATATATATATATACATATGTGTGTGTGTCTTCTTTTGTTCTATTGCTATACAGATAATTATCACATATTTTCAATCTTTTTAAGGTTAGGCCTGCTTCCCTCTCAAACATTTCACCATAGCTTTTTTATTTAAAAAAAAATAAAGGTTTGTATCTGAATGACATAGGTTGAATTTGCATTTCTGTTAGTTTTATCTAATAAGTCTGCTGGGACTTATTATTGCAATTTCATCAGCAAAATAAATTGTGTCTTCCCCTTAATATTGGGCTTTGTAGAAAAATCTGACAATTTAAAAAGTGTTTTTTTATAGATATTTTTAGGATTACTACTAGTGTTTATATTTATTTTATTTTTACCATGTGATCATCTTAAGGTTTTCTTTCAAACGCTTCTTCCATGATGTTTTATGCATGAATCCAGGAAATGTCATTTGTATTTGCTCTTGGGATTTCGCAGGGTAATGGACGCTCTTCTTGAAAACATGATACACTGCGTGACACTATGCCGCTGACTGTGAGATATTAAAAATACACAGGGCTGCTTATTTGTTTAAAACGACCTTTTCAGACTGTGTCTCCCCTAGAACCAACTGTAAACATGTGTGAACTGTAATTCTTAAACAGGGATTGTCCCTCTCTGGGTCGCAAATGGATGAATTAAACGCAGGATTTCTGATCTTTTGGTCTGGTTAAATAACACATTGTTTATTCTACACTATTTCATTGACTGTATTTCTTTCATGTATGGGGACTGAGGCTTCTAAAAATGCACATTAAGCTGGAATATTTTTGATGCCCTCTAATTTAATAATATACAGTATGTTTTGATGATAAAAGGTGTGTTACATATAGAGAAGAAGGGTGAAATGTCTGGGCTTTACAGTGGCCGATTTAGCTAATTGCATTTAATTTGTGGGGGAGGGGGGTGGGAGTGTGGGATTTGTGGTTTCTATTATATTTGAAGTGTATGCACTGAAAATAAGAAAACAAGAGAGCCATGGCACTTGGAATTGGCTGGTTCTCAATCAATCCATGCAGGTAGAAATAAGGAGGTCCTACTTCACCTTCAAAACAGGAGGATTAAAAATTACTTGCATGTATGCTTCTTCTAATCCACACCATAGTCTTTCAGTATTTTCACAATGAGACTTTTCAGGCATTTTGTACACCTCGCTAAAAATGGGCGATCAAAATGTTTGAATTTAAACCAAAACCTCTTAAATACACACAAAAAAAATCAAAAAATTAGCACATAGTAAGTTTCTACAAAACCATTCAGGGTCTAATTAAGAAGGCATTAAACTAGTTGGAGTACAAATGCCAGTGTGTGATTAACAGTAAGTGAAATTTTAATTATTTAACATGCCAGGCGGAACAGTGTCAGAAGTCATGATGGCATACCAAACAGGTTAAAACTACAATGTGGTTCTCTTTGAAGATTACTGTCTCAAATCATTTCTAGCTGTTAGGTTTAATACAGAGCAGGCATGCTGAAAGTGTAAACACAAATATGTAAGGCCCATTCCATGCCTTATTTACATCTTATTTACATGTCTTGCCTTTCAGTGATTTTACAGCTTGGCACCAGAGGTTGGGTAGTTGTGCTGCAGTGGGCTTGTGAAAAGTCAATTTATGCTATGTAAGGTTCGCCCCTTCCCTTTCTTAGACCCACTAATATTTATCCCATCAAATGTTGGTGGTGAATGGGACCAATGCAGAATGTGTACTGTGCTCACGTAGCTATCGTCAAGAGTAAGGTGTTTGTAGGATGCCAGAGGGAAATGGAAAATGTGGAGCTTTCCTTTGTTTAAGGAGTTATTTTAGATTAAACTACATATTAAAGTTTAATGCAAAATATTAAGCTCGTTGGAACAAATTTATTAATTGTGGATAGTATTTGCAAAGGTGTTTTTCATACAGAAACATATTGACGAACGAAAAAACTGTTAAGAGTTTAATGTATCGAAAAACTAGTGCAGAATAGATTACTTAGATTTTGCCACAACTTCATGGCAAAATCACAACATAAACATTTATAAATTTGCCCGTTGGTAAAATTGTATAGGGGTTTATATACCCTTTAATGTAATGACTATTAAGCTTCTCATAATAATGCCTTGGAGTGCAGATACTCACTAGA
>CM044431.1:127449434-127478894 GCA_024363595.1 Xenopus borealis
TCGCAAATTTCCGGAAGTTCGCGAACATGTCCGCGAACTTTTTTTCGGCGGTTCGCGCCATCCCTACTAAGCAGTGCAAGACAATTATTTAAGATCTGGTAACATTATTTATTCCAGTTGTGGGATGGTTTTGGAGAATTGTTAGGTTTGATTATTACACTGCATGGCCAAAGGGTGAAGTATTATTTTATATGAAAGTCCTGGAACTGGAATATATTAATACCTTTTAATTCATTTGAATACATGTATGGGATCTGTTATCCAGAAACCTATTATCCAGAAAGCTCCCAATTACAGAAAAGCCATCTCATAGACTAAATTTTAGGCAAATAATCCAAGTTTGTAAAAATTCTTTCCTTTTCCTCTCTAATAATAAAACAGTACCTTGTACTTGATCTAAACTAAGAAATAATCATTATTGGAAGTAAAACTAGCCTATTGGGTATATTTCATGTTTACATGATTTTTTAGTAGACTTAGTGGCAGATTTATCATTGGTTGAATTTCGAATTAAAAAACTAATTCGAACATATATCCAAAATACGATCATTTATCACCCAAGATGCTGCCAAAATTCTTATTCACTCTCTCATCATATCATGTCTAGACTATTGTAACTCTTTTTTAATTGGCCTTCCCCACCATAGACCTCTCCAGTCAATAATGAACACCTCCGCGAGGCTCATACACCTCAGCAACCGTTCCTCCTCTGCCATGCCATTCTGCCATTCCCTCCACTGGCTTCCACTACCCTTCAGAATTAAATTCAAATTAATGATCCTGACATTTAAAGCACTTCATAACTCTGCCCCTCCCTACATCTCTGAACTCATCTCTATATATTCACTCAACCGCTTACTATGCTCCTCTACTGACCTGCTACTCAACGCTTCTCTCATTACCTCTTCACATACTTGGATTCAAGACTTTGCAAGAGCTGCTCCCCTCCTCTGGAATTCTCTCCCACGGTATGTCTGACTTTCTCCCAATCTTTCTGCTTTCAAGGAATCTCTTAAAACGCACTTCTTCCGAGAAGTCTACCCTCACTCTTAACTACCAAATGCAAAACTACATACAGTACCACATTTCTCACCCACTTAATTCGATCTTGCCCATTCCCACTTTTTATGTATAACTCCCTTACCTTTAGATTGTAAGCTTCCTCACATTTTTATCTGTATTGGTTGTGATTGTGTGTAACTCTATATGTATGCATTTCATGTGATTTAGTTGTAGAATCACATTTTCTTTAAAGCGCTAAGCAATATGTTGGCGCTATAGAAATACATGTAATAATAATAATAAATAATATGAATAAAAGGGAAGTAAAATCCTTAAAAAATTCAATCGATCAATCGTTCGAATCGAACAATTTAATCAATCAATCAAATTTTTTGTATTCAATCAAAACTAATGATTCCCAATTCCGTAGCTTTGTTCTGGCGAAGTAGGTGGTCAAATAAAATTTTAAATGGGAAGTAATTCGACCATCGAATATTCAAATTCATTTTTAATATTTGATGGTCGAATTTGCCTAGTTTGCATATTCAAAGATTCAAATTTAATCAAAATTCGATTGAACTTCGAATTATTCGTGTGAATTTAGTAATCCTGCCCCTTAAGGTATGAAGATCCAAATTACAGAAAGATCTGCTATCTGTAAAATATCAGGTCCTTAGCATTCTGGATAACAGGCCCCATACCTGTACTTTTATTAGACAAAAAAATCAAATTAAGGCACTTTAGTACCAAGTAAACAAATAATTTACATTTTTTTCAGAAATAATTGTGATTTCTTGTAACAAAGGACCAAATCATTAGTGGGATTTTTTTTCTTTACACATTTTTTTATTTATGTTTTTATTATTTTAGTTGGTTAGTTAACATAGAGGCTAGATTATATCAAACTGGTATTTATTGCAGGAATAAAATGGATAGTTCCTCTTCTATACAGTCAATGCTTTTGTTTTGTGACATTACAGATCACAAGAGCATCCTGTTGTTATTGCACTCAAGACAATGGCTTTTTAACTGCTCTGAGTCCACTTGCTCAAACAGAGTAATCATTATCCTGCCTAAGTGATGCTGCACTGAAAGAATTTCAATAGCGGCCAAACTCCACTACATACTATTGTCATTAGTCCAGTCTGCCCTGCCACACTAAGGAGTCTCCCTGATGAATAGTGGACAGGCAATAATAATGTAATATCATTTTGCTTTTTTTTCCCAAAGTTTCTGTATTAATGCTCTTAATTTACACGTTTGGGAGTCATTTTTATTTGCTTACAGAGGCTCTTTTCTGTTTATAAAGCCCATATCATTTCAGCATTATCAATCACAATTTAGACTAAGGAGTAACTACTGAAAACAGATAAAAGTGCAATTACAGGATGAAATATAAGCTCCAAAAGAAAATGAACAAATGGAACAAGGACTATGCCTTTCAATATCTACAGTATGAGCTACTGGGTAATAAAGGACTGGCTGAGACAAATATCTGTTGAGGACACTGGTTTAGAAAAATAAATGAAGGTGGAAGGCTGTACCCTTGCTAGTGCCTATGACCATGTATCTTTGGATACGAAATGCATCAGGACGGTTGCTTTTAACCATGAAATAAAGATTTAAGTTTTACCTATTTGGTGTGTCGCAGGAGTGCGTACTTTTCCATACTATTTTCATTGCGGGCCACCCACAATCATTGGTGAGTGCAAGTATTTATCACACTGATTCAACTGCATCAAATTTAACAGTTTAATATGCTACACCCATAAGAGAAGGACTTGGGGCATTGCTCCAAATCAACTCTACAATCGGGTGAGCTTTTTGTTTTTTTGTTTTTTAAATTGCCAAACAAGAATTTTTCTTTCTGGATCAAGCCGCAGGGTTTTTTTCTGAGGTAATACAGGGACTACAACATGTACTCAAGCAAATAAGCCAAGGTACCCTTAGTCCTGTACCCCATCTTCTTTACACAAAAAGGGAGTCAAACTATAACTACAGTGGGAAATGCAACTTATTCTTGTACACTAACCTCTTTATACTGTATACAGGAGGAAGCGGATACATATGTGTGTATATACCTACTACTACAAGTTCCTAACAACCCTTTCCTGTTAAACTCAAGTAAAAACATATATGCCATATCAGAGCAAACATTGCATTTACCTTTGCATAAGAAATTAAGATTTGCATTTGGTTGCAAAACTACTTTTGTTCTGTAGCTCTGCTCCGTCATAAACTGGAGAATAAACTTTCTGTGGCATTTATAGACAGCTGATATTGTAATATGTTAAACTGATTTACCTTAATCACAGTCCTCGCTTTGACTTGGATAGCAACAATACATTGACTTTTTAACCATCCAAATACAGTAATGCTACATTTACGCTCAACAATCTGATACAGGAGATTTACTATTGATAATAGTGCTGTTGATAATATACTCCACCAAGTGACTGTGGACAACTAGACAAACAGATTACAGAATTACTGTGATACATGTAAGATTGTGTAGCCTTATTGATTCAGATAAAGGCATTCTGAACTGAGCTACGCAACTCTTTCATGGTTACTAGATATACCTACACAGTATCTAATAAAACTTAACTAGCTAGCAGCCAATTTGTAATGATTGAAATAATGATTTTTTAAGCTCACTATACACCCTAACTTCACCTTGTTGTTTATTCTGTTTATGCCTGGTCCTTGACCGTTAGCTCTCTATGTATTACAGTACATGCTTCCTGCTCTGATACTTGGACTTTATACAAACTGTAGCTATTGCTACCTGCAATAACTTCTGGTCTGGATATGGACTACATACAGTAGAACCCCCATTTTACATTGTTCAAGGGATCAGAAAGAAATTATGTAAATTCCATGAAAGTGTAAAATCGGGGAAATTTATTGTGCATAATACAGTATATAGGTGGGACCACAAAACAACAATGTAAAATGAGGGAAAACCTAAAAGCAGGGGATGTAAAATGGAGGTTCTACTGTATCTTTTTCCTGCCTGGTTGCCAAGTTCCGAAACGTGTCCAAATCCAGTGGAGGTAGACATTTAATATCAGCCTAAGCCCTTTACTTGAGCTTAACATGGACAATGCAGCTGATGTATTCCTGCTGTATAAAATTATTGAAGTAAGTTGATTATATGTATTATATGATTTTGTAATGCAACTAACGGATAATTTGTGAGTTCCAAATGCAGCCCTCTATTCCTAGTACAAAAATGCAGCATGTTGAGTTTAGAATACCGCAATGAAACTTGTAACTATGACTTGACTGCAATAAAACACAGTTCTGAACAAGCGCACAATATACTGGAAGCTTAAAATGGAATCAGCTGATGCGTTTAGATGTCCTCAAACCTGTATCACAAATGTGCATCAAATGCTCACAAGAAATCATGGGTAAGAGCCCTATGATTGCCTATATCATCACACTCACGGCTGGTGAGGTATTGGCGTTGGTAGCTCTTCCTACATTCAAAATGAACAGTGCTACACCTTTCAGAAGGTATTTGATGTTCTTGGTCACTTCACTGTTTCTGTGGATTTGTCAAGGGACCTATCAAATTGCATTCTGTTGAGACCATATGGAACAACAAGGCTCTGGTAGCAGCCTTTTGGCAAAGTCTCTCTGAATCTAAAGGATTTGAAAGCCTGTGATCTGACCTTGGCCTTTGAAGGGCGTTAGTGAACAGAAGCACATGAAGCTCTTGTTTCCAACCACACCAGTGCATTATAAGTGGCTGCTAGACTTTTGATTTCAAGCCACTATGTGTTCTAATCATAGTTGCATAGAGGTTTTGTAAACCTTTAGGTCTGTTAATTTTCCCAGGAAGGGTTAGTAGCCAGCTAGGTTTGGGTCCTAATTAAAGGTGGGAAGTGGAGTAGGCCCATAAGGCCCTTGACAGACAAAAAGATTAGTAGCCCCGCAATTAATCTACTCTAGCATGGGCAACTCATCTCCTCTGAATGCTTTCCCATTGACAATAAAGTGAATCACTGGTAGGAAAACATACAAGTTGCTTTCCAATATATGTTTTCCGACCAGCGATTCACTTACCAACGGGAAAGCATTCAGAGGAGATGAGTCTCCCATGTGATCTCCTCATCTGTCAGCAGCGTTAGAGTGTAAGATATCAGGTTTCACTTAGGTGATAAAAAGGGAAACTGTTTGGTTCCCACACTGGCTGGAGGAAGTGGTGCGGTGCTCCATAGGACTTGAATTGGATGAAGGTTCCAGTATAGGAGCAGCAGGCATTAGATACTAGAGCAGCCAGAGGCTGAATGAGGATACCAGGAGGGTAGTACCCTGCAAGGATAAGGCTGCCAGGATATGCACACAAACAGTTAGACTCATGGATAAAGAGTGTGAGATTATTGTGGGATTCACCTAGAACAGGGATTATGCACCAAGGCAGGCAATACTACATCGAGGGTGAATACTGCTGATTTATTCTGTCATCTGTCAATAAAGAGTTCTTAAAGAACCACTGGCACCCAAACATATTTGAAGAATTGGTCCTGTGGTGGAGACGTAGTGTGGTTAATCCTTCCTCCAATAGTTTAGAGAGGGTGAATCCAAGTGACAAGAGTCCTCATAACCTGCCCCTACTGGGGGTTGCAAGGAGTAGCCACTGCCCTGAAGCCATACTGGGTAAGATCTGCAATGCACTAGTGAGCACCAGTTTCCTAGAACCTGTTACTTAACATTTGGTCAGGGTCTTTTTTACCTGATAACGATAAAGTTACAGATCTCTAAAAACCTAGCCATATCGATCAACCTTCTATAGTTCCATAAATATCAAGGGTTTTCTAAGGTCAGGATACTTTTTACCTTTTGTGTACCCATTGCATGCATTTTGATGCACTAAATAAACTAAATGGAATCTAATTATCTTGTCATGCTGGTGATATTCAATATTCTCATTAAGTTTCATCATGACCAACTATAGATGTGTATATAGTGTAACTAGGTGAGAGTATAAGATTGCTGTCAGTGTTTAGAAACATAATCATTATTTTTAACACCTAGAAGTGAAATGAGTGAATTTCTTATGGAACATTTCTATTTCATGGGACAGATATGGAAATTAGGGACAAGAGGCAAATATAAAAGACGAAATACTGATGCATTAGGTGTCATACAAATGTTCTCATATAATGGTCCCACTTTATCTATATCATATTATACCAAAACACACACTGTAAAATGTTCTCTAGATTCAAAAGCATTTATGGGAAAAACATAAAAAAAATACTTCCCACTTCACGAAAGAATCCTGCATCTTCTCCAACAGAACAGTAGGGGCAGTGAGAGACCATGAAAGGCACACATTTGTTACTGACAGTATTACTGAAATAATCACAAACAGGAAGGGTTATTGAATCTTTTGCATCACACTGAAGGGTAACTCTAACCTGTGGATTAATTTAAAGAGGGAGAAAAGGGTAGCAATATTTCAAGAAAGAATAAGGTTATGTACATGTGTTACAGTTGGAGATTCAACATCAGTTTTCTTTATTTTATACCAAATTTATATTGGGAATAATGGAGGTTGTGTTAAGTGTGCTGCTCAAATACTGCAAGTATTTGACAGCACTTTGTCTGAAAAATATATCTGTTCAACTACACCTGAAAATTTTGACTTGAAATTTTCAAGAAGGGTGGAATAATGTTTTTTTTAGCAAGTGAAGGAATACAGGGTTATGAAAGATAGCTCATAGTCCAAGTTGATCCAGGGACTGGTCCAATTGCCATTTATTTGAGTCTGAAAGGAATTTTTCCCCCTCTGATGCAAATTGGAGATGCTTCCTCTGGATCAATTATCAGTTCGACAGGATATATACATATAGACTTAAAAGGTTGAACTTGATGGATGTGTGTCTTTATTCAACCAAACTTACTATGTTACTATGGTAAAATATCTTTTGCCTAAGTAAAGATTACTTTTGTTTTTACAAGTGAATGTTATGTCACTGTGTTCTCTTTTATATTTATTGCTTTATTTCCCAGTGAACTCACAGCCAGCTTTATCTACACTTTACATGAAGAACAATTGACATCTATTACTAAGTTAGTTTTAAGCAACATAAGACCTTTTGAGTTGGGGGTTAGAATAAGTCCATGAAGCAATGAAACTCATTGTGTGCCTTCTATTCATCTCTTTCGTTTCTTATTCCCTAAACTGTAATAGTCATTATCACTCAAGTGAATGGCCATTACATTGCTACAATGGCTGTAACACTTAATATTTAATGACTATATGACTGTATCACTGAACATACCACATACACCCTAAAGAATCCAAACTACTGAAGCATATCTACTGTTCTGACATTTGCAGAATTCCAAACTCTTTATGCACAGACAAAGCTTTTTGTCAAGGTTAAGGAATTGGCAGAAATAATCTAAAGTGCTAACTACTTCAGTGATTTTAACAAAAAAATGTTTCAAATTCATATCAAGAATCCATGACACAACATGTATGCATGTGATGTCATTTTCACTCTTCTTGACACCAGGTACCCCAACTTGCCCGATTGATATATTTCCATTTTTCTGCCAAATATCTGTCTTGCCGAACCCTTGGTGGACCCCATACTGTACATGGACCAAGAACTTGACTCGTTCTTAAGGGACCAAGTCATAACCTTTTATCACTTTGTGCATGTCATCTTTTCTTGCTTATCTGAATAATGCACAAGTTAGGAGGTGGTTAGGAGGTGGAAGGGAGGAAATAAAAACTATACGCTTATGTGGCCCCACCTGCCATTCATGAATACAGAGCTGCGGAATGCAGGCAGCTCTGTTTCCATGGGGGAATGAAGGTCTGTCTGCTCCTTAATTAAAAACCTTTATTTTCCCCATAAATCCAGAGCTGCCTGCATGTTATGTATTCATAAAGTTTGGGCAGAATCCACTCACCTAAATATATCAAGAATCCATGTTATAAAGTAAACCAAAACTGCTATTGCTTGGCTGAAAGCAGAAAGATGTAGGGCCATAACCCGTAAGTAAAAGTAAATAGATTTCTCAATGCAAGCATACAAAAAGTGACAACTTTTTTTGGAAGCAAGTTAAAACATTTTTTTACAGATTACATGACATAATCCAAAACTACAATTTTATTCTCATGGCATATAACCATTTTAGAACATTGTTACTAGCATATCCAGCAGGAAAATTTTAAAATTGAATGTATACAGTAGGCATGTGCACGTGACATTTTGCTATAAATAATGCATATTTGAGTAAAATGAAAGATTGCAAAAACACATTTGTTAAAAAATAAATTATTATACTTTCCTGCCAGAGACTCTTTGGCTCGCTTGCCCTTGCATACGAGTGGTGGCCCTTGATGATATTCCATCAGGTTAATTTGTACTTAATTAAATTAAATTACAACCACATCACCGTAGGATGGGCTATTTGATGGGTGCAAAAAAATGTGGGTGGAAATAGATAAAACGAGAATGGAGAGTTGTGATTTTTTATTAGGTATGCTAGATAAAAAAGGTCCCTGTCTTCACACATTCCATTATGAAATGCGCTGAGGTGCTCGTTAATATCCTGCCATCCAATTAGTGCACTTGTAAGCAACCAACTCTTCAATCCCCACAGCAATTAAAGAAGTCACAGTGCTTCTAAAATAATTATCTGATCATTGCTGGTGACATTGCTTGACTTCATAAACTAATATATTCATTCAGGCTTTTAGTGAGAACATTTTCTCTTGACTCAATGAGATAGCTAGCCAAAGTGAAAACAAGAGACAATGACATGCTGTACACACCAGTGACCTCTCCTCTAAGGCAGTATGTGTGAATAAAACAGTGGCAAGCTTAATGTACAGTTTTGCTTTCATCAACTATCCCATTTACTCCACCTCTTGACTTCATACTCCACCAAACTTGACAGCATGGCTATGTAAGCAGAGGCCATTTGGAAGTTTAATTGTCTAAAAGCTATACAGTAACTACCAGCAATGGAAGACACACACACATGGTTGCCATTAGAAATCACAGGGCCCAGTACAACTAACTTTTCAGGGCCCCCTGGACCCCATCCACCCCAGCCCCAACCCAGATACTGCCCACTCCACACCACAGTTAAAACACCACACATACATCAGTGCTAAAAAAGGTAACCCCTCCACACACACAAGTTATAAAAGGCTATTGATGGTCAGAGCTCCCTTATAAGCAAGGTTGGACTGGGCCAGCAGAAAACTGGCAAAAAACCTGGTGGGTCCTCACTGGCCCAGACCCCCTGCCCTGATCTACTGCCCCCCCCCCCAAAAAAAAAGCTATCGGTGGTGAGTGGCTCTTCACCGTTTGTGCCGTTTGTGCATGCACACTGGCCCAGAGTTGGCACATGTGCACAGGGGTCCCCAGAGGTCTGGAACCCAGTGGACCCCCCAATGTCCATTTCAACCTTGCTTATAAGTTAAAAACCTGTGGCGTCAGGGACCCCGTAAAAGTTTTTTATGAAAGAAAATTGGTGGTCAGGGCTCCCCTACAAGTTAAAACAAATAGTTGTTGACCAAGGCTCCTCTATAAGTTAAAAAAATTATTGGTGCCAGGGCCACCCCTAAAAGCAACAAGCTGCAATGAGTCTGGGCTCATACAGCCTACCTGGCTTTTAAACTGTCATTGCCTCTAGGCGCTTTTACAATGCTTACAGAAGCATTCATAAGAGGAATACAAGTAATACACACAGATGCTAAACTGAGAAAAAAACACATGAATTAGATTTAAATATTGATGTTCTAAAAATATTTACACACAATCAGCAAGATATATCCCCCTTAAAGAAAACACACTCATATTACCAGTTGACAAAAGAATTTTAGTCTCTAAAATGTCATAATATCTTTTTTCATATTGAAATTGTGTCTTTTTGCTTTGTTGGCAAATGACATTCCTTACTGTCTTTATTTCTCTCCTTGTTCACTTTAGTCACCTATGTGTAGGGCACTATTGAACCGATCTGATAATTGGCCTCAAAGTTAATGATCCCATCATACTGCAACCTATGAGGATTTGTCGAATGAGGGCAGCATAAATGAGTTGATGTGGTCCTCATCCAAAGGGATTTTCAAAACTGCCCAACAGATTTGTGGGCCCTCACAGGTGCCAATAAGATATCAACTTGGTCTGGAGGTGGCAAGTTAGCAGCTTTTATCAGCCTGTGTACAGTCAGTATGTTTCCTCAGTGGTACCTGTTTTTCATTCTTTACTATTAGTGATGGGCGAATCTCCCCCGTTTCGCTTCGCCAAAAAAATCGCGAATTTCCAGCGAAAAAATTTGCGAAACTAAACGAGTCGCGTTTCGTCGCATCATTTTAGACGTGCGTTGCGTCGTTTTTGTTGCGTCAAAAATGACGCACGACTCATTTTTTTCATGCTTCGAGAATTTATTCGCCAGTGGCGAATCGCGGGAATTCGCCAAGAATTCGTCTCTTGCAAATAAATTTGTCCATCACTATTTACTATGTCTATATATACGTATAATATTGGTCCAACACAGAAGTGAAATAGTGTTAACTCCCAAAACTACACCTTTCTTTTATTCACAGAGGAGAAGCTTCATGCTTTGTGGGAACAGATCTAGACACCCAGTGCAGCATATTTACCCCCATATTTCATAAAAGGCAGGAGTTTACCCAGGTCCCAAGTCTGAAAATATTAGCTGCAGCTTGCATTTGATTTGCTAGCTTACACACACACAAAATATTGATGTAATGGGTGGAATTGCCAGGGGTACAACTGCCTGCATGGCTTCAACTACCCTTGAATTATGGAAATTTGTAACTGAAATTTGCCCACTGCATTTTCTTTCATATATGATTGGGTGTATGCAGACATTACGAATGTAAATTTAATACTACATGAACACTGTTTAGGTGTCAAAAATTTACGATAGGCAGTACAATTATTAGTTCACGGACCTTGTGTTAAACAGAGCAAAAGAAAATCTTGTCACTTTAAATGGTTTCTATTATTTGATTTTTGCATATTAGCATAACAGAATGTATATACAAGGTAGAACACCTTTCAATTTATAGTTAAATAAAATGGTTACTAATAAGAAATACAGAGGAAGATTAAAATTACATTATTATGAACAGTCAGTGTACATTTTTTATGAGTGACTTCTTTTGGCATAGGTACATCCACCCAACAGACTATTAGACTTGCCCAGCCTCCTAGCCTGGCAGATCCCAGCAAGCTGCATTAGCTAAAATCTCAGCACTCTCAATTTAATTCCTCCCAAGGGGCTTTGAATGAGATGGTAAGGTGATGGGAGGGAATAGAGGAGGAATACTGAATTCCATCACCTGGCTATCAGCAGAAGTAGTGGCAGCCACAGAGTTACCTTTGGGACAACGATTCATCTGCAGTATTGGCATTTGGCAACAAGATGCATTTCGAGCAGCCATTCCTAACGCAATACCTAGTAGGTTTCTGGCACAAATGTTCCCTTACTAAAGAGATTCTGCATAAGTGATATTTGTCACAGAGCTCTTAAAGATGTTCTTTAATAACCGGGGCCAAGCTAAGATTGATCTCTGAGCTCTGTGGTCTCCTGTTGTCAACAGTGCATTATAAAAACCAATACTAAATACTTTATAAACAAGTTTCCCTATAGTGTATTAGAGGAACAGTGCATATTTCATGGCCTGTAGTTAGATAGCCACATATCCATCCCCCTGTTACATAATTAATAAGGTGCTCAGAAGTGCAGTACAAGAATCAAGTCATTTTTTTGCCTTTACATTATACTTGGAAATCTACCTGTCTTGCCAACCCATCATTGCGAGTAAAAACACATACAAATCTTAGTAGACTTCTTTATTGCCAGTTACAATTCCTGTATGGTTTTCAAGTTACAGTATGCACAGACTCAGATCATCATCAGATTTCATAGAATTCAGGTTGGGTTCACTCAATCTCATCTCAAATTCTCTCAATCCATGCTTGTCCCACAGTTTATAACTGGTTTGGTGTTGTCTGTCATACTTTTTGTTCTCCCCCCACCCTCTACTGCAAAATATGTTAGTATTCAATACACATTGGTGATAGCTGTAAGTAGTGTGTGTTGTGGAAAACTGTTTTGGAATATTTTTAAGTGTGAAAAGTTTTGCACTTGATTTTGCATTTTGTACTTGTATTCATATATGAATCCATGTAATGTTAAAGTAAAAATAATACACACAATTTCAAGTTCCAAGAGAACACTGTGGCCAAAAATCACCAAGGAAATTACTGGTCAGCCTCTATGGAGTGTAAAAAAAAAAATTTGCAAAAGTCTATTTATTTATTATTATGAAGTAAAATGTTACATAAATACCGTGTCTTGCAAATACTCTTTACCAGTTCCTTCATTTTATAGTATCAAGCTTAGCAATAGATTGTAAACTCTTTTGGTCAGGTCCCTCTTCACCTCTTGTATTGGCTATTGGTTGCTTTGCATGCAATTCTGTATGTTCAATGTATAAACCCATGGTTGGTGTTATAAACACAAGCTAATAATAATAATATTTATTTAACTCATGAATGCCCAAATTGCAAGGATAGTCAGGTTTTAAGGGAAGAAAACATATTTACCTTTCAGTATGGACAACAATCTCACATAGTAGGATATTTCTAGAACTTAGCCAACAGTATTTAGCCAACCGTATTATCTTTGTGAAAAAAAGATTTTCAAATTCTAACATTAGAGTCAACTCTCCATTGATCCATAGGCAATAGGCGTAACAGTCATGACACTATAAGCAAGTCAAATTGTTTTTCTGGGAGAAAAAGCCAACACAATAACAAAAGAATTATGCAAGTAAATCAGCATCTAGGTCAGTGGGTCCCTATGCTGGTGGGTCTCCTTGAACCCCTTTATAAAGTAAAATTTATGTTACAATAGTCAGTAATAATTAAAGTGCATATAATTCTACACCAGTTTACTACCAAAAATTAAATTAGGTCCCCTGAGAAGAAGATTAAGAAATTCAGCAGCAGGTGTTAACTATGTTATACAAAATACCATATAGTATACTGTATTTATCAAGGCTGAACCTTAGATTATTTATGAATATATGTGTATATATATATATATATATATATACATACATATTTATATATTTGATGTTATTAATAAATATTTTAAATATTAGTATTTTAAATATTTTTGCTTTATTCTAGTTTACAATTTGTTCCGTAATTAAGAACCTCTTGTTGATTTAATATCAGTAATTTAGCTAGGCTAACTACTAAACCATAATAATTTGGGCATGGGTAATATAATTCTAAATAACAAATCTGATCTGACTGATTTTGGATTTGATTTGCACTGATCAAATTGTTATTAATCTTCATGGAACGCATTTATTTGACAAAGAACAATACCAATATGTCAAACCAAAATAAAGTCCCTAAAAATCATTGTCCAGGCAGGACAGAAGTACATATTGATATATATTGATATTGACCTCCTGCATAGATGTATTTACAATATTGAAATGAACTAGAATGCTCAAAACTAATTTGTGTGTGTATTTACATGTTAGGCAAATTACAAAAGCTTTGTCATCTTTTCTGCTCTTTGGTATTCTGCTGCATATTTACAATGTCTCTAGGGCCTCACCTCTAAAAGTACCAGTTGCATCACTGGTGGGATAAATCTGTAGAGAAATCCCAACCACTTTTCAACAGGAGGAAATTTCTCCTCACAGTTGGGGGATATAAAAAGTTGCATTATACATTCAGCATGGGTTGTCATAACAGAAGCCTCTGTAACTCCTTTGAATACTGTACACAGCTCTATATATTCTAGATATACACACATATTTTATTTGTTTGAATTATTGGTGGTGGTCCTTCCTAGCATTATTCAGTAGAAGAGCATGGGAGGTCAAGCAAGAGGTTAAGAAACACAGAAAACAAACAAAGCGACTGCCACACAATACTATTCACTATGAAAAGTTTTATTTGAAGTTAATGTAGTTCCTGAAGTACAAATCCACAGCAGTAAATCGAAGTACCCCAATGAATAGTTCCAGTCATACAGGTGTCGTAACAAGAGAAGGCCACTGGATTATGGTTTATGTCACACTAACCTTGAAAAATTAGACTTTGGAAAGGGAAAAAATATAATAAATTCCAATCATTTTTTTTCTGGATGAAATACTCAGGCTAACAAGGTTTCAGTGTCAGACTTTCATGTTCATCACATGATCCCTTTCCAAAAAGATCACAGAAGTACTTTTTCTTTCCAATAAGAAGGAGCAGTTTTCCAGTTTTATTGCTGCAACTAAGAACACCTCCCAGGCTGCCAGAGGGTTGCGTAGGGACCAGTGTGGGTGACTTATGGTTTCCCACGCAGCCCCATTAATCTTTGCCAGCTGCAAATTCCCCCCCAGATGTAGGTAGGGCACAGCCACAGCACCCACCATGTCTGCACCAGTACGTGTTGTTGTTTTTAAACCGCAAAGCCTTGCCTTTACTGCCTGGGTTAATGCACAGCCTGACAAGCAAAGCATTTGTGTTTTTTCCATTTACTTGGGTGGGAGGAAACTGACTGGGAAGGTGCTTTCGGTGCAAAAGTTCAGCACTGTAGAATAAGCTAAATGTTTTCCTACACACACAGATTTACACAGGACTGGGGAAAATGAACTGATGTGACAAATGAGTCTTTGGGGTTGTGAAAAAAATATAAGTTAAAAGAACTTTAAAAAATGAAATCTAAGCTCACATCAGTATTTATTTTAGTAGCTGCAAAGGATTACCTCTGTGAAAAGAAATTTTCATTTTAGGAGTGGCTTAGTAGCAGAGGTGCTAGTCTATAAGGTGGAGCTGAGGGGTCATTGCCAGGAATTACTACCTTGAAAATGTATCTTTTTGCCGAGTGCCAGATTAAATATTAAATTTCTGTTTCAGGACTGTAAGGACGACGGAGCTCACTTATTAAAGAGGGTGAAGCTTGGAACACCCACTGCATAACTGCTCCCCCAAAGCAAACTTCAGGAAGTCACCAAACACAGTGTTTGATTCTGCAAGGTTTAGTAACTTGCCTGATGAATACCACAAAGCAGGAAACCCCTCCAACCCATTCCATGCATCACCATGGCTGATCTTGTCTATATAGTTTACTCCAGGGTTTCAAATGACACATTTTACTCCATGCACAACTAATGCGTCCAGCAAAAAAAAAAAAGTATATGGCTCAGGGGACAACATCTCGTGCAACCATCAGGGCTGGAGCTAATGGTAAGAAACAGAGGCACCTGCCTAGGTGACAACTATTTTGGAAGAGGATGGGTTCATTTGCAAATTCTATTGTGGCCATATGACTTTAAGGTTTTTTTTTACTAAACTGCGGTCAGGTTTTTTTTTAAATACAATTTTATTTAATCTAACTTATTAAATAATAAATAAGGGAAAATCAGGTATGGGAGTTTTGTCGTAGTTTTTTTTATTTAAAAAAATCAGGTAAATAACCCTCCCCATGTACCAAGGCTAATTTCAACTGATATCTTTGTACCATGGACATTGGTTGGCTTATGAAGTGGGCTGGTTCATTATCACTGGAGTGATAATTTTATGACATAGTAGTGCAGCCTTGTATTTGATGAGGGATCTCCTTTTTTGATTGGTGACCTTTGTCTGTTTCGTGGAGGCCTATTTCTCAACAGTCTCATTTTAGTGCTATAGGGGTTTCTGAAGCCAACTTAACTTACTTTCCCTAAAACCATGAATGTTATGAAACATTTTAAAGATCCGAACTGAAAAAGCATGAACAATAAAATTTGCAGAAATGTTGTGAAAACCATGATGGTTTTTACTTGTCTCACAATAACTACAACTTTTTAGTATTTCACATAAGAGCCAGCACCAAAAAACACCAGAAAACCTCTAAAACTACAAAGAAAGATCTTCCAGTTGTAAAAGGGACATCTGCCATTAAGTTACATGATTTTGACAGGTTTTAGCCAGAGTATTTTCTGATTCAGAATTATCAGTTTTGTTGCATATTAAATCCCAGAAAAATCTTTCCTGTGACTTTTTTTGGATTTTTGACATAAAAAAAAAAAGAAATCAGAAAAAGATTTAGTAAATCGTCCCTTAGTTTGTGCTATTGGCAACTGCTACTATATTCACAAATAACGTACAACACTACAAAATAAAGTCTGTAATTTTTGTCTGAGGGCATAACCTTACCTAGAAGTAAAAAAGATCAATGGAAAAATGGCCCTAGAGTCTACTTTTCTTTAACTAAGTAAACACTTAATACACTATAGTATACTTTGTTCTAACATAATAGAGTCTATACTATAGGGCTCATTAACAAGGAAACCACATTGTGCAAAAATATCCAATTAATTAAGGCACTTTCAGGTGTCTAAAGCCACTCCTTGCACTTCTGTATAGTTGTGTTTAGGACCATTGGCTCTATCCCTGTCTCCTGGTCCAAACATAAAAAAACATGTTGATTTGCACACTGCACTGAGGACACAAGCATGTAAAGATCAACCTTCTGCAGGTGAAAGTTTTAGTGGCATAAGGAGAGCTCTGCATAGAAAAGTAAGCTGGCTTAAAGGTAGGAAATGGAACCAGACTTTGGATAGTGAAGATAACTGTTGTGCTTCTCAGTTTGTGATATACAGAATACATATATCACAAAGTATAACTCCACTATAGCTCAGTGTATGAAAGCAAATATATCATAGAATGTGCCAGGTATATTTTCACTAAATGATTTGGCTCGGCCTATAATACATGGAGTATTTTGCTCAACATACACTTCCCAACTCATACTATTAAAAATGTCATACTTCTACATAGTTACCCTTAAATTTCTGCATTATGATATTCTTCATGTAGTTTCAGTTAAACATGGGTTGAAAAAAGCAAGAAATGTCAGTAATAGTTTACAAGGTAAAGAGGAAAAGTCTGGCAAGAGCAGGGCTGTAATTTCATAGGAAACAGACAGACAGACTGACTGAGGAGTAGAGTGAGCAGGTAGAGGTACATGTACAAAAAATATTTGAATAATCCCTAAAAAACTTAAGCAAATACATAATGATAATTTGTTAGCAAATGTATATTGTTTTGAATTTAAAATAATATTTTGCCTCTAGGGTCCCTTTAAAAGGATTATCAATTGAAATTATGGGATGCTATAACAGTAGCTCCACACAATTAAAGAAATGTCGCAAATCTCACTATAATTGCCATTTAACGGATTCAATCATATGGTTCCACACAATTAAGGAAACTTGACGGAGCAGACTATAATTGGCATTAAACAGATTTAATCATATCATTATCTGGTGAATTAAAAAAAAAATCCCATTCATTTTTCTTTAGACACAATTAAATGGTGCTGCGTAGTTTTCTGTTAGATATGAGATATGAGTTTTAAACATTCTTTACATTTGGCTTATCTTCCTTTATTAACCTTCCTTATCACTCCTTCTCTTCTAATTTAGGCTATTAAATTATCTCCATGCTGCAGGGATATAAACAATGGGCAACTGGTAATTTTTAGACTATCCATCACAAAACATGAATGACCTGTTGTTGTTTTTTACTGTAGACATTGCAATAACACAATAAAACAAAAACATACCCCAGTCTTGACTTGACAAAAAAGGAGACTTTATACTACCGGATTCACTCAAACCGAAAGGCTAGAGCCACATAGGGGGAAATCTGCAGGTCAATGTCAACCTCTATCGCAAGCAGTCCTGATTCTTCAGTCACATCCGGAACCATTGTGTCCACTTCTGCACGAACACACTCAGTGAATTTTGGTGAAGAAACAAGAGACTTTAAATTTTGTGCCGAAATCCACAGAGTGTGTTTGCATCAGAGTCGACTGAATAATACTAGATGTGAAAGAAGAAGGGGGATACTGCTTGCGGTAGGGGCTGATTTCAGCAAGCCGTGTGTGACCCTTAAGAAAAGACCTAAACCCTAAAAATTAATATGATATTAATCTTATTGCATCAGCCTAAATTTTCAGCTCTTCAATAGCAGCAATGAGCCAGGATTTCAAACTTGTCACAGAGGGTCACCATCTTGGAAAGTGTCTGCAACACTCACTTGCTCAGTGGGCTCTGAGCAGCTGTTGAGGAGTCATTGCAAATTATCAGCAGCAAATTAGGTTTGCGTGTAATATAAGATGATGCTACAGGGCAGATTATTAAATTCTGATACTAGTTGCACTGGTTTGTGAGCTGCCATGTATTAAGTATCAGTATTAACTACTAATCAGCCTTTTATTACAGCATTTTTATTCTATGTGTACTGTATATTTTGAGTCAGTCCCTAAGCTCAGTAAGTGACAGCAGCACAGAGCATGTGCTCAAGAAAATGAGGAGCTACTGGGCCATATTTGGAGACAGATCTTTCCTCCAAAAGGGTTATGGTTGCCTTGGGCTGGTACAGAAGCCCAAAACATAAAGTACAACATTTTTAGCCTACTTCTTTAGTTAAGCTTTAGCTCTCCTTTAAGAAGCCTAATATCCAGAAAGCTACAAAATTACAGGAAGAACCATAGTTGAAGCAAGTAGTTGTTCATGTTTTGAATGCTTTTCTTTTTCTCTATTCTAAAACAGTACCTTGTAGTTGATACTAACCAAACTGCATGAATCTCTATTGGAGGTAAAACAATCCCATGGTTTATTTAATATTTAAATGTACTGTATTTTTAGGAAGGTTGCGGTATGGCAATCCAAATCATAAAAAAGACTCTTATCTGAATTTCCTGTACTAAACTACTACTGGCATATGGATTTCCTGTGTGTTTTTTTATCTTAATTTTTTTAAATTCTAAATTAGCTATAGGTCATCCTTTGTGATCACTCTAATGCTAATAGAAGTTATTACCATGCAGAGATGGTAGTTGCTTGCAGTCCCTAATTCCCAAGGACAGTCCCAAATTGTGAATACTATTCCTGTTTATGTTTCAGGTTTCTGAAATTGGCTACTGCTCAGAGGCATTTACATTTTCCTGTGAACAGACTGTAATTCTTCTTGTCTGCTCTCACTTTCTTAGCTGTAGGTATAGAAACAGGATACATTCATGCTAGTCATACCCGGTATACATGTCAAGTTTGCCCGACAAGTCATATGGGCTATATCATGTAATCCAGCAGCCCAACAGCAAATTTTCCCTGAAGTTTTTATTTTTTTCCCAAACATTGCCAGCTATGGCTAACCAAATAGTTCAAGGTGACAACCCAGCTGATTCTTTCACTAACAAACCACTGCAACAAAGTGGTAAATTAAGTTTGGAACTGGATATTATACTACAATGTAATTAAATAAGACATCAGAAAAAGAACATCTGAAATGTTGAACGGTGTATGTTTTGTTTTTATTTTGAAGTTCTTTGCAATGAGGGCAATTTGTTTTTTGGATCAGAGCCATCTCACTGAGTTTTGCCAAATTACTAGTGAAGCAGACTGAGCCAGCTGGTTATGTATGTCAAATCAGCCAAACTGGCCATAAATGAGTGCTCTGAAATGATATACTTTTTATGTTCTGGTGTATTAAATATATATGAGGAGTCCGGAAAATGTATATTATGATTTATTCTTTCTCCTTAAAATGAAAATGTACTATGATTAAGAGTAAACTTTGCATTTTATTTATTTCACATACTTTGATCAAAATGTCAATACAGAGTGTTAATGTAGGACATTCACTATAGCTACTGCTCTTAAAAAAAAGAGTAAAATTCTGTTGTCTAGGATCCCTGAAAGCATTGATAGTAGCATTCATACTGAGTAAAATTCACTGCAAATTACAGCTGAATGAAGAAGGGGAAATTTCATTTGTGTCCCATATATGATGAATGAATAAAAAAGTTTTTCAGATTAAAACACAATGCCAGACACACATCAATACAAAACATATCATATGTGTGTATAGTTAACATACATATACAATACAACAACAAAGGTAGGGTACATCTAACTATAAAATCAATTAGCAAATAGTAAAGTGTGCAAGAAACTTATTATTAGCTCAGAACATCCATATACAAGTATGGGACCTGTTATCTAGAATGCTTGGGACCTGGGGTTTTCCAGATAAGGGATCTTTCCATAATTTGGATCTTCATACCTTAAATCGACTAGAAAAATCATATAAACATTAAATAACCCCAATATGCTGTTTTTGCTTCCAATAAGGATCCATTATATTTTAGTTTGAATCAAGTACAAGCTACTGTTTTATTATTGTAGGGAGAAAGGAAACCCTTTTAAAAATGTGGATAAAGTGGAGTCTATGGGAGACAGCCTTTCTGTATGTCGGGGCTTTCTGGATAACAGATCCAATACTTGTACTGTTATTTCCTTTTAGTTAGAGCTGCTGCCATTTTTCTTTTAGTATTACAGATTGGGATTACAGGCATTACAACTGAATCACACTGTTATTATAAAACATTATACTCCAGTATCTAAAGTTGCGCAATCAAACTGAGATCTTGCAAAGTCTCCAATGATTTACCGGCCACATTTGTGGGGATGATCCGAACATTAGCCCCAGGGTCAACAATCTAATAATAATCTAATCTAATAATAATGGGTATTTGTGCAGACCTGTTGGAGTATGATGTGACTTTCAACTAAAGAGATTTTCTTTCCAGCATATTTGATATCTGACATTAGTCAGTGAGACCAATAGTGGTCAAGTCAACTAATAACATTGGCCCAAGTTTATGTCTAGCTTAAATAACAAATAAATGAACATTATTATTTGTCTACTGCACTTTTTTAAATAAAAAGCTGTGATGCTGTGTTAAGAATGGTTTGCAGTGCAATGCCTTGGCAGACTGGGAATATTTTGAGAATCCCCAAAGCATGCAGCCATCCCAATCATGAGCATTACTAAGAGAATAGACCACAGGGCAGATGGTATGGTCTGCAACTTACCTTCAAAATTTGAAGACCAAGTGATATTGCTGTATGGTGTGTCTACAACCACAAATCATGCTTTCACAATGGGAATACTTTTTCGGCATGGAGACCATAGCCTTAGATGTTTGACATCTGTAGTGGGGAAAAATATAAAAGAAGCATTCCTAAGAGGCCATATTCACAAAAATGTTTTAGAAAATATTATAAATAATAGCCATCATTGTTTTAGGAAAGGCATATCTTGTGAAACACGTATGCCTCTTGGTTTTGATGAAGATTAAAAAGTGATATGCCAGGACTTTGAACAAGCTTGAAGAGGGTGGAAAGAAGCAACTGAACTGACTTTGCTTTCCTAAATGGACTTTTTTACTTTAGTCAGTTTTATTAAATGTTTTATGTACAGATTTCATTTACACATTTGAGAGATGGACAAACTGCCAGGTGCATAGTATTAGTGGGAAATGGTCTGAAGTAGTGTAAACTAATTGCATAAACGGTATATTGTACAGCAGCGTAACTCCAGCTTTCTCCTCCTCACCCCTGCCCCCTATCATGTACAGTAGCTGACCCTGCGGCCTGGCCCCCCTGTCCACCCTATCTGCTGTATGATAGTTACCCCACTGATATTGCTGGTAGTTCTGTGATAGGCTCCTTGTAGTGGAATATGTAATACTGAAACTTATACTTAAGATGAGTTATATGCACACCATTTATTTTGCACCACAGTTTTTTGGGTGCAAATCATTTTAGCTTTATAATATACCCTATATAAGTCCTAGACAGCCAGATCTTAAGGGGCCTTAGCTCTGTATATTAATTTATATAAGACCTTGAGAAAGGTCTGAGGAAGGGACCGAAACGTCGACCAATTCCTGTTTTTAAAGATGACTAATAAATTATGAATTTTTATTAACTCTACAAATCCCAGTGTGCACCTAAATCTCTTTTTGATTTTTATATATATATATATATATATATATATATATATATATATATAAATATACTGTATATATATATTTTTTTTTGTCTATACTTTTGACCAAGTTTACCAACTTTAATGAAAAATATAACTTGTAATATACAGTAGATGGTCACTGAACTTTTCGTGGTTAACCATAAGTAGATTTTTTTTTTATATAACTAAAGGGAATTTTCCTTTGCATACAGTTTAAACATATATAAATTCCATTCAGTCATTCTTTAAGTTTACTGTGTTTTTTAATGAAATACAGATGACTTCTGATAAATTGTTGTAATATTTAAATGTAAATATAATCCCTGAAACATGAATATATATACATGATATGTATTGCAGAAAACATTTATGCCGGGGCACATTCTTTGTAATTAAATATTGCATTAATTCAAAATGGTAATAATAAGCCCATAAATAGCTTTATGGCAATAATGAAAGTATATGTTAATGGAACACATGCTTTCACTCGGCCATATAAAACTCCTGGGTTCCAAGCTTTACATTTTATATTCCCAGTATGATACACATAGACCCATAAAGGACCAACACTAAAATTGTTTGAAAAAAATAAATAAATATTAGCATCCTTTTTAAATAATAGTTTAATGGTAGCACTATGTTAACCTTTCATGGGGTAAGTAAGATAATACTAAAGTAGGAAGTATGACCCTTAAGAACTAGTGCCCCCTAGACCCTGAAATGTCAATTACCACAATCAAATTCAAGAAAACTTACTATACTCGTATTACTCAGTTTTTTTTATATTTTCAATTATTATGGAGAAATTTGAGCATGCATAATGAAATCTATCACTCCTTTTTCTCTCTCTACATGTGTGAGGGACATTGGCATGCACTTATGTAACTTTCAACTGCAGGCAATTAAGCACTGAACACAAAACAATCACCTGCGGAAAACGTTTTTTATTATTAACATATTCATCTAAACTAACCTCCTTTACATTTGGTTTTGCCAATACATTAGTGTTGGCAACTGGGAATAGTTAAACTTACTTCTGTTTGTAAGTGCCATCTCTTTAGGAAACCCGAAACACAAAAACAGGTTAAACATGTTACAAATTGAGCCTCAGCATACCATATCAAACTGCCAATATTTGAGTTTGTTGCTTGCACAGGCACTCAGATTAATTTACATTGGGGATGCTGCCAGGAAGTCAAGTACGATGCTTGCTCAGTAAACTTGTATCAAAGTATACATTTAGTATACCTTTCAAGAAGAGCCAGCTGGCTTTGGCAGATCAGATATCCACCATCTTCAAAGACGTGATTATTATCTTAGCTTGTTGTCGAGTCCATGTTTGTTACTTTAGGTAAGGAAAACAAGAAAATTGCATAGGTGGATTTCAGAAGTCAAACATGGAGTGAATTTTACTGTTTGTTTTTTAAAAAGTTTGTTACACTGCAATACTTCTTCAGTCCCAAAAGCACCAAAAGCTTACTGTACATTGATTTGATGCTATTCCCAGCCTGTGTTATAAACATGGGATGTAGAGGTTAAAATAATTTAAACACAAATAAATGCTTCTTCTGCATGTATTCCACCAAATAAATAAACTATATGCCTTGGAAGGCACAGGTAATTCTTTGTTTCAGACAAATCTCTGTCTCATCTCAGCTAAATTGAAACAAAAGTGGTCCTTTGGTTATTTTCCTCTTAATATTTGAATGTTAATAAAAAAATTAAGAAATTATGTGTGGGATCATTGTATATGGAAAGAGGAATGTTAATAACTGAAAATGTAGGAAAATGTGTCAAACTATTACTTTTTATTTTTATTTAATTATTTTAAATCAGGAAATATTACCTCATTTGAATAAAAGGGATTCCACTGAACAATGGTACTTTCTGATTGCTTTGGTTAGAGAAATATACTGAATGCTGTTCTTCACTCCAGTACTTCCCAATGCCTTATTTAGCTCTTGCAAAGCTTAATTTGTCAAGAGCAAGACAAGGGTGTTGATGTCGCAAGCAAGAGAGCACTACCCCAGTCCAGATGAGCAGTGAGAAGAGCGACAAGAAGCCCCTTGATGCAGAGTTTGATTGCTTTCCTTCTCTCTCCTGGGGATGGGTAAATTATTAACTGACACTGCCAAAACCAGAGAAGTGTCTAAATAACCCATTAGGCCTCTGGAACACTTCACACCATTGATTTGTTAAATCTCTGTCTAAGATACCATGTACCTTCTGCCTACACTTATATTTTAAATGCCTGCATGAAATATATGGGAAAATTTTGAATGTGTTATTGTGTGCTTAAATAAAAATGAATGGTAAAAAGAACATTCTTTAAAGGGATCCTGTCATTGGGAAAAAAAATTTCAAAATGTATCAGTTAATAGTGCTGTTCCAGAAGAATTCTGCATTGAAATCCATTTCTCAAAAGAGCAAACAATTTTTTTTATATTTCATTTTGAAATCTGACATGGGGCTAGACATATTGTCAATTTCCCAGCTAACCCAAGTCATGTGACTTGTGCTCTGATAAACTTCAATCAGTCTTTACTGCTGTACTGCAAGTTGGAGTGAAATCACCACCTCCCTTTCCCCCACCCAGCAGCCTAACAAAAGAACAATGGGAAGGTAAACAGATAACAGTTCCCTTAGGCTTAGTCCAGACGGGGAGATTCGGGGGCGATCCGTCGCCTGGCGATTTCTCGCCGCGACGGATCGCCCCCGAATCTCCCCGAATAGCTAGGCAGCTTGGTGAGGCAATTTGGAGCGATTTTAAAAACCGCGCCACTCCGTGTGAATAAGCGCAGGCGTTTTTAAGCTATACCAGTGCCTAGCTATTCGGGGAGATTCGGGGGCGATCCGTCGCGGCAAAAAGTCGCCAGGCGATGGATTGCCCCCGAATCTCCCCGTCTGGACTAAGCCTTACACAAGATAACAGCTGCCTGGTACATCTAAGAACAGCCTGCCAGAAAGCAGTTCCCTCCTGAACTGCTGGCACAAGTCACATGACTGGGGCAGCTGGGAAATCGACAAAATGGTTAGCCCCATGTCAGATTTCAAAACTGAATATAAAAAAATCTGTTTGCTCTTTTGAGAAATGGATTTCAGTGCAGAAGTCTATTGGAGCAGCACAATTAACTGATGCATTTAAAAAAAACATATTTTCCCATGACAGTTTCCCTTTAACAGAACCCTTCATGTCAGTAGATATATCATGTAATAAAATCCTCTCAGTTTACACTGAAAAATAGCTGTGTTAACAAGTATTTCCATGACAATGTGCTACTTATGTTGGCTTTCATAAATACTTTGACTATTGACTGGTGCCATTCTGGTGACTATAGACATTCATGCAACAATCCAGTTCAGCAAATGCCTTTCGTTGACATATAATACAAGAGAATACAAAAAAACTGCCCATGCAAGAATAAACTAGATCTCCCAATTTGGTAACATGGCAGAGCTCATATGGAAGTTTGCACCAGCAGATTATACAGACATCACTAACATAAAATAATAGAGCATGGGTGTGATTAAACAAGAAGATTAGGCTTGAAGCTTTAGGCTAAGGCCAGACGGGGAGATTCAGGGGAGATCCGTCAGGTGGCGACTTCTCGCGGCGACGAATCTCCCCGAATAGCTAGATAGCACTGCGTGCCTCGTCAGGCAATTTTGAGTGACTTTTAAAATCGCGCCGCTCCGTCTGAACAAGCGCAGGCGACTTTAAGCCTAGCGGGCGAGCAGCGCTATCTGACTAAGGCTAATGCCAGACGGGGAGATTCGGGGGAGATCCGACGCCTGGCGACTTCTCGCGGCGACGAATCTCCCCCGAATCTCCCTGTCTGGCCTTAGCCTTAGTCAGCAAAAGATGAAGCCAGAGATAGCTCCCCAAACCCACCACCACTTCACTCTTTACTACTTAGTGCTACTTGCTTGGATCCAGAATTATCTAAATATTTGCTAGGGAACCACAAGACCCAGTTTCTTCAGAAGGGCATAACCCACTTAACCTACTGCAGTCACCTCTGAATAGCACTCAACATTTCTGTGATCTCTGGATGTTCAGTAATGCCAATACTAACTCATTCAAGGTCTCTGCAGAGATGTGGCTGTCCATAGGCAAAAAGTAGCTGGAACAGAGGAACATGGGATGGCTGAAATTCAATTAACAGAATAATACAGTGTTAATATATATTTTGGGGCAGATTTATCAAATTCACATGAATGATTTGAAATTCGATTGAATGTACAAAAAGATTCTAATTCTAATTTTCAAATGTTTTGAAGACAACTTCGACCATTGAATTTTGAAAATTTGATCGAATAAAATTATTCTAATAATTCAAATAAAAATCTATTTGAATATTCGACAGTCGAATAACTTGCCCTTTAAATTCTTATTCAACTGCCTAGTTCTCCAGTTTCAACCTACCGAATTGGTTTTAATTATTTTTGATCGAATAAAAATATTTGATTGAATGGTTAAAATCATATCTATATATATTTCCATGGTCTGTTCAAACATGGTTTGTTTTGTCACAGAAGGTGGGGTAAAAAACTGTGTCTTTTGTCTATTTGTTATAGATGCTGTATTGGCTTTGCCGACATGCCCACCACGGCTGCGTGGCTGGCAATTGGATAACTGAAGTTTTGGTGATGTAATGGCAAGATTTTTGGTTATGGTTAACGGGAAGAATAATAACATGTTCAAAATAAAAGCTGTGGCTGACCCTCTCCCATTCAAATGGAAGTCTTTGTCTCTGTATGGTTCTTTATGATATAGAACAGTTAAGAGTAGTAGATTGCACAGAGGTCACGCATGCCTCCTCACAGTATGAATTTGATTTTTTTTTGGTCACAACTCATAAATTCTAAAACCACCATCTTGAATTTGAGATTTATTACACCTCGACCTGGAAACAGTTCTAATTCGACTATTCTTCACCTAAAACCTGTCGAGATCATGTAGAAGTCAATTGTCGAGGTCCATTGAACTATGTAAAGATTTAGGGATTAGCCAAATTTTTTCCAACGTTTCTCTTCGAAAATGATGTCCCATAAACTCCAATGGGAGAAAAAAAATGTTGTGCGTCAAAAAAAAAATCGAATATATTTATTATTTACTTTAAAATTCGACCTGTGAAAACCCCCAAATGTATTTTTACAATGTACCTGTCATTGGTGGTAGGAATGGAATTCAGGTCACTTATCTCGGCTTATTTTTTACATTGACGACAACTTTTAAAGTTTGCACTGCTCCAACCAATGTGTTTTATTGTGTTTATTAAGTATGACATTTCCTTGCATGCTAAACTACCTATTTATATTTATTTATTTTATATGATATAGGAAAGACCAAGCTTCTTTCTCTCCATCTGCCCAGGTATTGTAGTCATTTTACAAGCGATGGAGTGACATAAATTCTTCTTTGCCCCATTTCATTGCAGCTTGTGGGTTTTCATCTAATTTATCAACTGCATTTTTTGTATCCACAGCCAGCTTGTATGGGTTTTATATAGCATTCAGTTATAAACAAAAAAAATCCTGATACCAGATACAACTATAGTGGTGAAGGCTATTTGTCTTAAAGTGAAAAAACTAGGAGTCCTGACCTGCAGTCATGGTAAGGTCAGGGCTCAAAATGTAATTTTTCACTCTTTGACCCCAAATCCTTGGAATGCACTTTTAAACCTGTGCCTGGCAAAACCCTAAATGAACAAATAACACATTCAAGTTATATGTATGTATATATACAACAGGAGCAAGTACTTACTACTTCTTAGAGTAAATTTGAATATTACTGATGTTCCCAAATAGTAATTTTATTTTGCTTTGCACTGTATGCATAAACTTGTTACTTTGGTACAAAATTTCTAATGCAAAGCATGTTATTTCTGAATCGTCAAACGTTGATATTACAGGTTTTGGATCTATTACATTATCCAGAAAGCCCCAAATTATGGTAAGGGCATCTCCCATAGACTCAATTTTTAAAAGTAATTTCCCCTTTTTCTGTAATAATAAAAAAGTACTATGTACTTTATTCCAACTAAGATATACAAGGTCGAACTGGGCCAGTGGTACACCGGAAAAAACGCGGTGGGCACTGCCGGCCCAGATCTGCACCCATCACTTCTGAAGTTCTTCCTGCCGTGTGCGATTGAGTGCATGCACACACATGCTGCAGGGGGTGGCAGGGCTGCAGGCCATAGGGGGCCCTGAGGCAGCAGCTCCGGTGGGCCCCGTGCCCCCAGTCTGACCCTGAAGATATAATGAATCCTTATTGGAGGAGAAAACAATTCTGTTGGGTTTCATTGATGTTTACAGTTAGGGTATGGTGATCCAAATTATGGGAAACCACTTGTCTGGATAACCCAGGTTCCACACATTCTGGATCAAAGATACAATATTTTTATAGTGTATAAAAACTAATAATAACCATAAATTATAGCTTCACAGAGCATAGCAGAGCAATTTTTTAACTCCATATGACAACTGGAAACAGGCAGAAGAAAAAGACAAATAAAGCAAAAACGATAAAAAAAGTAGACTGATTGACTAGTTGTTATGAATAGGACATTCTCTATAATATACTAAGGGTCACATTAATAAGGGTCGAAGTGAATGTTCGAATAAAATTCGAATTTTTAAAATTCGAATTTCAAAGTAATTTTGGGCTACTTCAACTATCGAATTGCCCACAATTCGATTTGCATAGAAAAAATTCAAAAATTAGAATTTCGATGTACTGTCTCTTTAAAAAACTTTGAATTCAACACTTTGTCACCTTAAAGCTGCAGAATTGCCATTGTAGCCTATGGGTCACCTCATGGAACCTTTAATGAAAATATTTCTAAGGTCCTGGAAATTCGAAGTTTGAATTGTTCGAATCGAACAAAGCATATATACAGAGGTAACAAAAATACATGGAACACGGCTAGCTATGTTATATTAGAAGTAGCTGTTTATAAAGTTAGAAGTTACAGGATGTAATATATAGTATCAAATGCAATGAGAAACTTTAGTAAAGTGTGCACATAAAAGGGGAAACCTTTCTCCTTTATATTAACAATTGGTGAGGTGTTACAGTAACAAACAGTCTCAAAACATATTGGCTGTCTCTACAGGAACATTCGACTCTGTCTCCAATGGTGAATATGTTAAACTGAAATAATTTTCAGGTATAAACCACAAAGACTCATCCTGATGCACTATTTACTTAGTTCATTAGATGTAAAGAAAACCCCATGGCCCAAAGTCTAACGCTAGAGCTCTGGCGAATAAGTAGATAGACTTGCGCAACTTCACACCCTTACGCCAGGCGAAATTGCGCACTGACGAAGGATCGTAAATTCTCAAATTCACTAAGATCAACATTTTCCTGAACGTTAGCTCTTACATTAGATTTGACTTCGCCTGGTCAGACCAGACCCCTACATATGGCAACACAACTATCTGGGATGGCAGTCGATGTGATTTACTTAGACTTTTGCTAAAGCATTCGATACACTGCCACACAGAAGGTTACTGGTTAAATTAAGCAATGTTGGCCTGGAACATAGTATTTGCA
>CM044431.1:127524976-127562591 GCA_024363595.1 Xenopus borealis
AAAAAGGATTGGTTGCTGTGAAGAACGTGATGCATTAAAGTGAAAAACGACAGTTTTGGAAAGCATGGGGAAAAGGGCTGGTTTGCAGGTTGGAGGATGATGAGTTAATGTGAAAAAGGCAGTTTTGGAAGACAACTTTCCTTTAAATGATGAGACACTGCTGGAAACGGTAATAGGGAATTTGCAATGAAGGGAAGGACATGCAATTATATTCTGCCTAGGCCCCACTGGACAAAAAGTGATTTACTTGAAAGCTGTCTTTGCACTGGGTAAATGCTCCTGTTATAGCCCGCTCAGCCTGTGACAGCTTTCCAGATGTCAATCAAATTATCATCTATTTACAGTTGATTTGGTGGTGTCATTTGCAATATTTCCTCCGTTTCTGATGAAATTGGAAGGGTGGATTTCACTGCAGTTTGCCCTGGCACTCAAGTGGGCAGAGTGCTCTTTGCAAATGTCATGTGTCCGCTTATCAGCAATCCAAGGGGACCGCTCTTCCATCCGGCTGACTAAATCGCTACCAGATGCAAATCTCTCAATCGTCAGGGGAAGTACATGGCAAATTTTAATGTAGTTCAAGAAACTCAGTTTACATCAGTGCTCGAGGTGCAACTTTACCCAGGCTAACAGTTTTTTTTGTTGAATAGCAATGAGCATAAATTAAAGTCTGAAGATAGGAAAATGTATAAATATTTTTTTCCTGTTTTCCCACACATCACTAAAAGTATCTGATAAAATCTTTAAACATCTTCGCAATATACAGCATATTATAAAAACATGTTTTGTACTCATTCATAAATGTCTCTCTCTAATTTTTATAGCAATAACATATTTCACTGCACAAACCAAGATTATATATCATTTAAAGGCACAGTAACAACAGTTATACCAGTAACACAAAAAATAAAAGGAATGACAATATAATTTATTTTTGCCCTGCATTGGTAAAATTGGTGGGTTTGCTTCAGAAACTACTATACTATACAACAGTTTACATAAAGAAGCTTCTTTGTTGAGTACAGGTTCCCACTGATGTCAGTGTGTTTACAAATGCAGTACAATAAAAAATACTGCTTTTCCACACTGACTTTTCTGAAGATTTTAATTATAATTGGAATAAACAGGAATATAGATATAGAGGGATATGGCAACAGGGGTTGACTTAATGCTCTAAGCCCCCATGATTTGTGCCCATATGCTCTACATTTAAGTTGTGAACCAGACAAGGGTTATCAGTGACAGAGCACCTACCTGGAATCATGGAGAAATTTGTTCTGAAATATTAGTGGGTAGTCTGGCTACATCACTGAAGGTAAAGTATAGATACATGTTTAGGGGACTGGTAAATAAGTTCCCCTGGATTATTTAACAGGCAGTCCCCTAGTGTATAGACGCTTAACTGGGTCCTAAAATACAGTTAGGCAGGGGAACTGTTTCCTTATCCTGCTTTAAGCTATGCCCCTTGGTGTTCACACAGTGACCAGTAGATGACACTGTGCTAAAGTATAAAACACTTGTGTGCCATGCGCTCAGGTTCCATCTTGTGCTGGCTCTTGTCTGAGCAGGCAGAGCTGTTGTGGAACATAGACAGGTCAGGTCTAGTAAGCATAGGCTACTCACCTTCACAGGTCACTCTAGGAGTGACAGATATGATATTTAGGTGAGCATCTTGAGGCTCCTCCGAGGATTGAGAGTGGGATTATGATCCCGGGTACTAATTTCCCAGAAGTAGGGAGTGGGACTAAGTGTACAGACCTAGGGGTGAGAGTTTCCCCTCCTGTTCCACTTAGGGAAAAGGCTGAAAGCTGCGTGTACCTCCTCAAGGCTGCATACATTGGGGTAAATTTATCAAAGAGTGAATTCCGCCACTAGAGGGAAATTCTGCAACTCTCCATTCGTTTCTATGGGATTTTGAAAGGCGTATTTATCAATGGGTGAAAGTGAAAATTCACCCTTTGATAAATACACCTTTAAAAATCCCATAGAAATGAATGGAGAGCTGCGGAATTTCCCTCTAGTGGTGGAACTTCACTCTTTGATAAATATACCCCATTGTCTCTCACCTCTAAGGGGACAGCTACTTACCAAAGGTGTTGAGTTGTTGAGTATTGCCTATCCACTGTTGATCCTGTATGTGCTTATTGTACACTCCACTGAGGATTGTATGCTCAATAAATATGTTCCTTGTTTAAGTTATAAGAACCACTGGGGACCAATTATTTGCACCCTGAATACAGTTACAGTTGCACTACACCCTGCCTCCACACCGTTTGCGAGGGCTTACTCCCTAAGATTTAAGGTCTCTTCCGGAGCACATTTATTGGCAGTGGAGCTCATAGTAGAGTAAGGTGCACTCAAATCACTATAGTGCTACACATGCCATACCACTCTCAAGCATTTACGGCTTCAGGCTCAGCAGAGCACATGGTATTCCTCTGACCCTTTGGGGCATATTTATTATGCTGTGTAAAATGAAATTCTCCAAATAAAAGGATATAAAAATCTGTATAATGTTACATCATGCAAATTCCAGATTTGCCACTCTTATTTTACATACCTGTGTGTGTGCCATACTCTGCCTGCCCTATAATACCCTTGTGTGTCATACTCTGCCTGTCCTATGTTCCCTGTTTGTCCCATACTCTAACTGCCCTATGATCCCTGTGTGTACCATACTCTGCCTGCCCTTTGATCCCTGTGTGTTTCATATTCTGCCTGCCCTATGCTCCCCGTTTGTGCCATACTCTACCTGCCATATTCTCCTTGTGTGAGTCACAACTGGTTAATGTACGTCGCTCTCAGTTGTTTATCACCTGCTCTGACTTGGGAACCTCTGCAATCTACAACAAGGCCTCTTACTGGGACCTCCCACGCCAGTCTGTGGACATCCTCTCTCCATTGTCCTACTTCTCTTTTTGTATGAGTCAATGGGCACCAGTGGTACCATCCCAGAATTCCCATGGAAATCCTATTATGGTAAGTAGTTTGCATTCTCTCTATGTGGAACTTACAAGATGGGCACACATTTAACATGAGAATGGATATACAAAAAAAGAAAGATGATAAAGAGACAAATAAATTGATGATATATTATAGATAGGAGGATAGATGATAGCTAGCTTAATAGATAATACAGATGGGCAGATAGATGATAGACAGATGGACAGATAGATGATAGACAGATGTACAGATAGAAGATAGACATAGGCAGATGGACAGATAGATGATAGATAGATAATACATAGATATACATAGATATATAGATGATGATTGAGTTGGTTGCATAAAGGATGATTTGTATGCCCAGACATGGGGATGGATGGATAGGTGGAAGGAGACATGAATAATTGAATGAAAAACATTTAAGAGAATGTTCCTTTACATGTTTGAAGGTTTCTCTGTTTGATATTTAGTACTGTGTTGTTCTCTATTGTTCTATATAAAATATATGTTTCTGAGGATTTGTTATCTTGCTCACACTGCATTACTTAACCTTTCATACTTTGCCAACTCTGCTGCTTGATACTTTTAAGTCCTCACTTTGATACTGTGCTGTAAACAATAGCAGGCCCTGGCCTTCAAGCTACAAAGCTATTGATATTGCATAAGGCATTGATGACTGCGTGGAACCTCTTTCATTAAACATGAGTTGACTAGTGTTTCTGATAGTAAATTCATAGTCACATGATAAATAAGAAATACTTGTTCTCAATGCAAGCAGAAAATTGCCTTTTTGCAATGGAAAAAAGCATATATATTTTCACAACGCATACTTAAAGTTTAAAGACCAGTGTGCAACTAGAAACGTAAGATGGACAAAATAAGTTAGTTAATGTTTGATGCATAGGTCCCTACCTTAGTACAGGTACGGGACCTGTAATCCAGAATGGTTGGGGCCAGGGATTTCCAGATAACAGATCTTTCCATAAATCAGAACTTTCTGGATAATGGGTTTCCAGAACACGAATCCCATACCTGTACTAAAGTAATGCATTCTAAATATAATTGTTGCTACACAAATTTATGTCACTGCTTGTTTATTTCATTTTAAATTCTTATAAGGTTGGGAATGGTGAATGATCTAATTTGAGAGCCTAAAAAATTATTCCTTTGGGCTGAGCACTAGCTGAGTTTAGGCAGTTGAAATCTTACCAGGTAAAATGAGCTTTAAAGGAGAACTAAATCTTGGAAAGTGTCTGTGACACTCACATGCTCAGTGGGCTCTGAGCAGCTGTTGAGAAGCTAAGCTTATGGGTTGTCACTAATTATCCACCAGAAAATGATATGTCTGTAATATAAGCTCATGGTATAGGACTCTGATGTGGTTTCTAAGATAATGTACAACATTTCTAGCTACTTCTTTAGTTTAACTTTCCTTGTCATTTAACCCCTAGCTGTGCACTGCCCTCATACCAAATATAACACTGAGATATAAAGGCCTCATATGATAATTGCTATGTTGTATATAAAAAGTATACACTCCCCATTCTGTCACGTAAGGTCAAATATCTAGGGCCCCTTCCTACCTATTTTCTTCCATTATTTAAGTTTAAAAAAAAATCTGCCTTTGTGGAAGATTATCTGCTGCCCCTCCAGAATTGCCTCCCTCCGCTTTCCTTACACTAGAACACAATAAAGGGAAGAGGTAATTGGAAGTGCTTGGCAGAGGTGAAAGTTATTTTGATTAACATGGTTTTCCCTGGGAAGGCTGAAGAAATCAAAATGTCTAGTGTGCCATTGTTCATTATCAAAACATCTACGAGGTGCAGAAACATAACACTGCTGAATTTATTGATAGCTCTCTCTTTGAAAAAAAAACTTGCATCATAAGGAAACGTTGCTTGAGAGCTACTGCAGAGACTTGAAGCAGACGGCAGGCTTTCACTGAGATCTCAGTAAGATAGGAGTATGCATAGGAAACCCTGCCATTTATAAGATCCTCTAAACTTCAGTCAAAAAGGCAAGAGATAACAATTAAGAAAACATAGTCCTGGCGTCCAGTCATGAACTGCTCATCTTTAAACAACTAAGAAACCTGAAGTGTATTCCACTGCTCACTCTTTCCCGCTTACAACTTTCACTAGCAGTTCCAGAAAATGTCTTTGTAAATCCCTCTTGGGATAGCCGCATGCGGTTTGGAAGTGGTGCATATTCTGTTTGGTGCACAGCGATGCTGGATCAATACTGTTGCCGTCTCAGGCCTTCAAGAGCACATTACTGAATAATCCATGGACACTTCCAAGCTTGGCAGCTCTTTAAGATGCCACCTGGCTTAAGATTAAAAGGGCAGCTTCAAACCTAGTTTTAACCCCTCTCTCGGAAATCGAGGACCTAGAGCGTATTGAAATAAGCTTTCACAAATAGAGAAAACCCGTTTCTAACGTCTCTTAATATAATACCGGAGGATTTGGATCCTAATACATGCGATACGTGAATTCTGTTTGTTGAAAAAGTATAGTTTCAACAGAAAGGAAAATATCAAAGAAGGCTGTATTAAAGGAACAATAACGCCAAAAAAAATTAAAGCGTTTTAAAGTCATTAACATATAATATATTGTTAACATGCACTGGTAAAAGCTGTGTGTTTGGTTCAGAAAGACTACTATAGTTTATATAAACAAGCTGCTGTGTAACAGTTGGGGCAGCAATTCAAGCTGGAAAAAGGAGAAAAATAAGCCCTGCCAATACAATGGTGTTATCTGCTATTTAACCTCCCTTTTTCCAGCTTGAATGGCTGCCCCAATGGCTACACAGCAGCTTGCTTATATAAACTATAGCAGTCTTTCTGAAGAAAACACATAGCTTTTACCAGTGCATGTTAAGAGCATATTACATGTTAATTGCTTTAAATGCTTCAATTTTTGGTGTCGCTGTTCCTTTAAAAACAAGTTTACATTTAATTTACAAGTATGGGATATTATATTAATTTACAAGTATGGGATCCCCTATCTAGAAAATCATTATCCAAAAAGCTGTGAATCAGAGGAAAGCCATCTCCTATAGAGTCCATTTTAAGCAAACAATTCTATCTTTTAAAACATATTTTCTTTTTCTCTGTACAGTTTCGTATTGTCACCGGCATCAAGATGGGCACCGGCATCTAAGTTGCCGCTTGTGCCCATTAAGTCAATAGGCGTCTGTGAATTGTCGCCAGTGTCTAAATTGTCGATTCCATTGTGGCCATCAAAAAACATTGATGCTGGTGAATTTTCACCGCAAATTCGCAAATGTATTTGCCAGTAGCAAAACACAGTTATTTGCCACAAATTTGCGTCTGGCGAATAAATTCCCCCATCACTAGTTATAATAAAACAGTACCTTGTCCTTAAACTTAATAAAGCTACAGGAAATCATATTGGAGTTAAAACAATCCTGTTAAGGTTGATTTAGGGGCAAATCGATCAAGGTTCAAATTGAAAAATTGCATTTTCTTTCTCCAGTTTGCAATTTCAGCAATCTGATTGCCAGGGACAAAATTACCATAGTAACCATGCATTGACTTGAATATGGAATAGGAATATAAATAGCAGAGGGCCTGCACAGAAAGATGAGTATTAGTGATGGGTGACTCTGAAGCGTCAGTTTTTACACACGCAACTATTTTGTCCAACTGCATTAAAGCCAATGCGTGCGACAATTTATGCGTGCAACATAGCAATTTTTTTTTTCCCGGCAGGATATTTGTCGTGAAATTATTTTCTGGCGGTGAAAATACCTGAAAATTCCTGCCTGTCGAATGTATTGGCCCATCACTAATGAGTGATAAAAAGTAGCAATAGTTATAAATGTGGAGCCTTACAGAGCATTTATTTTTTAGATGGGGTCAGACCCCGGGAAGAGTTAGAAGAAGAAGGCATATAATTAGAAAAAAATAATGAAGACCAACTTAAAAGTAGCTTAGACCTATCCATTCTATAACATACTAAAATGTAACTTTAAGGTGAACCTCTTAGCTTTACCACACAAGGGGGGTTGACTGCTTTGATTGATTGCTTGCTTGCTTTGGCCATAGGCAGAGGATTTCCCCTTCTTTTTAATGGGAAGTGGCTGTAGGGCGGACTTACAGTTTAGAAGCTGTTGGGGCAACAGATTGGACATCTCAGCACAGCTAAAAGGCAAATGAGAACTGTCAAAGAATCTCATGATACGCCATGTATTGTAATTAGCTGTTCCATCGGATACTTTTTTTGTCACCTAATTTGAATGAATTGCATTAATCAAAGTAGGCCTACTTTTCTATATAATTTACACATTCCCAAACTGCATCTCCCTTAAGAGTTTGTGTAACCAGTTTAAGGAAAGAAATCGAGACATCTGATTGAAAACTAATGAAAAAGAATCTTAAACAGCACCGACAGGTATTTAAAATTCTTCAGCGCTATTTTATCTACAAGGGCCAAATCCCCACGTCTTCCAAGGGATAATGGGTATAAATGATGTTATGTATGTCACTTAGCTAAATTAGAATGTAAAATGACTGAAGTGTTTATGATTTATGGAGTGTAAATGTCAGTTTTGTGTCTGTAGATGGGTGAGCTATATTCTAAGCTTCTCCTCTGGGATGTTAGTAGTATTTAGTTGCACAAGCACAGTTTTCCACTGTAATGGCTCATGGGCCCTGTTGTAAAATGAAACTAAAAAAACACATCCCCAGTGAGAGTGAGCTGGACTCTTTACTTTGAAGTTTTATGCGCTTTTTTGTCTTATTTTTGTGTATTCTTTGTACCCAGTGGAGCCGTTTTATATCCTAGGTTGCCACACTAGTCCAAAATACTGCTTCTTCTTGAAAAGGATTCTGACATGATTTTTATGATGTCGTTTTTATTTCTAAATTACACTGCAAACAATTCACGCTAAAATATAAAAAATGTCATTCCTGAACCAGCAAGTGTATTTTTTTTAGTTGGAATATTGTTGTGTAAGCAGCCATCTCAGGACATTTTGCCTGGTCATGTGCTTTCAGAAAGAGCCAGCACTTTAGGATGGAACTGCTTTCTGGCAGGCTGTTATCTCTCCTTCTCAATGTAACTGAATGTGTCTCAGTGGGACCTGGATTTTACTATTGATGCTGTTCTTAGATCTACCAGGCAGCTCTTATTTTGTGTTAGGGAGCTGCTATCTGGTTACCTTCCCATTGTTCTGTTGTTAGGCTGCTGAGTGGGGGAAAGGGAGGGGGTGATATCACTCCAACTTGCAGTACAGCAGTAAAGAGTGACTGAAGTATATCATATATGTCTAGCCCCATATCAGATTTCAAAATTAAATAAAAAAAATATTTCAGTGCAGAAGTCTGCTGGAGCAGCACTATTAACTGATGCGTTTTGAAAATAAAAATGTTTCCCATGCCAGTATCCCATTAGGAGGATTTTGAGTCCAGAGTGCAAAAAGTGTTAGGCTTCCTCCTCTTTACCCTGCTGCTAGGTCTTGTATATCTCTAATAGATCCAACACTTAGGGGGCTATTTACTAAAATTGTAATTTCTATCTTTTTCACAAATCAGATTTTTTCTCTAAAAATGTGTTTTTAATTTCTACAAACTTTAGATTTATAAAGTATGAAACTATGAAAAAATTTCATGCAAAACTGTGCCATGTAAAAGCTGTCAAGGCCCTGTTCAAGTCAATGGGAGCTGCACTTTCAGACTTTAAGAGGTTTTTTGAGTTTTTATTCTCCTTAGTAATTGCAGTAAAACTGTAATAATTACAGGTTTCCATATTTTTATTCAGATCCTTAAAGGGATACTGTCATGGGAATTTTTTTTTTAATGTATCCGTTAATAGTGCTGCTCCAGCAGATTTCTGCACTGAAATCCATTTCTCAAAAGAGAAAACTGATTTTTTTATATTTCATTTTTAAATCTGACATGGCTAGACATTTTGTCAATTTCCCAGCTGCCCCAAGTCATGTGACTTGTGCTCTGATAAACTTCAATCACTCTTTACTGCTGTACTGCAAGTTGGAGTGATATCAACCCCCACAGCAGCCTAACAACAGAACAATGGGAAGGTAACCAGATAACAGCTCCCTAACACAAGATAACAGCTGCCTGGTAGATCTAAGAACAGCACTCAATAGTAAAATCCCATGCCCCACTGTGTTCCATTCAGTTACATTGAGAAGGAAAGCACAAGGGCACACGGAGCCACACAGCCCATGCATGCATGGAGCCACACATCGCTGCACCACAATCTTATTTTTTTACAGCCAGATCAAAAGAGGGGGTTCTAGCCTGGCAGGGTCCATGCGGGCCAGGGCCCACTGGGGTTTTTCCCGGTGTCCTGCCAGGCCAGTCCAACCCTGGCACAATAGAAGGGTATACTTTATATAAAATCTGCACAATATTCCAACTGCAGAGTGGCCTTTGTACAGTGTTTGCTAAAGTCCTCTCCTGACAGCCTCTCTGGAAGTGATGAAAAGAGTTAAAGCTGCTCTCTAGCTTTGTTGGAAAACCCAAGGTAGCTTTTAATACACCCATACATTATACCTCTTCATAAAAGTGAAATTGGCAGTAGGAAGGCAGAAGCTATGTAACTTTTATTGCATTCATACCCTAATGTATTGGAGAGCTGTAATAGTTTACTTAATAAGTCCCACAAAAAGGAATTACGTTCCCGACAGCATCCAGGATTATGTAGTTGGCTGCCTAGTCGCTTAGCATCAAAGGAAGTAATGAGGATTTTGATGGTTTCCGCCCCCTTTGAACATGAGTGTGTATGACATATTGAGAAAGTCAGAAGTATTTGGAAACTGTTGCAATTAATGGAAAACATAACCTCCTGGTCAAACACAATGAATTCCTTAAACAAGCAGCGTTGAGCCTGGCAGCCGTATAGCACATTTCCTCAACTTTGTCAGTGCTCGCATTCCTATATACCCTTGCATTAAAACTACATTTACAAAGTAAGAGGCCTTCGTTTAAAAACGAAACGTATTTGCTCGCTCGCAGGCTATTACAACCTATATCTCCAGGAAGAAAGCAGAGAATACAGGATTTTAATATGCAGCTGGGAATTGTGGGAGGAGACAAATATCAAATTTATGCCTCTGGGTCTGATAATTCTGTAAAGTCTGAAGTGCAGATAAAAGAGCATACACATAGGACTTCACTAAAGAGCCGTCTTACCAACCCATTGAGAAGCATGTTTTGATCTCATCGCAGTTCGTCAGCACAAACTATGGATTCTGCCTCTGCAGCAGCCCCTATTAAATAGAACTACATACACAAATAATGGCTTGTTCCCCATGCCTGGCATGAAATGCTCAAAGCTGCCATAGATACAGTTTCGTCCCATGCAGTTGTGTATGTGCATTACATTATTCACTTACAGTATGAAAATACACAGTTATCTTTGTTTAAAGGGAAACAACTACAGTACCAATTATTCTAGACAGAAATGCACTGCTAGAAAACTGTAAATTACTGTTAGTATAGCAAAGTCTCTGACAAAGTCCAGAGTAGTATCAGAAAATTTGAGAAAGGTGCAAAGTGTCCTGTTTCTTGCACTTTGTAACTTTGTATATTTGACATCCCTTGAAACACCCCTGGCTTGCTGACCAATTAGAACAAAAGGGTGCAGTGAGGAAGGTAACACCTGCCTTAAAGGACAAGGAAAGTCAAAGTAAAGAAGTAGCTAGAAATATTGTATATTATATTTTGAGCTTCTGTACCAGCCCAATGCAACCACAGCCCTTTAGGAGAGAAGATATGTGTCTCCAAAGATGACCCAGTAGCTCCCCATCTTCTTTTCTGCTGATTCACTGCACATGCTCTGTGCTGTTGTCACTTACTGAGATTAGGGACTGACTAAAAACATACACTACACATAGAATAGATATGTCACAATATAAGGCTGATTAGTCATTAATATGGATAATTACTACATGGCAGTACAAAAACCAGTGCCACAAGCATGATAATTTAATAATCAGTCATATAGCATCAGCTTATTTTCTGCTGGATATTTGTGACAACCCCTAAGCTTGTAATAATGTTCATTAGACAGTTATTCCATTATGAATATTAAAAGGGTGGTTCACCGTAAAGTCATAGAATAGTCAATGCAAAGCAAGCTATCCATTGGTCTTCATTATTTATTTTTTTATAGTTTTTAAATTAAATATTTTCTTCTGACTTTGTCCAGATTTCAAGTAGGGGGTCATTGACCCCATCTAAAAATCCCAGTCTCTTATTCAAATCAGTTCATGGTTGCTTGGGTAATTTGGACCCTAGTAACCAGCTTGCTGAAATTGCAAACGGGGGAGCTGCTGAATAAAAAGCGAAATCATTCAAGAACCAATTGCAAATTGTCTCAGAATAACACTCTCTATGTCATCCTAAAGGTTAATGTAAAGGTAAACAACCACTTTAATTGTGCTTAAAGGGGTTTTAAATGAAATATATTACATAATATTAAATTAAATACAAATGTTAATTGTGCTTAAAGGATCACCTTTAAATGAACTTTTAGTATAATGTAGTGAGTGATAATCTGAGACAATTTGCAACTGGCTTTCATGTTTTATTATTTGTGGGTTAAAACAAAAAGCTAAAATCTGTCAAAATGATGTAAATGTCAATGGCAGAGTACAAGCGAGCGAACGCTGGGGGATCAGGGCGTTCGCACTCGCTAGTGCTCCCGCACACTTGTTAGTGTTACTGATCCAAGTAAAAGATACAAGCACATGCAGGGGGTGAGGGTGCGCGAGCCCTCGTTCAAGGTCACTTGGTCGCTCTTTCTTACTGCAAAATTAGTGTACAACCTTTCTAGTAAGATGTTTTATCAGATACATTGCACATATAAAATATGTGCAAGCCTTACATGGAGGACAGTCTGGAAGCTCTAACACAATATATTTTGAGCTACTTATAACACAGTGCTTAAGCCATTACCTTTAGAAATGTGATGCAATTTCTTGCATGAGATGTTTTTGTGATAATTGAGTTTTAAATACTTAGCTGGAAAAGATATCCAGCAAGGTTGTAGCATGCATGCAGCGACTTCTTTTGCTTAATGACAAGTTCATCCACACCTCTTCAAGCCAAAAACTTAAGGAAGTGGCAATGACTTTAGCAGTTTTTTTCGGCAAAGGAAAATATATTAAAATACACTTAGCAAATCAACTGCCAAGCTAAAACAGGACCCCCTTAAATAAGACGAGCTATGTGTGCATGATAGGAAATCACTCTTCACGCTGTAAGTTTTACTGGTGCAGTCACGGTGCCAGTTTACCACCTGAACTAAAGAAAAGCATTTAATTGGCAGGAGTGAGAAGTATACAGAAGCTACACAAACAAATCTACAAGCTTTAGTAAAACAGTATCCTATGGCAATTGGCATCATGCAAGGCCGGATTACCAGCTAGGCACCCTAAGTGGCTGCCTAGGGCCCACCTAGCTCAAAGGGCCCGGGCACCCGGCCCAGGATGGAGAAATAAATCATCTGCAGTGATGTCCGGCGCACTGAGCGTGACATCACCATCGGCGCACGCTTGTCTCCAGACTCCAGCGGCACGTGCTTGTCTCCAATTTTCTACCTGTTTTTTACGGGCCCTGCACTACCCTCCTCTCTGGGAGCTCTGTTCTTACTCTAATCACAGAGGCCAGCTGCATTGGGAGAGCAAGGGGGTTAGGACAGAACAGCAGAAGAGCCAAGTACTGGTAAGGACTTGGGGGTATATTTATCATCAGAGTGAAGTTAAGGGGCCGATTTACTAAATTCACGTGAATAGAATAACGATCGTAGGATTAATTCGAATATGCAAATTTGGCTTATTCGATCATCGAATAGCGAACAATTGAATGATCGAATAGATTTGAATGATCGAATATTCGATAATTCAATCATTAGATCATCGAAGGATTTAAAAAATATTCGCCAGATTGAACCTACTGAATTGTATTAGAAGCCTATGGGAACCCTCTCATAGGCTTCTGAGACATAGGGGCCGAGCACTCCCATAGGCTTCTGAGACTAAATCCTGATCGAATAAGATTCCTACGATCGAAGTGTTCGATCGTTCCAATCATACGAATCATTCGAACTATCGAATGATTTATTTGTTCAGTCGAATGATTTATTTGACTGATCGAATAGATTTGTATTTGATCGTTGAATAGCCTAGAACTATTCGATTAACATTTGAAAATCGAATGCTAATCGGATATCGAATAGAAACTAATTATTTTTGGGGAATAATAGTACATTTGCCCTTAAGTCCTAATCGAATAGGATTCATACGATCGAAGTCTTCGATCTTTCGAATCGTACGAATTATTCGAATGATCGAATAATTCATTCGAATGATCGAATTATCGTTATTTGATCGTCGAATGATCGAAGATCGAATAAAAGGGTAGCTTAAAACTATTCGATTAGCATTTGAAAATCGTAATACTAATCGAATATCTAGGAAAATCTAATTATTTTTGAGTGAATTTAGTAAATCTGCCCCCAAGAGTGAAGTTCTGCCGCTAGAGGGAAATTCATTTCTATGGGATTTTTAAAGGCGTATTTATCAAAGGGTGAACTTTCACTTCACCTCATGATGAATACGCCTTTCAAAATCCCATAGAAATGAATGGAGAGTGGCGGAATTTCACTCTAGTGGCGGAACTTCACTCTTCAGTCTGTTTTTTTTTTTTTTCACTAGCTGGCATTTAGCAATTTTAATTTTTAACCTCTAAAAATTGGGTATTTATTTTAATATATGTGCTGAGGTTTTTAAACAAACAACTGCATCCATGGGTTATTCGTTATAGATCTGCAACAGTGCCATCTTGCAATGAGTTCTGGGGGTATTTATACTTGGAATTGCCACCATTCCATCTTGATATATGTTCTGGGGGTATTTATACTTGGAATTGCCACCATTCCATCTTGATATATGTTCTGGGGATATTTATACTTGGAATTGCCACTGTGCCATCTTGCAATGAGTTCTGGGGGTATTTATACATGGAATTGCCTCTGTGCCAAATTGATATAAGTTCTGGGGGTATTTATGTTTGGAATTGCTACCATGCCAACTTGATATAAGTTCTGGGGGTATTTATACTTGGAATTGCCACAGTGCCATCTTGATATAAGTTCTGGGGGTATTTATACTTGAAATTGCCACCGTGCCAACTTGATATAAATTATGGGGGTATTTATACTTGAAATTGCCACAGTGCCAACTTGATATAAGTTCTGGGGGTATTTATACTTGGAATTGCCACAGTGCCATTTTGATATACAGTAAGTTCTGGGGGTATTTATACTTGAAATTGCCACTGTGCCAACTTGCAATGAGTTATGGGGTATTTATAAATGGAATAGCTATGTGCATCTTGATATATGTTCTGGGACTATTTATACATGGAATTGCCACAATGCCATCTTGAAATAAGTTCTGGTGGTATTTATACATAGAATGGCCACTGTGCCATCCTGTTATGAATTCTGGGGGGTATTTTACATGAAATTGCCACTGCATTCATTCTTCTAAGTGTTTTATGGGCATTATAAATGAAATAGCATCAGTGTTTTTTTTTATGACAATGCAATTTATACATTTGAAAGAGCTAATATAGATGCTTAGCTATCTATATATTCAAAGTGGGCATGGTCTAAGTTCTGTAGGAAAAGCCCCTAAGTTTGCTCATAGGCTGTAAAGAGAGATCCCATAAAACTATGGCAGCTCAGGTATTCCCCTGTACTAAGCACAGGAACAGACCCCCTAATTCAGCAGGAACAGACCCCAAAATTTGCTTATAGTCTGTACAGAGAGATCCCATAAAACTATGGGAGCATACTGTAAGTAATCCCCTGTACTAAGCACAATTCAGCAGGAACAGTCCCCTGAACATGGTAATTACTTGTTGATATGCTGTACTTGATGGTACCAAATGAAGCGATTGTTGCAATTTTCTATTTTTGCTAATCTTGATTGCTGCATCAAGGCATTTGTTGTAACATTTATAGGTCCTAAAAAGATGCATCTGCAATTGATTTGCAATTTTTGCCCACATTCATACTAACCTTACTTCTGGAATTATGTTCATCCTTCATGTTTTTTACATGTCTTGTCATAAAATAAGTTAAATAATGGATAAGTATCCTAAAGGGCACCCATTTCCGTTATGTGTTCTTACAGTAAATTAGAAATTATCATCCCAATTTACCCATTAACAAAAAAAAAAAAAGATCTTAAAGTGGCAACACTTGCTTTCTTAAAGATTGTTGCCTTTGAATAACTGGCATGTGGTTGCTTGTAGCATACTCCTACAATTATGTTATCTGGTGCCTTATAGTCTGTGAAAAATTCTACCTATTTTCTATGCCTTGAGAACATCTAGAACTTCTACGTTTATACTGTGTATCAAATAGTAAAAAACTGTCCCCTTTTTCAATGCGCCTGTCCCTTTGAAATATGGTCTAGCCTTTGCTATCTACTGTCCAGTCATTACACTATGCTTAAGCAATATCAGTTGTATTATATTGCTCATCTAGAACCATGAACTCAAGCATGTTCAATTTATAAATCAAGTTTGTTGCACTAGTGATCATATAGTTTAATACTGATAGCAGTTTGTACATTTTTTTAGATATCCCAATTATGCAACCCATGTTAGAGATGCCAATTATGCAGCCCATTTCCCCTACCATGCCCATGTTCCCATTATACATCTTTCACTGTATTTTTCACTGCTCCCTGCCCCCACCTCTCATTTTCAAAAACCCCAGCCTTGTAGCCATCTATCCTCCGAAACAGCTGCAACATCATCACTGAGCTTGTTTAACACAGTACAGTGCCCTTATGTGGTGGGTTTATTGCTGTTTGCTGCTTCATATAAAGCATTTACACCACTTGTAAAATGTAGTTATGCTGTGATGCTGCTTATTACAACCTAGTATTTTGCTTCATATGATGATTTAAGATCATCCTAGTAAAAATGTGCACTTGCTTGCAAATCCCAATGAATTTATTTATAAAATATATAACAAGCAGATCTTATTGAACATGGGGTCAGGCGCCAATCGATAATGCTGGCCATTACTATGGGTGAGTTGTGTATCTTGAGGACGCTGCATGGCAATAATGGCAGCCCCCCTCCCATGATATTTTCTTCTGACCAACAGTTCTCTAAAGACATGACAGACAATATCTCTTTAAGCATGTGTCATTTGTATTAGTGTTTTGAATTACTTTCATCAGTAACTGCCCACAGTCACACAACAACACTCATGCATTATAGGGTAGCCAAAGTTAAAATCAGGTGTTAGAATGTATATAATCTGTGCAACATACATACTTCAGTACAGAACATGAATCATATTGTCAACTAACTTTCTAAACACCCAAAAATCAGTCAGGAGCAACTACTAAAGTTCCAAACTCATTTGCAGCAGCATGCTATAATTGTACAGATAGATTCCCTGCTTAAAGTGCCCATGCAAAGGCCAACCTTCAAGGTATTTAGGTGATCATCCCACAAGCCAAATGGAAATATATTGGCTATACCAGTTAGACATCAGAATAAAACAGTGCACTCCGCTACACCCAAGGTGAACTTTGCAGATATCCATTATAAGCTGTTCTAGTGTATGAGTGCATGTATAGGATCCATTATCTGGAAACCCGTTATCCATTAAGCTAAGGATTATAGGAAAGCCATCTCTCATAGACTCAATTTTATCCACATAATTTAAATTTTAAAAATGATTCCCTTATTCTCTGTAGTAACAGTATTTTCTACTTCATCCCAACTAAGATATAATTAATCCTTTTTGGGTTATAACCAGCCTATCAGATTTATTTAATGTTTAAATTATTTTCTGGCAGATGTAAGGTATGAAGATCCAAATTACAGAAAGATCCTTTATCTAGAAAACCCCAGGTTGAATGCTATAAGGTTTATATTGGACAATGACATGATCCTTCAGTACTGCCAAAGGCAGGTCATAGAACTCCAAGTTGACTTCTAATAGCCATATATTTTACAAGGGGTAGATGTTTTATACACAGGTTACAGAGTCACACAGATTACATCAGTAAGCACTGCTTATAAATGTTGACATCACTAAGCACTGGATATTGATGGCTCTTGTGTAATATATCTTATGGGCAAGTATAATATACCTGGGAGGTAAGGCAGTGAAATACTGTACATTACTGTACATACTATACATAAGCATCGAGAACATTTTTTAATCTCTCTTTTTAGTTTAACAAGTAAATAGTTACATTACGGTGATGGTTAGATTGGATTTTAAATTGGACTCTGGCCTAACAATTAACTTGACATTGTTCAAGCTAACCTATGCAGAACACATTTATAAACCTGAACAATTGTTCTGGACTAAAATGGCATATTATTTTACAAGTTGTTGATTTAACAACTCTGTTTTCTTATTTGTTGCCCATGGCTTGGCTGCTTAAATTCATAATTCTTCACTTCATCAATAGTAGAAGATTGATTGCCTCCCACACATGTGCTACAATGACAACAATGTAGCAGGTCCTAACCATGGCACCCTGTACCTGCCACGTCACCCTCAGCCTGAATTGCTGACAACAGAATACTGTATCCAGAAACATGACATATTTCCTTACTCAACTATGAAAAGCTTCTATAGTGTATGTACCTTTAGGAATCTAAAGGCAGGAGGGTTCTATTCAGCATTCTGACCATGGACAAGGGTTTGTAACATAGGCAAAAGATGAACTGGATTATATGGCCAAAACTTATGGGATCCATTATCCGGAAACCCAATATCCAGAGAGCTCTGAATTATGGGAAGGTAATCTTCCATAGAGTCTATTATAATAACATAATTCAAAATCTTAAAACATATTTCCTTTTTTCTGTAGTAATAAAACAGTAAATTGTACTTGATTCCAACTAATATATAATGTATCTTTATTGGAGGCGGAACAAGCCTAATAAACAGGGGCAGATATACTAAGGGTCAAATTCCAGGGTTAAGAAACCCTCGAATTCGACCATGGGAATAGTGTGGGAAGTAAAATCCTTGGATTTTACAGCAATTTGATTGGTCGAACGATCGAATAGAAAATATTCGATCAATCAATAAAATCTAACCATTCGATCATATATTTTCAGTAGATCAAAAATAATGAAATTCAATATGGTAGCTGTGATCTGGCGAACTAGGCAGTCGAAGAAAAATTTAAAGGGGAAGTTACTTGTACAGGATAGAGAACTGGCTAAAAGATAGACTTCAAAGAGTGGTGGTAAATGGAACATTTTCTAATTGGACCAGTGTTAGTGGGGTACCACAGGGCTCTGTACTGGGTCCCTTGCTTTTCAACTTGTTTATTAATGACATGGATGTGGGCATTGAAAGTACGGTTTCTATTTTTGCAGATGATACTAAATTGTGCAGAACTATAGGTTCCATGCAGGATGCTGCCACTTTGCAGAGTGATTTGCCTAAGTTGGGAAACTGGGCAGCAAACTGGAAAATGAGGTTTAATGTTGATAAATGCAAGGTTATGCACTTTGGCAAAAATAATATAAATGCAAGTTATACACTAAATGGCAGTGTGTTGGGAGTTTCCTTAAGTGAGAAGGATCTTGGGGTTTTTATAGATAACAAGTTTTCTAATTCTGGGCAGTGTCATTCTGTAGCTACTAAAGCAAATAAAGTTCTGTCCTGCATAAAAAAGGGCATAAACTCAAGGGATGAAAACATAATTATGCCTCTTTATAGATCCCTAGTAAGGCCTCATCTGGAGTATGCAGTGCAGTTTTGGACTCCAGTCCTTAGGAGCGATGTAAATGAGCTGGAGAGAGTGCAGAGACGTGCAACTAAACTGGTTAGAGGGATTGAAGACTTAAATTATGAGGGGAGACTGTCCAGGTTGGGGTTGTTTTCTCTGGAAAAAAGGCACTTGCGAGGGGACATGATTACACTTTACAAATATATTCGAGGACATTATAGACAAATATCAGGAGACCTTTTTTCCCATAAAGAGGATCACTGCACCAGAGGCCACCCCTTCAGACTAGAAGAAAAGGACTTTCATTTGAAGCAGCGTAGGTGGTTCTTCACAGTCAGGACGGTGAGGTTGTGGAATGCACTGCTGGGTGATGTTGTGATGGCTGATTCTGTTGATGCTATTAAGAGGGGCTTGGATGATTTTTTAGGCAGACGTAATATCAAAGGCTATTTTGATTCTAAACTCTACAGTTAGTATATCTATGGGCATATATGGTTTGTGTGAAAGAGTGGAGATATGTGTGTGTGTGTGTGTATGCTGGGTTTTTAATTTGGAGGGGTTGAACTTGATGGACTCTGTCTTTTTTCAACCCAATTTAACTATGTAACTATGTTATTCGACTGTCGAATATTCAAATAGATTTTTATTCGAATCATTCGATTCGATCGAATGTTCAAAATTCAATTGTCGAAGTGGTATTCAAAAACATTTGAAAATTCGAATCTTTTTGAAAATTTGATCGAACTTCGAATCCTTCATATGAATTTAGTAAATCTGCCCCTTGGTGTCAAAATTCACACATTCAGAATTCAGTCTCCCAATTTGAATGTAAATTTGAATTTGAGAATTATCACAACTCGACCATGGAAACCGCCTAACACCTGCAGAGTTCATTAACAAGTCAATGGCAGAGGTCCGTTGAACCATTGCCTTCCTGATATTCAAGTTTTTTTCAGAAGGAAAACTTGATTAAAATTTTCGGGTTGGGACAATTCAATTGAATATTAGAAGTTCAAATTTTTTCTTAAAGGGGAACTCTAGTTTCCAAACCAAAATTTTATACAGACGCCCACATAACACAGAAACCCCTAATATACCCATCACAGTTACCTGGTTCTTCAAAAAGTATGAATAAATGCCATTTTCTATGCTGAAATCCAGCTGTTTAACAGTTCTCCTCTTTTGAAATCCTGGCAGGGAAGAAGGGACTAAGCACTGATGTTAAGAATTGTAACAGCTTCTCCACAGCTTACAGAAATCATGCTGGAAGCCTGGAACTACATAACCCACAAATCATTGCACTGTGATGTTCCTTTTCTTATTGAAATCACGTGTAGGGAATCGTGGGGTTTGGAGGATGCATGGCTGCTGATACAAAGTAAGAGTAGTCAGCTCAGCAAAGTAGTCAGAAAGATCAGCAGGAGAGCAGGGGGCTAGGCTTAGGGAACTGTCAGAAACCATTAAAAATCTTGAAAAGTCTGCATATTTTTTAATTAATGTATATTGCAAAGTTGCTTGAGATTATGTTTACTTTTCAAAAAAGTTTAAGTTATGTTTTTGTGGTGTTCCCTTTAAATAACCTCCCATTCGAGTTGTTAAAATATTTGAAATTATTAGAGTAAAAAAAATTCACACAAATTTGAAATTCGACTTTTGATAAATCTGCCAAGTATAGAGATCCGAATTAAATAAAGACCCCTTATCAGGGAAACCTCAGGTCCTGAGCAATGTGGATAAAAGGGCCCATACTATTTGCTTTCTTCATTTTAACCAGGGTCGGACTGGAGACTTGGGGGCCCACCGGGGCTGTAAACGAAGGGCCCTCCTGTCAGTTCCCAGGGGGCCCCCTCCCGACCTCTTGTTTCAGACACACTGACTGAGACGTAGCACTGCGCGCATGCATGAACACGTCGAACTGCTCGCAAGTGAGAACGCGCTGCATGCATACGCAAGCGCGAAAGCTTAGTTATTATGGGGGAGCAGTTCTGGGTCAGCGGGGGTCCATGAAGGCCGTTTTTTCCAGTCTGACACTGAGCACTTAATTTAGTTTCTACAGGTTAAAAGAGAACAAAAAAATATGTCCATATATAAACCTAAGGCTGTAAAATTCCCCACACCTTTATTACCCAGATATAGATTGTACACTTTACACGCTATATAATTGCAGTACTGTATTACAATAAACAAGACCATATAAATACAATCTAGCAATAGAATCATTAAAATATATGCAAAGAATTACAGGTATTTATTGAAGTATCACTCTGCATTACATCCTACCTTTAATTATATTTTTATTTTTTATGGGTTACTGTAATAAGGTACTTCTAATAACTTCCTACAAACACTCTCTGCTCCCCACTATCAGAAAAAAAACTGATGTTATAATAAGAAAGACTGCACCAGAACAAAAACACCTGCCTACCACTGTGGTCAAGCAGTGCCATCTACTGCACTTATTCTTCTCATACCTATGATGTTCTAGAATATGGAAGTGGCATTTACAGTATTAAAGTAGCAATACGCTACATGCACTCTCATTAGCAGTTCTTAATATATGAATAAAAGAATCACATTGTTATTATGATACAATAGTAACACTGTTGTAAACTGCCAAAATTGCAGTGGCTGGATGGTTAATTATAAACAACCACTTCAGAGAGATGAAACTGAAAATGCATTGGTATTGGGTTGGTTGGGAGAGAATTTAATTTACTACTATAGTGCAAGTGCAAGTGCAGTTGTTAAGAGCAACCAGTGGACACTTAGCTATTGCTAATTGGAAATGTAAAAGAAAGATCTGGTTGGTTGATATGCATAATACACTGGAGCCATACAGCACCTATGTTTATAATGTATTAAAGGAAAAGGAAAGCTCCTAAGTTATATTATACTAACCTACTATAGTCTAGTATATAATATGGATATCCACTTTTTACTGCAGTCATTCAACCATGATTCTACTATCATGAGAACATTTATTTTTATCAATGTAGGACGTCAAACTTTTGAGGCAAGCCTGAAGTAAACTGTTTGAATTTCCTCTCCACCTTGACACAAGGATACATGCTGATTTAGTTTTTTCCTGCAACCACGTCATCCTAAATCTAGTTTCAGAATACATAAACATTGGGTAAGAGTAACCTCGTTTTGAACATGGTAAACATGAGGTAGGGTGAAATAATTCATACAGTATATGTTATGGTAGCAAAAGCACTGAGGTGGGGTTTATTGTACAGAAAGATTGAAGTTTCCTATGATGCAAAGTCTATAGGTCAGGATGTCAAATTTTACACAGCATTTTTGTATTTTCATTGCAACCCTATGAATGAATCTTTATCAAAATAGAGTATTTCTGCTGTTTCACTAACACCTTGATTTAGTTTTCTTTTATTCTACCTAGGAAGCATAAGCTACAAATACAAAACTACAACATAAAAAACTATAGGCATCATCTCCCACGAAAATGCAGAAGATCACTTAGGGCCACAAAAGTGCATTTTTTAGTTTTCATGCACGGAGCAATTCTGCCCCAGATAATGGCTGCAATGTGTACTGTAAGCCAAATAAAACATCTTGTCAAAGGGCAGGTGGTAAAAACAATGTCCTGTTGAGGCCTTAATCCTTCGCTCCTCTGAAAGTTTAAGGACTGTTGGGGGGGGGTGCCTATGTGCCTCCCATCAGCTTTGGACTGCATGGTCTCCAGGTGCCCCCAAACAACCCTCAATCCTCCTCTGGGCCTCCCATGCATACCTGTTCTCTAGTAGTGGCTATGATTGAGGCCAGGGGGGATCAGGGGACAGCACTGGGTCTTAGAAGGGACTGGGTCTTGATCAGTTGTGGCCATAAGGGGTTAAAGCCCAAGCCAATGGTCACAATTAGAAAAAAATTCTGTGCATCATCCAAAAGACCCAGGGCAGTAGAAGCAAGTGCAGAATAAAAACATAAAGTGACTTGTACTAAAGTGCCATACTACGTAGTTCAGGGTGAGCCACCACATCACTGTGCAATTTCAGGCATCCAGGGGGTCACTACTGCTAGGACAGGGCACACCTAGGTTTATTTCGTGCTGGCCCTTTGGGGCAGAGGATCACAGTAGTCTGTCTTATATGGAGGAGCAGCCAGTCACCTCCTAAGAACATCTTACACTTGATCTTTGCCACAAAGCCATGGATCAATATTTTATAATAAACTGCAATCCAACTTCTTCATCCCCACCTCACTTTTCCAGACAGCTATGTGTACATGCAAGGTTATTCTTCCTATAAATATTTATATATTTTTTTAAAGGTTTTATTCATTTATTTGTCTCAACATCCTCATACATAGATCAGTGGATTCAATATAGTGTTCTTTACTAATACACACATCAAAGCTATCTTTTGTACATTTCCCAGCCAAATCGGGTGTTTTTCTGAATATTCAAACCTTTTTTGCTTTACTTGAACAAACAAACAAAAAACAATTAACAAATAACAGATATAAGGAGGGGAGGTTAGGCTGTAGGGGATGTCTTGTATGAGTATCTGTACTTGTTTTCCTAGCTTAAGAGTATACTAAGCACAGGAGAATGTGTGATAATTGTCAGGTGCTATATTTATTCTTCCTATATTTTACATATGGGCCCAAATTCATTAAAGCGCAAAGCGTCTAACGCTAGCGCTAATTTGCCAGCGTGACGTGAATTCGTAACTTCGGAAATTCACTAACACCAGCTCTGGTGAATTTTCGCTAGTGAAGTAGATAGACTTGCGCAACTTCGCACCCTTACGCCAGGCGAAGTTGCACACTGACGAAGGATCGTAATTTCGCAAATTCACTAAAATGAACATTTTCCTGAACGTTACCACTTACGTTAGACTTTACGTTAGACTTTACTTCGCCTGGTCAGACCAGTCGAAGTTCAATACAATAGATATGAGGTTGAAAAAAAAAGTAAACATTTTTCTAAATCCCAAAAAAACGCTGGCGTGTTTTACCATTGGAAGGTGATAGTCTGAAAAAGATATTTTTTTGGTGAGGTTACCCTCCTTCCCCCCTACATTTCCTAACATATGGCAACACAACTATACAGGGGGCACATGTAGGGCAAGAGGACAACTTTATTTAATTTATTAAAGGTTTCCTGGGCTTGTGTAGTGGAATGTAGTGGCTGTAACATACACTTCTATTATACGTTAAAGTTCCTGCCGTATGCAAATTAGGCTTCACTAGCGTAACTGCGCTCTGCCTAGCGAAGTAACACTAGCGCAACTACGCTACCGTTCACCGACCTGAGCGTAAATTCGTACTTTAGTGAATTTGCGTAGCGATGGGGAAAATTCGCCTGGCGAAGTGCAGCAAACACTAGTGAAGCCAACGCTGGCGACTTTTCGGATCTTAGTGAATTTGCCATATGGTCTCAAGTTAAAGTGGGCAGAATAAAGTACATATTACAAGGCAGAGCAATGTCACAAAATAAGCAATTCCATAAAACATATTATAGAAGCCAGTTAAGAGCAGAATCAAAAAGTGATGGAGCAGGGCTGTAGTTTCTTTTAAAGCACACAGTCTTGTGATTGGTTAGCTTGTATGCATGCTTAATTATGAATAGGCAATGACAAGAAGCATCATAGCAGGCAGAGGAATATAGGAAATCCTTAATCATCATAGCACAACAACTACAGATAAAGACTAATTAACACTTTCTTTATAACAACTTTTATTTTAGGCTAAAACTTAGAATAGGCTACAAAATATTACATTCTTTAGCATCAAATATGTTAAACACTGTATGTCTAAGTAAATACATTTACCAAACCACACAATACCTTCTTTCATAAGTTATCCCTATATTCTTTAGGACTCAACACCCTTCTGTGAAAACAATATCCCAGTCACACTTCTGTTCATATACCTTTAACATACAGTAGCAGTTATGGAAATAACATTGTATGAAATCCTTTTAAAAGGCCATCCATTAAGAACATTACCAGAAAAGTGCCTTGGGCCTATCCCCGACTATAATAAAACATTAGGCAGTCTGCGGAATCTCAGGCGGAAAAGGAATGTCACATACCATGAAAGATCACATGCTTTGAGTTAATTAAACTGTAAAATGTAAGCTGCACATATGTAAAAACACTGGGACATTCTCAGGATATGCATCTAACGACGTGACTCTAATATCTGTCATTACACTTCAGTGGCACTTTTAAAAACATGTTGAATATTTTAGAGCTGTGTAGAACCTAGTAAATAAAACTGAGCAGGCAGAAATCCGAAAATCCCTCATGTTACGGCTTTCCGTTCTCTGTCACTCTCCCTCCCTGCCGCCCTCCTCCTTTCTCTTTTCTCCTGCTTGTGTATGTTAAAAAAGACAAGCTTTTTCAGAACTTTGCTGAGTTTATGCATTGCTATTCCCTTAAAGTGTATGAAAATGTTCATAAGAAATCTCCAAAGCAGAGGAAAAATGGGCACGGCATGGCACTGGATTGTCAGTCATCAAAGGAATAGAATTTCTTCCCTTGCCTTGTCAAACAAATTCCTCTTCTGAGGTTTGAATGTTAAAAAAAATGAATGCAAACAAAATATTCTTTATTTTCTACAAATGCTAACTGCCCTGTCAAGTATAGTTTTATGTACACTGTATTATCTTATATCTGATCACATTTTTATGTTAGACAGCCAGTTTATAAGCTAATATATTTTAAACTGTATAAGACGGAATTACCTGTATTAAGCAACAGAGATGCTTCTGCATAGGAATAGTAGATGTTACGTGTAGCATTCGATGTGATGGGAAGGTCGCTTTCCGCTTTCCTGTCCACTTTGGATCAGCCATGCATCATAGTCAGATAAAGGTGCACAGTTTTGGTCCTGGATGGCTACAAGAAAAAATATAAGTGATTATTATTATACAGTAGATAAACGTAATAGCTAATATAGACATATATATTATATATATTCCGTTCTTTAGCTTCTGGGAGAGCTCCAGTGCAACCCACTGATTACTGATCTGGTCAAGTGGTATAGTTAGCACACAAAAGTTAGATTTAAAAATTATCCACATAATTAAAACAGAGCACTCAGGTAGATAATAGGGCCGGTAGTAAGCAGGTTTAACATTTAGTGGCACTAGATAGCTGCTCCCTCACAGCCCCTGGTGTTCTACTGGCTGGATATCTCAGGTCTGGGGAAATACAGTATATCTCCAGTGTGCATGTAAATTGTTCATCACAATGCACACAATTGTGCATTGTGTTAGCATGTTCTAAACCACCTGATGTGTTTGTTAATTTGTTAATTATAGTGGACAAATATATAAAGGTGCTGTGACACTCCCTTCTGCAGTTTTCACACAACTAAAGATTTGCCTACTGTGCCTTTACCATTGCTGGTCTTTGTCCACCTTGACCTGACTTATCTCTGACATTCTTGATTGATTTATGACTTTGTAGTTTCACAATTGGTTAATGGTTACTGTCTCAGATAATCTCAGGACTTCTTCACTTTCCCCAGCTCAGTTTTGTGGTTCTTTCCTAAACTTCTAATGATTCCTAACCCTTTCTCACTATTGTCTGACCAAGTTTAAACTTCACATCTCCAGGGACTGTGAGAAGGGCTAATCTCATCAATTCAACATTCGCCTATAAATATGAGAGAATCATGCTATTTAGTGTTTTGCTTAGTTACCCTACTTCTATTATTCTAATATTTCTATTTCCAGGAAAATGAATAGGTTATATAAAGTCATTACCCACAGCACACTTCCCATGTAGGTTCATTTTCAAATCTGCACCTTACGTCCAAGACAGAGTGAGCATTCACCCATTCTGTAAATGTTTATTGTTTTATTACTTTAATAAAGGTCTGTTGTATTATTTACTAGCTGCATTGTTCTGTTTGCTAAGTGTTTTCAAAGATCCATGTAAAGGCTTACATGGTATTTACACTAGCACAATACTGCAGATTAAAAGAAACCATAAAAGAAGGAAAATTAGGTTCAGTTTTAAGCAGTGTATTTGTATGACTAAATCAGTAAGTTGGTTATGGTTAGAATGCAACAACAAATGTGATTTTAATAAACTAATCAGAATGTATTCAAACAATTACCTTTATGTTTATGGCACCAACAGATCTTCTGCACAGTTTTAGAGCTTTTTCATAATTCACACAAGTCCCCAGATAATAAAATATTGGCAGATGGGTTAATGAGCAGCACTCCACATTGGCTACCTACCCTTTGATGCCACCTACCTTGGCAAGGTAAAGAGCTCTGCGGACTGCAGGATACAGGGTAGCCCTGTACTTACCACTAACCTATGCCAAGTGCTAATCCTGGGTGCTTTGTGTCCTGTTACACTTCCCATTGAAATAAACTGGAAGTGGTCCACACAAGTAGAGGCATTTAAATTGTTGTGAACGATAGCTCTAAAATGTGCCTCTGTACGTGAAATATATTTTTAGAAATGCATTTTAGCATCCGGAGGCATGTATTAGTTGAGTGTGATTTAATACAGAATATACAGGTTACTTTGTCTAGAGCTGTAATTGTCTAATACTATATTTAATATCACAGAAAGGGGGAAGGGGCTGGGCAAAGCAGTCGTTTGCACCTCGTTACTTTAGGGCTGCAGATTTTGGAAAGCTGATCCTAGCAGTTACATTTTTACAGATGCTTCTAGTTTACTTGTTCATGACTGTGCTATGAGGAAAGACTTCCTGCCGGTAAAATGCTTGATGGCATAGGTATTTGAAAAGGACAGAATGAAAAAAAAACTGGGTAAATTTCCCAACACACTTATAAAATGAAATACATAATAAATAAATAAACAAACAAACAAGACAATCACTATTTAGTTACCATTTAATGTTTTTAGATAAGGTTAAATAACACTTTATTATGTCCAATTATAGGTTTATGCTTCAACTAAGCTTTCTTATCCAGATTTGTCAATCCAGCTGGACCATAATCTTTGGGAAGGAAGGAAAATGGAAGGAAATGGACATGGGAGGGGTGCAATTGGGCATGGCCAGGGCATAAAGGGAGTATAGCCACACACCTTCTGGAAATAGCCAAAAGTTGACATCTCTGCAACGCCTAATGATAAAGGACATTTGATCTTGTGCTGTCCCGGTTGCCACTGGCTCTTTACCTTAGGACATTGGCCAACCAGTGGCTCATGAGAAGCACATTGCTTACCAACTCCTTGACTGTTGCTTCTCAATGGCCTAGAAACAGATACTTATTTTTGAATTCTTAGCTTGGAGGCAAGTTTTGGTTGCATAAAAAAAACCAATGTACTGTCAGACAGAGCCTCCTGTAGGCTGCCAGTTCACATAGGGGCTACCAAATAGCCAATCACAGCCCTTGTTTGGCACCAGGAACAGTTTTCATGCCTGTGTTGCTGCCAAACTTTTTTTTTACAATTGAATGTGGCTCATGGGTAAAAAAAAATTTGGGGACCCCTGCCTTGGGATATGTGTAGAGGCCACCAAGTCTTCGGTTTTTGTGTGTTGACTGCTGCAGTGCTTTCGAGAAGGACTGAACCGTGATGGTCAAAACCACTTCTTCACTTGCAGACAATTCCTAATCAGATTATTAATCTGATTAAAGGAAAACTACACCTTCAGAAACTATACCTAGAAAATATATATTGAATAGCATAATAAGTGACATATAAATCTTACCATATTGACATAAATGTACAAGTACATATTTCCCTTTACATGAGCACTGAGGTACCTTGAGCCACAACCGGGACCATTCAACAGCTACAGATTGTAACAAGGGCTAATGCACACTATATAATATCATGCAATGTATCAGGACCTAACATTAGCACCCTGTGTTGCTTAGGCTAGGTCTCCACAATTCCCTTTTATAAAAAATAAGTGGTCACGAACACATGCTAAGAAAATGGGGCCAGCTAAACCTGCAGTCCATATCACATCACACTGGGGGTAATATGTGCACTACTGCAACTGTTTTGTCCACCCACCTGGAATGTACAGTGCAAGTGCCTTTTACATGAGAAATTTTGGCCACAGACATAGCAAGGATTTCTCTGTAGACTATAGACTGTATAGTGTCTGACTTCCTTTCACACCCCTGTTTGAGACAAAGTTCATAAATCATTTGCTCCTTGCTTTTATTTCCCTTTCGCTTTGCTTAGTTAAATATGTACTGTATGCTCTACAGTACAGTAATATATATTTAACTATGATCTCTACTGTACATATTAAACAGAAACACCAGTATTTACACTACTATTTGTTCACATAGCTAAAATGACAGGCTTAAAGAATCATGCACTGTTATGGCTTTATACGCAGATAGATTGGGACCCTGGGGTCTTTCATTTGATTCAGACCAGGTCATGATCTTTTTTTTCTTTAAAATATTCATAAAGTCTCCTTAAATGGATGCACCATTAACAGCCTTATGCTTGTGCTGTACCCTCTCCTGTGGCAGGTATATTAATAGACAGAGCGAGTGAGTAATCCCAGAAGGCACCTACAAATGTATAAACAAAATCTACCTTTGTTCCATGCTTAACAGGGGTGTCTGAAGGGCTGGCAGTTTGGTGTAAATTCATGCACATTTCAAGAGATGCAAAACCAGCGCTCTTTGCTATTTTCAACTTCTGCATAACTATCAGTCTAACCACAATTCACAAATAAGTTCCAAATGACACATCGCTTAAAAAGCTGCCTAGCAGGGATTTTAAATGTCCCTGGCCTGTATTCAGAACCCGGGGAAGTGGCTTTCTTAGCTGGGGAGTCAGCATAATGGCATCAACATGAATGGCCACAGGCAGAAAATGCATAGGAGCTGCCACATCACTCTCAAGGAAACATAACTCTGTATGTATAGGTTAACAATAACAATAAAGTCATTTATCTGGAAGTTTTCCTTGTTGCTTCTCAGGATCATCTCTAGTGGGGTCCAGAGCAGAATAAACTGTATGGAGAGCTACATTGTTTATGTAAATTAGACTTGTCCAACATAATGCCCTTGAGGCATTGTTGCAGCTGAACTTAAAGGCAGGTTGGTTCAACATTGATCTAAAGTGTGCTGTATCTGTGCCCTGGTGTTACAATTTAGGTGCCACATCATACCCTACAATAAATGAACACTGCCACTAGGCTTATACATCTTAGAAACCTCCTCTGCCACGCCATTCTGCCAATCCCTGCACTGGCTTCCACTGCGTTCCTATACTGACCTGCTACTCAATGCTTCTCTCATTACCTTCTCACATGCTCGCATTCAAGACTTTGCAAGGGCTGCACCCCTCCTCTCTCCCATGGCCTGTCCGACTTTCTCCCAACCTTTCCGCTTTCAAGAAATCTCTTAAAGCACGCTTATTTAGAGAAGCCTACCCTCACTCTTAACTACCCAATGCAATTCTCTCACCCACATCTCTCACCCACTTAACTCTGATTGTGCCCACTCCCACACCTTTCATATCATTCCCTTTAGATTGTAAGCTCTTTCCGCACAGGGCCTTGATTGAGATGTATGTAACTCCATATGTTCTATGTATGTAATTCATGTGATTTAGTTGTATAATCAAATTTACTTTACAGGGCTACGAAATATGTTAGTGCTTTAGTAATATATGTTATCAATAATAATAATAATAATAATAATAAAATAATAATAATAAATTGCCTAAATACAACTGCTGGTCTATGTACAGGGCATCATGCAACTGTTATGAATAATACCCATTAAAGACAGTTCTTTGCTTCTGAATAATTACAAAAAGGCTATTATTTAAGGTTTTTAATATTCTTTTGCCTTCAGCCCTAACTCCTTTTGTCATTATTTGTCTTCTCATTCAGAGCACAGGTTGCCTCTTTTTACCCACAAGGTTACTTTTTCCCAGAATTCCAGCATTATTGCCGGGGTCAACAAAAAGTGTGTTAAAACAATAATTTTGTATGCGCTTTAGCATGAATACAACACAATAGCACTGAAAATCCTTAGTGGTTGTATTCAATTTTCGGTGATCGGTGGCAAGATGGCATCTGCATGCGTTTCTTTAGGTACAAGTTCTCCGCATCAGTTGAGGCAGCCGGCTGTGGATGCCCCTGTATCAACAGCCACATTGCATATGCTTTACACCAGGTTACAAGATGGAAGTAGCAGCACAGAGCACAACTATGCAGAAGTGTACTGAATAGCTTTAGATGGAAATATATTTTGAAATTGGTGTCAATATAAGCAATGGTTGTGCCTATAATTGCATGACCAAAACTGCACTTATGTCTTTTAATATTTAAAAAAGGGGGGAGGGTGGAGAATATATGGATATTAAGACAGTAAAAATGTTTTATCTGCCTATGGTTAGGTTGCCTAATATCTGCATAAAAAGCCTGCATACACTGCCAAAGCATTTGAAGGGTTAATGGTAAAAGACCAAAGGGACACAAATCCTCTGCTGGAAGAGACTGCATTCCAAACTTCTTCGACCTACTCAAAGCCATAATCCCCTGCAGCTGGAACAGTCTCACCACCAGTGCACAGCTAATGCATTTTTTAAGAGCTAGTCACTGGTCACAAATGTAAAGTGGACCAGGCAGTTCGTACTGCAAATAAACCATCCCTGTTGTAAGCCCATATTCTACACGAAACTGGAGAGAAACCAGGACTGGCTGCTTTAGAAGTTGCAGCGTTCCTCAGTGTTACCTGAAGTACATACTGTATCTTCATTTGTCAGGCAGGGGAGAAGGGAATAAAAAGAAAATAGCTGATGCAGTTGAGTTGTCCAGTAACAATACACACTTGATAAAAAATAAACGAAGAAGATATATCACCGGACCTACGCCGGCCATTTTGGAAATAATGTTTATTTAGACAGAACATATTGCACCCTGAACAACAGCCTTAAATGCATGATGGTGTTACGATGGCTCTGTCTGCTGGCTGTCATAATAAATAACACTCTCTAAGCAGAAAAGAAATTTGTAGATTACTATAGTTCTTCTTGGCACAGAAACATCTTGAATAGAAAGATTCAACGTTAACTCAGTCAATGCAAACAAGCATTGTTCTTTCCTTTTAACTTCACCCAGCTAGAATAATTATTAATCAAAATATAAATATGTGAAAATAAAAGTGTGATCCAAAAGGCAGGGGACAACCAGTTTCAAACTACAATGCATAAGGGCCCCGTTCAATATGCAATTAGAGAGGGTTCGTGAATCCTGAGTGATCATATTTGTACATGTAACTGGAGCAGGCCATTGTTCAATGGCACACACAACTTAATACACAAAACTTTTCTTATGTAGACACATACTATAACATAATTCACATTACATCATTCGATTAAAGGACAATACATTACTCATTGTTTCCAAAAGTACCAGAACTTGTACAGACATAGTTGCAGTCCTAATTGTATAGTTGTGTTTTGCCAAAAACAGCCCTGTCATGTGTCAGGCATTTAATGTGACACAAACAATATGACCTTTCCTCAAGCTCTGTTAGACTGTTAGACTCATTTTGCTTGACCATATCTGAGTATAAAGTTACTCATAAGGAATATGAAGCAAATTAATGACTTGTTTCCTGTAATGTTTCAGGGGACTCTGAAAAACTGCAGCAAAACTATATTCACCTGCAGAGGAAACAACACATTAGGGGTGGAAGTGGAAGGAAGGGTGCAAAGCTGAATCCACCATTTTTTTGGTAGTTTACATTATGATGGTAGCAGATACTTACCCCCTGCCGTACGGAAGGTGGTAAGAACAAAGCTTGCTTGCACCCCTTGATGCTGTACTTTGCACCTGATATTTCATTTGTTGTGAGGTGCAGAGTGCAGCCAGACCCTGATAGAAGTGTAGAAGTGTTCCCTCAATGAGCCATAACAGCCACATTTTTTTAGTGCTTTGGTACTTCTGTCCAGAATATATATGTATAGACATATTCGCCAAATAATTCCCCAACATTATTGTCCATAAAAAGTTTAAAACAACACACAGTGTAGCGATAAAATTGTATCAATACATTAATATAAAATTGCACTTTGGCAAACCTTTTCGCTACTGTGTTTAACTCTTGAATAGACATACATGATTTATTATTAATGTCTGTGTGTGTATATACGTATATATATATATATATATATATTGTTTGAACAGAACCGCACTCCAAACGTCTTTATATCGTGAATCAAATCACTTTTATTAGCATGTGTTTCCAACGAACGTTTCGGCCCCCTTTGGGCCTTTTTCCGAAATGTTGGAAACACATGCTAATAAGTGATTTGATTCACGATATAAAGATGTTTGGTGCGGTTCTGTGCAAACAATAAGTAAATTATTTTGAACCTGCACCCACAATACACAATACAAATCTGGATTGGAGTGCGGCTGCTTGTGGAAACGTGGAGGAGGCTGAAACGTCAGTCATTTTCACTATTGAACAACTTTATTTTTATTTAAAAGACCTGTGAGCGTGGATCTTTTGTTGTTGATTCGTATGAATATTTTGGAGTTGCACCCAGGCATATTTAACCACTTTTTCGTGAGTGCCGACTTCTGAGCAGATAGCAAATTTATATATATATATATATATATATATATATATATATATATATATATATATATATATATATATATATATATATATACACACACAGGAATGGGATCTTTTATCGAGAGTGCTTGTGTTTTCCAGATAAGGATAGGGGATAAGAAGGTAATGCAACAAGGGATATAAACACAGGTCAGGGAAGCTGCTTAGCATTCATTATAAAAACATAAGGGCTCATATACAACAGCAGAAATGGGTGCAGTCCATGCACCCACTGATGCCATTTGTTAAAGTTATTCCAGCCTAAACATGTTCTTCTCTGTTCAAGCAAACTTTATTTTAGAGAGGCGTCTGGAGGGCATGATTTCATTCAACTGTAATAAGGATGTTTTAAATTCAGCATTCAGTAAAGCAGCAGCCACTGTATGTTACCTGTTATCTGCTAAAAGGCAACTGGCCCACTTTTCTGAAGAAAAAGCAGGATGTTGTTAAACCTGTATTGGTATTCATCTTTATTTTAAGTACAGCCCTTCTGGTTTGCCACACATGTACACATGCATATACACATACACCAGTAACCAGGCCCGGACTGGCAATCTGCGGGTTCTGGCAAAAGCCAGAGGGGCTGCTATAAGGTGCCATAGAAAGTTACTATTTAGTGGGCTGGTGGGGGCTGTTTGGGCCTCTATGTGGGCTGATTGGGGTCCGTGAAATGTCAGGGCTTATTTTAATTCTCAGTCCAGACCTGCCAGTAACTTTGTTGTAGGAGGGACACAGTTACAATTTCTGCATGTTAACATTGCATTGAGTTTCTAGTGACACATCATCATGTCCAGCTAACAGAATACTGCAACTACAAATCACAGCAGGTGGTCAGCAGACAGAACAATATAGTCAGTAAAACCAAAAAAAAAAGGTTGTCAAAGAAACATAACACAGACACAAATCTTTTAATTATAGCTTCTTTCTCTGATACTTATTGTAACGCGTAACTAATATACAATCATTACAATCAAAGTGATGTTTTTTTCCTGGCTGGTGAAACACAAAGCACACACACACACTGCACAAAACAGCCTGCCGAACACGCTGATGTTATTGGAAACAACTCTCACTGGTTTCCATCTAACTGAGAAAAGACTCCAGAATCTAAGGTTAGTGATCACATCTAAATTATATATGTTTTTTACATCAATATATCTCCAGGGCATGAAATTATGAGTAAGTGTTTCCAATGGATTGCATGAGCAGAATAAGAACGTTGCTGGTATTATTATATTACCTAGCAGAATACTTACTGACCCATGGCAAGCACTCCATGGGTTTATAATGACTAATATATAATCCATTTGCTTTTAATCGCCTTCCACAAAAAAAAAAACGTTTCAGACAATACTCTATCATTTTCGGTTTTGGGTAAAAACAAACATTGTTTATTTTGACAAGAAAAGTCTGAGTCAGAACACCAGTATGCTATTGACTGGATGTCTTTAACCTGGTTGGCTATTTAATCAATGAGTCTCCGTACAAATGACTGGCAGGGAATGGAGTCATGTTCTGACAGCACAAGAGACAGAACCGAGGCGAGCGGTGATTATGTCTCTGCTGAAAAAGTCAAAAGTGCATGTAGCTGCCTGCCAGCAAAGGTGGTCACTAAGGCCAATCACTGTATAGAAATTCAATACTGTTGCAGGTATTGGGTGAATCAGGGGGTAAATAAAAAAAATTAAATATTGTGTCCTACTTCACATTTTAACTGAAATGGACAGCTATCACAATAAATGGATATCTGGGGAAATCTGCTTATATGGAGCAAATCATTTAAAAAAAAAAAAAAACTGGAGTAAAAATCTGCCTATGTGCTTGCTATTTACTTGTTAGTGGGAAAGAGCTGACTGATTGAGGTACTTGATTGCACTGGAGTTAATAACATGCAACTGTCAGGAATACACAAAGACAACAACAAATGTCTCTGCAGGAATTGAAGCCACACTGTGACCTTTTAGTGTCCATAGCCGGCCTCCTAAGGGTAGGTATTTCTGTGCTGCCTTAGAGACCCAACTCAGCCATATCCATACACATGGTATTTGTAATTAAGAAGGGAAGTGAGAACCAAAATCCACTGGAAACACAAACAGATCAGTCTATGGCATACAATTACAGAGTCCTTGTAAAATGTTGGCAGCCAATATGTAGGAGCCCATTGTTAAAGGGCAGGCTTAGCCTCACAAGCTCTGCAGCCTAATAGTTACATGGCATGATACTGGTTTACTGCACTGCTTCCCAAGTAAATTTCTTGGGGACTTAGGGGCAAATTCACTAAAGCGCGAAGCGTCCAACGCTAGTGCTAATTTTCCAGCGTGATGTCAATTAGCAATTTCGCAAATTTACTAAGTTAGACTCTGGCGAAAATTCGCTATTGAAGTAGATAGATTAGCGCAACTTTGCACCCTTACACCAGGCGAAGTTGCGCACTGACAAAGGGACGTAACTATGCTAATTCACTAAGATGACCATTTTACTGAACGTTACCTCTTGCACTAGACTTTACTTCTCCAGGTCAGAAATACAATAGATAGGAGTTTGAATTTTTTTTTTTTTTCTAAGTCCCAAAGAAATGCTGGGGCCTTTTACCTATTGTAGGGTGAAATTTTTTTGGGGTTACCCTCCTTCCCCCCTACATTTCCTAACATATGGCAACTCAACTATACAGGGGGCACACGTAGGGCAATAGGACACCTTTATTTTATTTATTAAAGTTTTCCTGGGCTTGTGTAGTGGAATGTAGTGGCTGTAACATATACTTCTATTATATGTTTAACTTTGTGCTGTATGCAAATTAGGCATCGCTGATGTAAATGCGCTTTGCCTGGCGAAGTAACGGTAGCACAACTTCGCTAACATTCACCGCCCTGAACGCAAATATGCATTTTAGTGAATTTTGCGGTGGGCTGGCGAAAATTCGCCTGGCGAAGTGCGGCGAACGCTGGAGAAGCTGCTGCTATCGCATTTTCGCGCTTTAGTGAATTTGCCCCATAGAAGGAACAACTCCAAAAAAAAAAGTGTGGGCCTTTTGATATTTGAGCCAGAGAGCAGTATATGCATGAGAGCCTTTTACTGAAAACCAATAATTTCACATAAATAAAAATGCCGTCTTCTGCAAACATGCATAGACTGTGTGGGAATGTTGCATTGGACATCACCAACAGGTGTAGGCACAGGCAAAAATGAACTTGCTTGGAAGAAAGGGGCATCATCTTTATCTCTGTGTGACTGCTGAACACAGTCCCATGCCACATAAAAGCAACAATAAAGGTTGAATTCTTAAATATGCAAGGGGGACATGTATAACCATTGAGCAGTACTGATATTAATTTCCATGTCTCAATAACTACAATATATCCTCTGTCTACTGCTACCAGGAAATGTGCAACATCCAATCCTCAGTTATTTACCACATTTCAGCAGCATGGCTATAAAGTAATAATAAATAATAATAAAATAAATTTCAATATCATATCATTAAATGTTATCTGGAATGGTACACTGGCAGAAATTACTGCTATTGCAAGGCCTTTTAGTACAGCTTGCATTGAACAAGTCTATACACACTGTTTAGTAGTAAGGTTGGAGATATATGGAACGTGTAGAGGGATCTATTATCCAGAATGCTGAGACCTGGAGTTTTCCAGATAAGGGGTCTTTCTGTAATTTGAATTTATTAAAAATCATTTAAGCACAAGTTAAACTCAATAGTATTATTTTGCATTCAATATGGATTAATTATAGCTTAGTTGGGATCTAGAACAATGGAACTTTCTGGATAACGGATCCCATATCTGTCACTATTTTCTCTGAACGTTGCTCAAATGCTTAACTGGCAGCATGTTAGTTTTGGACAAACACAATAAAAACGAACTGTGCCATCTAATAAAATGGAATCAGTAAGATCATGAGCTTTAAACTCAGAAAAAAAGCCAGTGTTTAAGGGACCCTTAAACTAAACTATATTATTTTATGTCTCAATTTTCTCACTCATTGGTAGTTTTGTTGTTCAGAACTTTAAATTGGCCAAACTTGCTGACCTGTGTGAAAAGTTCTACGGATAGAAGTTTTTACAATTGCACCTAATTCTAGAATGGCAGTATACTCTGCTCATGCCCCATTCCTTGTAAATGTATTAAGGGCTTGACATGCAGAAGGTTGAATTGGTTTGATGATAATATAGATTTTTAAATGTCTGTGTATGTGAAATGATGCAGAATATATTTATTGATTGATATGCACTACATTTTAATTGTATCAGTGCTTAAGTTTGAATTGCGGTGCATGTTGAGAAGTCACCCAGTATGGGAGTTG
>CM044431.1:127597534-127612190 GCA_024363595.1 Xenopus borealis
ATATATATATATATATATATATATATATATATATATATATGTAATCATACTTATACAATACAATACAAGAAGGACCTATGAAACACAGTGCAGGGGACCTGTTATTCAGAATGCTTGGGACCTGGGGTTTTCCAGGAAATTGTGTGCTTAAAAAGACAATTTGCAGCAACACTCCCTATTTAGTAAAATACAGGCAACACACTTCCTGACAAGTGACCTTTTCACTGGAGACCTTTCGTTGCGTTTCGCCAGGTGAATTTCGCTTAAGGAAATGATTGTAAATCCGCTAATATAAATGAAAATTTCAATTCATTATCCATTTCACCAAAACCTATTTCCCTTAGTTCTGACTGCTGAATTAATACATTAAAGCTACATCCTCAACATTGTCAGTGACATCATTCCTGCCTCCCAAAAAAGTCAAGTAAATGTCAAAACATATTTAAAGTGGGATTATGTTTCCAAGTTGCAACTGTTAAAAATATCTTATTTACACTTTTTCTGACATTTGAAGCTCATGCCACATTTGTTTTGGGGTGGGCTTATAACCAAGGACAATTCCTGTGCCTAAGAAGAAAGTAATGAAATTTTCGCACCAACTAATAATCTCTGTCAAAAGCACGCTACTGTTCCTTTGTTGATAGGTAAATGCACATTCTGATGAATACACATATTTGTCATAAAATAATGTCTTATGTACTTATGCAAAGTATGGCTTTTGAACCAAAAAACTGCAGGTAAGAAAATGTGCCCACATAAGTCTACTTTATAAGTATACAGCTTGGCTGACAACAAGGATTAATTATATCTTAGTTTGAATCAAGTACAAGCTACTGTTTTATTATTACAGAGAATTTAAAAAATTTGGATTCTTTGGATGAAATGGAGTCTATAGGAGACAGTCTTTCCATAATTCAGAGCATTCTGAATAATGGGTTTCCAGATTTCAGATCCTATACTTGTATCTTTCCCGTACACATAAGGAATTTTTTTATTGAAATGTAGGGAAAGATATTGCCTTTGCACCAAATAATTTATAGTTTGGTTGAGCAACAGGGGATTCAGTATGAAAGATTACCTGGTTCTGGAGCTTATTCTAAAACTGTTACCATTTAATGGTTCTCTGCTGTCACTAAAAAGATCACAAACCATAAGACAAAAATAAAACCTTCTTACTCCTCTACTTGCTCTCAAGAGCATCTCCCTTCTTCTATATACAGTAGTCTATACAGCCAGTACAGTTCATCTTATTTGTATGGTATTAATAAACTATTCTTAAAAATCCCATTCTTTTGCTTCCCTTGACATAATTAACAATGATTCCAACATCTTTTACCACTTCCACATTGAGCAAAGAAATGTGAAAAAGACATGAACACAGACTGTACCCAGATGAGAGAATAAATTACTCTGTGCAGACTATGTGAGGACAGGCAAGTGTGCTTTCTAATAACACTGTGAAGAGGCCAATATGGAAATGATCCGCAAAGATTCTGCGGTACATGAGGTTTTGAGATACATAAAGCCACTTCTCTAAACTGGTTGTTCAACAAGACAAAGCAGGAAATTTAAAGCATTTGTAACTCTTTGCAGCTGACTTTAATTGTTAAGCAATAATTACATATTCCCTCCTCTCAGCAGAAACAAGGGGTTAATTCCTCTACTAGTTCCAGAAGTCCAAGTAGTTGTAACCTATGCCCTGGGGGAAGGATGTTTTTCCATTGGCCCAAGGGTAGTGTGAATTATCGATGTCCATACTTTATATAGGCTTGTGCCTAAGACTTGCTAAACCGTTTGATCACTTGTGGCAGCCATCAGATCAAGGCTGTCCAGTTGGAGACCCAAGAGGTAGATGGAGTCTGTTGAGGGATATTTCAATCAAAGTGAGTTTTTTAAATAAATGAAAAGCTTGCAAGGTTTTAGATAGCAAGCTTTCAATTCTTTTTAACTCAGGTGTTACTGTTGCTTTAACTAAATGCATAAGTTCCTTTACGTAATTTTTGATGTTTTCCTGTAGGTAATTTTTACTGCACGTATGTTAATCTGTACCACAAAATGCCCGACTGCTGGCACATAATATGCAAACATTGGCCAATGGTTACTTAAGCCGAACACGGCTTTTGCATGTACCATAAAGGATTAAACATCTTAACTTATTGCCTTTGACTCAAAGAAATTGAAAGTGATGTCATGCTTTTGAAGCACTGCTAACATCTTTTCCAGTCATTCTGTTCATGTCAGTGTGCCTTATGTTATCATCATGGTCGATATTTATGGTTTTCCTACACAAAGTAACATTTGTTGTTTTGGAACGGTGACTTTATTGGTTACACAGTGTTCTGGAACTGTATGACAAATGGAAATGTCTGCTGACACATAGCAGATGCCAGATTCTAAGGAAAGTTTAGCTCAAGGAATAAAGTGGATTAATAAAACTATTAGCATTTATAACGTGACAACCTTTTCAGTAGGGCATGACAAGTCTGTAGACCTATTCTAGAAGAAAACGGGTGGCTTGCAGGGTCTGTGAGATACACAGAGGATTTTCTGCCACTGCTTGGCAATGATCTATCCTAGAATGTAATTATTTCCTTTTGTCAGAATGACAGTTAAGAGGTATAGAATAAACTTTCTATTGCAGATGCTGCGCCTTTAAAATAAAGGCTATACTGTACTCCACCTTGGATGTTAAATAAAGCAACATGCAATTAACAACCAGAGATTTTTTGCTATGCATGCAAACAGTACACCATATTGGGGGAGAGTTGCTATACCTATGCTTGTCACATTAAACATTAGGCTCCTTATTTATCAAAATCCAAAATGTTCTTACTATTTAAATGAAAAAAGTCTGACCAAACTAGAATCCATGATTAGACCTTATTTATTGTTATTAAAAAAGCACATTTTAATCATATTGGGACAAACAGGGAAAAAACTAGCAAAATTCCGAATTGTACGTTTTTTTGGGCTTTTTCCCAAAAAGCCCACATTTTTTGTAATTTTGCTTGAAACGTCTGAAATATTTGGAGTTGGAAAGTCCCTTATATACAACCTCAGAAGGTCTGGGATGCTGGATTTCTGGATTCTGACTTTTTCCTTCATCAGGGTATAATAAATCGAGTTTTTTATATTTGGATTTTATAGTAAAATAAACTCAGATTTTTCAAGTATTTGAGTATTCTGGCTAGGTACAGTATATAAGAAATGATCTACCTAAGAGAAGATGAGAAAGCCTCCGATACAATGTATGCTGAAGGAGGTATTTTGGCTTAATGCTTAATGCATAGGAATTTTAATGATGATTTCAGCTTTGAAAGTTACCATACCTAAGCTGAGGTATTTCAAAGTATATGATTATAGTGTATTTTAATATACCATTTCTGCAATTTTTGTATTATTTATAGGTAATCCATGTCTGGTCTGTTGAAAAGAGCATTGCCCTCTATGAATAGACAGATCTCCTCATTCATTTCAACAAACCTGCTTTTGATTATAACCAGCATATGTGGGTTATAAGCAGCATTATTCTGAAGCTTTACTTTGTGATGTTATTAGTGTTTGTATTACAGTCATTATCTTCTCCCCTTTATAGGGAGGGGCCATCTGGTCTTGTTCACTTAGTAACTGAGGCTCCCCAACAAAAGAAGTTATCCGACCCCCCAAAATATTATGCTGCTTGTTTTCATTTGAACAAACCTGGGGTATTTTTTTTTCTTTTTTTTTGCATTGCATTGCACTTTAAGTTATTATAGGACATGCATGAGCCCACATTGCTTTTGCTGCACAGTCGCATAAGTCAGAAGTATAAAATGTGAGATTCTGTTTTAAAACTCTAATGATAAGTAAAGGTCTACATAGCTGAAAACCACAACAGCATTGTTTTGTACTTGTATACTGAATAAAACCAGATTTGGCTTAATAGAATAACCCAATTTGTTAAATACCCAATGTTTGTTCCACTGTATGTGTTTCTCTTAAGCTATCTTTAACATTTTAATAAGACAGTAAAAAGGTTTTTCTTAAACACATAATTCCTTTTTCTGAATTGGAGGTGTGGTTTACAAATTATAGCTGCCACATTAAATTAATTTTTTCACAGATAGCTTGGCAGTTATCTAAGGGAATCAGACATTCTGGCAGGTATAGGATATCATCAATTGGACAGCTACAGATTGAATACCATTGGCACTGGGGAGGAGCAAAAAAGAAAAAGCACAAAACCATAGATGAATATATATATATATATATACTGTATATATGTAAAATAAACTCGCTGTAAAAAGTATGAATATGAATAACATAGAAAAAGGAAGTCATATTTTACAATAGACTTAATTTGTACCTGAAATCAGTTAAAGGAGAACTGAAGCACAATAGCAGCAATGATCCGGGACTTCAAACTTGAAGTGTCTGCAACACTCACATGCTCAGTGGGCTCTGAGCAGCTGTTGAGAAGCTAAGCTTAGGGGTTGCTGCAAATGATCAAGCAGAAAATGAGGTTTGTCTGTAATATAAGCTGATGCTACAGGCCTGATTATTAAACTCTGATGCTAATTGCACTGGTTTCAGAGTTGTCATGTAGTTATTTTCTGTATTAATGACTAAGCAAATGAACGATAGCCCCACTTGTTCATTTGCTTATATGATTGTCGCTCCCTGAAGCTGGAGGTCTGGGCCTGGCACACCTGGACCACACAATCAACTTGGTGAGCTGTTTACTTTTTTCTGGAGCACCATTCATTTCTTGATTACTTTACTTATGTGTATTAATTACTAATCAGCCTTATATTGTGACATTTATACTATGCATACTGTATATTGCGAGTGGGTCCCTAAGCTCAGTAAGTGACATCAGCACAGAGCATGTGAATCAGTGAATCATCAGAAAAGAAGATGGAAGATGGGGAACTACTGGGGTATCCTTGAAGACACAGATCTTCCCTCTAAAGGGCTGAGGTTACATTGGCTTGGTAGAGATGCTCAAAACATAATGTACAAATGTCACGAGTGGCACCCTAAATCCAGAACCAATGCTAGGCTCCTTGGTCTTGGCTCTTGCTTCTGCCTCTAACCACTATCTTTCACCTTGGGAGTAGCCCTCAGCTAATCAGATGCCACCTGTTCTCAATAAGAGAGGAGCCAAACAAGGGTTCTAGACGGGCACAATCGTTTACTAAGGATATTGGACGGAAGACAACACAACTTGGAAGACAGGCCAGATAACACAGTGTGAAACAGGCAGGCCGGGTCAGCACAAACAGAGTTGAGAATAGTCAGACATGCTGGGATCAGGATTGGAGAATGTAGAATAATCAGGAGACAGGCAAAGGTAAGATTGGAACATTCAGAATAGGCAGGCAGGCTAGGGTCAGGATACAGAGTTCAGGATAGTCAGGCAAACAGGCAAAGGTCAATGAACAGAAGATCAAGCAGGATCAGGTCTGGACTGAGAATTAAAATAGGCCCAGGCATTTCATACACAGAGGCCCAATCAGCCCACATAGAGGCCCAAACAGCCCCCATCAGCCCACTAAATACTGACTTTCTATGGGACCTTATAGCAGCCCCTCTGGCATTTGCCAGAACCCACCCATTGCCAGTCCGGGCCTGAGCAGGATTCACATAGAATACACACCCAGGAACTAGCTAATAGAACCTAACAACGGGCAATGAGTTCAACACGAATTCCCCTAAAATACTGTTTGAATTTCACACAATGATGTCATCACGCTGGCGCATAAACTAGGAAGAGTGCTGCCGCGCATGTCATGGGTAAAACGGCACAGGAGGAACAAGGATGCACAAGACGGGCGTCCTCGAAAGAGGTGCAGTGGCATCCCCGCCGGCCATTAGAACACCAGGGTAAGCTATCATAGTTCAACATTTCTAGCCTGCTTCTTTACGTCTCCTTTAATGTAAAATTGTCTTTAAATGAAGGGCAGGGACACACTGATTTTAGACTGACAAAACTAAACCCTGGAAACTCAGTGAAGATTGTTCTAAATGGAAATTGATCAAGTCACTGATACACTTACTAAAACTGGGGAAATTTGCACTAGATCAGTAGCCTATGGAAACTAATAAAATATTAACTTTCATTATTCCTCCTTGGTCAGCTTGATTGACTAAACTAAATTTTAATAGCCAGGAAAACTTGACATTAGAGGCACAATGGACAAATACTAACATTAATATAAGAAAGAATATATAGTTAGAAAGGGACAGAACTGGTTTTAGAACTTTAGAATAAATAGTCACATAGTCATGGGTATGTCCAAATTTCTTCCCCATACAATTAAAGCTGGCCAGGGATGCAAAGATCCGCTCGTTTAGCAACATCGGCAAACAACGGATCTTTCCCTGGTATGCAACTAACACTGCAGGGCTATATCGGGGTAATCCAAACGTTCGCCCATATGGGCGAACAATCGGATTACGATGACGGCAAGGGGCTCCGATGGGTCGGTCGGAAGAAAATCAAACCTTCCTGATCAATATCGTGGCCATTTATCGATCTGTTATTGACTCCTACATGAGCTCAACTGAAATTAGCTACCTCAGTGTATCAAAATGGAATAATTAAGCTTTTGTCCAACAAACATTGGAAACTAGTCAACACTGTTAAGGCAATATATCTTTAATAATCTTTAATTACACAGGCAATTGCATGGGGCATGTGTTAACATGAAGACATAGGCATAAAGGATTATTACACAAAAAACTTTTGAATGTGCCCCAAAACGCAGGCCTCTGGGTATTTTAGCTCTGTGTAAAGCAATCTGTTTGGCATCAAGGCTGAACAAAATAAATGGACAGCAGAGGATAAATCAAAATAGGTGAAGCAGGTCCCTTGTGGGATTATTTCCTTCCAAGCATTTTACTTTTAAACACATAAAAATGCAATAGTTGACTACTTTAAAATTCCATCTAAAGAATCAACATTGCAAATTATATATTTTTTTCAGCTGACTCAGACTCTAGGAAAAAAATAAAACTTAAAGAAAAATCTTGCACACTCATTACTATGTTTCTTTTGTTGACTGGGAAACAGCTTTTTATCTTTGTATTATCCTGTCTAAACACATCCTGGCATAATGGCATGCAGCTCTGTATCTAAATTGAGCCACAATGTATAGAATGTTATGCTTGATTTCCGCTATACATTTATTTACATTATAGAAGCACTTAAAACATCTTTGCACATTAATCTAAGGCATGCATCAAGATGATATGTGACTGGATGTGCTCTGATTTTCCACATATAAAGGTGGGATAGCAGGAAAATTATAGTGTTAAAGTTTTGATAGCACAAAAATGGGTATTTGTAGAGGGCTTGAGGGGAGTGGGACTATATTGTTATAGATGTTTTTTGGGACTTAGAAAAAAATTTTTTTTTCAAACTCCTATCTGTTGTATTGAACTTCTTCAGCTCTGATCAGGTGAAGTAAAGTCTAGCATATGTGGTAACGTTCAGGAAAAAGTTTGCTTGGCGTAGTTGCAAAGTTGCGCACGTCTATCTACTTCGTTAGCGAAATTTCGCCAGAGTCGGTGTTAGTAAATTTGCGAAATGATGTCATGCTGGTGAATTAGCTTCGCACTTTAGTGAACTTGGGCCATAGTGTTTATCCCCCCCCCCCAAAGATAATACTCTCTTTTTTTCACTTGGTTAGGACTGATGCATGGACACTGCCTTGACGGGGCGTCAGCTTATGCATACTTTGTACAAACTTTGTAACTAAAAGTGTCTCTTTTTACTAAATGCTACCTGAAAGTTTTGCAAAATTAAGTTTTTCCCTGGGGGCATTATATATTTTGGTGCTGGGGTTTAGTGTGTAGTACAAGCCACAGCTATGTGCAACCAATAAAAAGGGATGACCTGCATTTTAGTATGTTTTATATCTATGAAAAGTTTGTGACTTATTTTATAATATACATATATATGTGTGTGTGTATATATATATATATATATATATACATACACACAGATATGAGATCAGTTATCCGGAAACCGGTATCCAGAAAGTTCTGAATTACGGAAAGGCCATCTCCCATATACTCCTTTATAATCAAATAATCCAATTTTTTTTTTAATTATTTCCTTTTTTTCTGTAATAATTAAACAGTAGCTTGTACTTGATCCCAACTAAGATATAATGCATCCTTACTAGAAGCAAAACCAGTCTGTTTACATCAGAATCGAGTAGTCTTAAGGTGGGAAGATCCAAATTACAGAAAGACTCATTATCCAGAAAGCCCCAGGTCCCGAGCATTCTGGATATTAGGTCCCATACTTGTATATATAGTCATATGAAAAAGTTTGGGAACCCCCTCAGCCTGCAAAATAATTTACGCCACTTTCAACAAAAAAGATAACAATTGTATGTCTTTCATTTCCCAGGAACATCTGAGTACTGGGGTGTTTTCTGAACAATGATTTTAAAGTCGAGGGTCAGATGAATTCAACCCAATATCAACAAATTCTTCAGGATAATGTTCATGCATCAGTCACAAAGTTGAAGTTACAAAGGGTTTGGATATTCCAACAAGACAATGACCCTAAACACACTTGGAAATCTACAAAGGCATTTATGCAGAGGGAGAAGTACAATATTTTGGAATGGCTGTCACAGTCCCCTGACTTGAATATCGTAGAAAATTTATGGGATGATTTGAAGCAGGCTGTCCATGCTTGGCAGCCATCAAATTTAACCGAGCTGGAGAGATTATTTATGGACAAATGACCAAAAATACCGCCATAGAGAATCCAGACACTCATCAAAGGCAATAGGACGCGTCTAGAGGCTGTTACATTTGAAAAGAAGGCTCATTGATATATTGATATAATATCTCTGCTGGGGTGCCCAAATTTATGCAAATGTATAATTTTGTTATGATGCTTATTGCCTGGCAATCTAATAAACTTTATGTCACTGCTGAAATACTACTGTTTCCATAAGGCATGTTGTATATTTAAAGGAAGTTACTACTTTGAAAGCTCAGTCAATGATTAACAAAACTCCTAAGAATTAAGAGGGGTTCCCAATCTTTTTCATTCTTTGTGCAGTTGAACGAAAAGCCGGACTTTAACTAAAAAGTCGTCTATTTTGTTCAACTGAGCATGTATTTGCTCCGGAAAATTTGAAGAAAGAAGAAGTTGGTAGAGGATCGCTCCGTGGTGCCACTGGAACAACCTCTGTGAAGTTTTCTGCTGATTGGAGCACCGGCCCGGGGTTTCAGGTAAGTCAATACAATCACAATGCACGGAGCCTTTGAAGTCTAGTAGGTCATGTAGTCGTTTATTCCTTTTTAATCTCAAACAACAAAATTGTGTCATATTAATTATTTATAATTATTATAATCTCCCATTACAAATATATTACTATATAAATTAATGGTCTGTAAAAATATCCATATGTTGGTTTCATTATAGCTATTATACTAACAATACTAGCACCAGTTATAGCAAAGGCAAATTAGGAACATGCACTTGGTAGTTATATATTTGTGTAATATTTGCAGTGTTGATGGGCAATGAGTTCTTAGTGATTTTAACGAACTGGACTAGACAGATGCCTTACAATCAGTTGCAAAGATCAGAGTAAGAGTCCCCAGCAATACGATTAGAAAGAAATAGTTTTATGGTATCAATTTTATTACTGATTCTTTCAATAAACAAACTACATAATAGCATTTTTCTCATCCTACATGATTATAATCTTCCAAACCACTATGGGGCCAATGACACGGTGTGGCCCATGTTATACACACATGCAAGGCCTGCACATCAGAACAGCATGACACACAACAGTAGATTTAACGTTTGTCTGGTTCACGGTTGCCTGAGTGTTAACTGCACAATCTAATAAATGTGACAGTTATGCCCTGCCTTTCACTGACAGTAAAGCAGGCCAGACAGTAATGAAAGGTTAAACGATTCGAGATAGTTGACAAGGTATAATACATGAAGGGCATGCTGACTCTCAGACATCAAGTCCACTAAGGTTTGAAATAAAAAAAAAAGCACAGAGCACATTAAAAGTGCTAAGAATACACATAAAGATCTATTACATGAAATTGTACCATGCTTTTTATTGTATGTGCATAACAGCTCTGTTTATATATATATATATATATATATATATATATATACATATATATTTCCATAATTTGGATCTTCATACCTTAAGTCTACTAGAAAATCATGTAAACATTAAATAAACATAATAGGCTAGTTCTGCATCCATTAAGGATTCATAATTATATAGTTTAGATCAAGGTATTGTTTTATTATTATTATCAAGAAAAAGGAAAGCATTTTTAAAAAATTGGGTTATTTGATTATAAATGAGTCTATGGAAGATGTTCATTCAATAAAATAATTCAGAACTTTCTGGATAGAGGGTTTACGGATAACAGATCTCATACCCATACTGTATATATATATATATATATTTATATATTGTATATATATGAAATATATGTATAAAATTCATGCAAATAATTGTATAAATATAAATATATACAATTGTATAAATATAAAAACATACAGGTATGGGATCTGTTATCCAGAATGGTTGGGACCTGGGGTTTTCTAAATAAGAGATTTTTCCGTAACTTGGAAATAAGTCTACTTCAAAAGAATTTAGACATTAATTAAACCAAATGGCATTGTTTTGCTTCAAGTAAGGATTAATGATATCTTTTCAAGTACGGAAATCATTTTGAAAATGATTAATTATTCGATTAAAATGGCGTTTATAGGAAATGGCCTTCACATAATTCTGAGCTCCCCAATTTATTCATGCACATTACAAAAACAACTGGCGGCATATGAACAGCTTTGAAGCTTTCCAATTTTTGTATGTATTGTGCACCATATTAGCATTAACACAGATATACAGCATATCTATCTGTTTTTTGTCTATCTACCCACCTTTTAAATTGTGATTGTTTACTGCATATACAGTATACATATCCCTATTCCTAAATGACTTTATAACTGATGGGCCGTTATGTGAATGATTCTTTGTATTCTTGAAAAGTGTTGCCCACTGTCCAACTCCCACTAAAACATTTTTAAAAGTAAATAAACATTCTCACTTTTATCAAACAAATGCTTAGGAAAGCAAACAAGGAGTTATATTGGTGAGTGCTTTCATTTTATTGCAACTTCTCTACAACTTTCTAAGCGGCACTGATGCTTTATGATCATAATAAAGGAAACATTTAGGCAGTAATGGTATCAGTGCTTTGTACATAAAAGTACAATGGCAAAATGACAAGCAAGCCAATAATGGTGCTGGGACAGCTGTATAAATGATGAATGCAACATATATTTGCTGCAATGATTTTAACACAAAGGAGGGAAAATATTTCTGGTTTTATCTCTTAAGGCTTTGCTATCTAATCGCTCTGCTGAGGTTTGGACTCTTATATTTTCCCCTTTTTTCTAAAATTCCAGTACTCAGGATGTATATTGCATTTAAGAATACGACAATGTGTTTATTGAAACATTTTGAATTCAGCATTCTCAAGCTTGGTTGCTATTACTTGTCACTGGTACACACCATGATATAATGCATTAATGTGCAAACATAGATCTACTGGACAAGCAGATTCATGGAACATAAATTTCTATTAACTCACATTAACCAGATGCAATGGGCGTATTAACGTTATTAAATTGTGTCATTTTTTTAATTTACTATATTTTAGCACTTTTTTATGTACAAGCTTCATCCACGGGTTTTTTTATTGTTCAAATTACTGTGACAAGGTCATGTGAATATGAGACCTGGATTCACATTAATTTACTTGTTATATCTGCCCATATATATTTACATATTGTATGTATACTGTATTTAAAGCCCTATTCTGTTTGCTAGCAGGGTCGGACTGGAACATTGGGGCCCAACGGGGCTGCAAAACGAAGGACCCTCCTGGACCCTCATTAACACATATATTTTTGTTGTCCTTTTACTGTATGTTTTAAACAATAGTCCACATTAGGATATGTTGACATTATTTAATTGGTTATTAGGGTCATGTCCCTGTAGTTAGAAAGATGTTTTTCTGTTCAGTGTGATAAACGGACTACAAGTAGTTCAGCTAAATGGTCTGAAAGAATAATAGGACATGACAAAGGGAATCTTAGGAATGTCCTAAACGTATGTCATGAACGGCACCCTAAATCCAGAACCAGTGCTAGGCTCCCTGGTCTCGGCTCTTGCTTCTGCCTATAACAGCCGCCTTTCACCTCGGGAGGAGCCCTCGGCTAATTGGGTGCCCCCGGGTCTTACTAAGAGGGGAGCAAAGCAAAAGCTTCTGGACAAGCAAAGGGGCACGATCATCTCACCAAGGATTCAGATGGAGTAATGCCAATAGGAAGGCAGACCATCCAACACAGCGTGGAACAGGCTGGCCGGGCCAGCACAAGCAGAGTTGAGAATAGTCAGACAGGCCCGGGTCAGGATTGGAGAGATCAGAATAGTCAGCAGGCAGGCAAGGGTCAGTGTTTGGAATAGTCAGGCAAGGCGAGGGTCAATAAACAGGAGATCAATAGGATTCACAAAGAATTAACTAGTCAAATAGAACCTAACAAAGTCAAAGTAGTGTACACTGAAATCCCTTTAAATAGTATTTGAAAGCCATTGCACCGTGACGTCAACCCGGTAGTGCGCTCTGCATGTGCCATAGAGGAATCCGGAACACAGATGAGAGGGTGTCCCCCCGGGCCACAGGACCCCCAGGGTAACTCTTATTCATTACAATGTATGAGTATAATTTAGGATTTATTTATTAACAGGCAGGTCCAATATGTATTTAATTTTAGAGCAAGCTGAACTTTGAGGCTACATAAAAACTGTGAAGAAAATGTATGATATTAAAAGGGGGAGGGGCACATGATTTGTCTGCCTCAGTGGTTTTAAAATTTGAATGAATAAGGAAGAAGATGTTCTCTACATGAAATGAAAAACACATAGGGGGTTATCTGTTAGAGTCTGAATGCCAAAAACAATTCAATTTTTTCTATAAAATCTCAATTTTTAGTAGTAAAAAACTTTTTGTTATTTAATTTTTCGTGATTTATTATACCCATAGGCTGCTACAATTCTGAATCTGAAAATACTCCATCTTAATGCTGTCAGGTTCTTGTAGAAGTCAATGGCAAAGGTTCCATTTCAAATTTGAAGATATCATGGCCTGTGCTGAGTTGCGGGCATAAATGCGAAAAAAAAAATCGGGGTTTCTATCAATTTTGCAAAAAATTAGAGCATTTTTTCAAACAAATATCATTTTGCGATTTTTCAGTGATAAATAAGGTCAAATTGCAGATTCTAGTTTTGTTTTTTAACTTAAAAAAATATGAAAACAACAGATTTTGGTAAATGATCCCATATTGTGTCTTACGATGGATCAATGTTTAAACAGCAGGTTCAGAAAAAAAAACAATTTTTAAAAAATTGGTTATTTGTAATTGTGCTGGTGGCTTTAGTTAGGGTATCACAAGAAATAACATCAGTAGAAGCAAACAGGCTGTCTCACTTCTCATGCTCTGTAATGTAACCAGACTAGCAGACTGAACTTTACAAGTGCCCAAAGACATGGGTGTTCCTTTGAACACAGAAAATTCAATTAGAGCTTGAATTTAACACGGCCTCCGAAATGTAACAAGTAAAGCTTTTTACTAGCAAGTTATACAATAACCACTATTGTGCAGAGGGGAAAGGAGAAATCTGGTAACTTTCTTTGCTTAATTGCGCAATTTCCTCACATGCCAAATAAGTTTATCAGAAATATGTTTAAGGGATCTTTTTTTGTATGTTATGGAACAGGAGATTTCTATTTATTTAAATTTCCAAAATTCTTCCGTATGCTCTATTCTTTTCCTTTCCTTTCAGTCACAGGCTTTTGGTTAGGACAATCCTTTTGCAGTTCTTTGTAATATGATGCTTTTAATTGGGCCAATATAAAGTCTCATTGATAACTGTTTAGGTTTATAGTATATGGTGTATCATTAACTAAAATTTAACATTACTCATATTATATATTTTAAGAATTTATAAATGTAATATAATTGATTGGTTTGGGTAGAGACAGTTTCTTAAATTCTTTTTACATGGGAATATAATTACTTTATTAAGCCAAGCCCATTTATCACCAGTCTTATTTTGGTTACTATGATCTGCTGTGATAAACAGTAATAAATGGGCACCACATTGTTGCATTCAAATATATACATATATATGTAATATATAAAAGCACTTATGGATATACACTGATTTTTCATGTCATTGTTGCTATACAAAAAAATTTGGGCTCTATTATCCGGAATGTTGGAGTTTTCAAGATAAGGGGGTTTTCCTTATTGGATCACTTTACTATAAAACATTTAAACATGAAATAATCCCAGTACACTTATTTTGCCACCAATATGGATTAATGCAGTTTAATAACAATCATGTGCAAGGTTCTGTTGTGTTTTTACAAAGAAAACTATTTCATAAATGTGAATTATTTGGTTTTTATTGGATTTGGCCATCATGTAAGTTAGATATACTGTATATTGTAAATACATAAACTTATAGTACAGGATTTGCACCTTATTGACTGAGACCAATTTTGTTTTTTTTTTCTGATGATGTGTCCTTGG
>CM044431.1:127612480-127626703 GCA_024363595.1 Xenopus borealis
TTTTTTTATATTTATTATACCCCAACTCTGGAAATAGCTTGAATCTGAAAAAAACGATCTCAAACAGTCAAAGTAATTTAGGAGTTAATGGCAGAGGTCCCTTGAACCATTTGAAGATGTTAATAGCCTTAATGATGTTCGAGTTTTTTCAGAGTTTTTCAGTTTTGCCAGAACACTCAATTGATTTGAGCGATTCAAGTTTTTTTGCCAATTCTTTTGAGTTTTTTTTTTAATAAGAAACCATTTGAGTCATGAGTTCATTCAAGGTACTGCATAAAAAAACTGTAACATTTTACCTTTGATGAATAGTCCCCATTAATTAATTCGAAATTCAAAATTTTTTAATTCGAATTTTCACTTCAATGGACTTGGGCCCCTAAGTGTTGTAATGCAGCAAGTTATTTAAAAGGAGTAGGTATTCTAGGTCTACACTTTCATTTATCACTAAGCAGAAATAAACCTAAATTTAAAACCATTTGACAGGAAATATGGGTTAGGGTAATATTAATGTGACCCTGTGTCATTTTTCCTTTATGTAAATCATAAAAAGGCTACTTTCAGCATACTTTCTATTTTTCTAAGAAATGCACATAAATTTCCCAATACATGAAAAGGAACATTTCAGAGAACACCCAGACACAGCACTACTTTAATCACTTGACTGGCCCATGATGGGGCTACCACATCCTGAGGGCCAGAACACCGCTTTCTGAATAAACTTGGCCGAAAAGAGTCAAGAGTGGTCACTTGATCTTTAAAAATCAGAGAAACTGTGGCCTCTTCATACTTTATAACATATTTAGTAAGTACAAGAAATGCTACAAGAAAAGATTATATAACAACATTCTAACAGCAAACAGAACAATTTAAATATTTTTGATAAAGTGTCATAAAAGATATCGTATTAATGAATGTAGCATGTGCAAAAAGCATTACCATGTTTCTGTATCAAACATCATTAAAACTATAAAGTTTTAATTTATAAACTGTCCTGATTTGATTTTTTTATACAGGCTACAGGGGATTTGTTTCCTGCGCAAATCATGAAAAACAGTTCCAGCCCATCTCCTTCTCTATACACTTTACAGGTAGCAGATTATATTCAGGCACAAATCCTTCACCTGGTTTCCATTTGGGTTTCTGGATATATATTTATATATATATATATATATATTCATAGTATTTTATATTATATTTTTGGGGTTTACATAAGTGATGTGTGTCTATTGAAATCAGCTTCATTCCTTGTTGTGCTATTTTTTGAACAATGTTGCAAAAGTTTTAGTTCCAGCAAAGACAGGTCTTTTAATTTGTTGGCTTTGTATTGTATTTTCTGAGCCACCAGTGCAAAGAGTAAAAAAAAGACATACAGACACTTCCAATAGCAATACATATGCAGATAACTTAAAGCCATAGAAAATGTGTAATGAATTTATATTGCAAAGTTGTTCAGAATAATGTTTTTTTATTAGGCAAAAGTTTTTTTGGGGGGTTGGGTAAATTGAATCATGTGCAGCACGTGGCTAAAGACTTTTTCACTTTCTTGTTTATGTCAAAAAGTCCAGGTCCTTCTGAAAAAGGCCGAATCCTGAACCAAATCCTGGCTTCCATGTATCCCAAGTCTACTTGTTTCCATTTTGATTAGTGACCATTCTCTTAAAATGTATGTTTTCTCCCACTGCTCCTTGTCCAAGCATTTAAAGGCTTTATTTATATAAAATAGTAATTGTATGCAATACTGTATATTTTACATTGCAGGCTTTATAATATGCAATACTTGTATGTTTTAAAGCCTGCATTGCTGTGTTTGCTTGAATACTTTTTAATTACATCAGCCTGCTAATTCTTACAAATGGCAAAACTGATAAGCTGTACAAAGTCATTGACATAACCAATAGGATATACTAAAAATTACCTCCCCTAAAGATAATTTATTAGTTTAAATGTATGTGTCTAATACCTGAAGGTACTGTCATCCGCTGCTGGATAAGTATTCCAATATTTCTTTAGAGGTAGTGCCCTTCTGTATACTTGATTAGATTTGATAATGGTCAATGCCCTGCGGGCATTTGGTAGGTTTAATTTCCTTAGTATATATATCACAATGGCATATTCAGTCTAATTAGCTGTTCCATTTAAGACTATTTTTACTGTTTTATTTTAAGCAGAACTTGTTTTGAGAATACTGACTGCACAACAATTGTTTAATACTTGTTGAAATGTATTTCGGCTTAGGGTATATTCACATTCAAACTTGTTACCTTGTCTCATTGGAGTTGAAAATGAGACACGTCTATCAATTTCAACTCTTTCCTCAAATAAATCTTTTGAACCTTATAGTTAGGTTGTAAAAAGTTCATTTAAGAAGTAAACTTAAATACTCTTGGGATTTACTCCTGCCCGGAACACTCTAGCTAGATACTGCTAGCATACAGTATGTAGCCTCTTGTCTCCTTTTAAATGGATGGTCTTGTGAGCCGACTATAGTTTGCACTTTATGGGTAATTAGTAATCATTTGTATTGCTTACTGTAGACTTCACTGTATGTTATGCAATGGCACTGATTACTAAGTGGTCATGCTGCATGTGCAGTGTAGAGGTGTCCAGATTTAAACTGATGATGTAGTAACTTTTCCCCTTTTCAACCAAACATGTAAGTTCACCTATTGCAGAGCTGATTTGTTATAAATTCATGTTTGCCTTATATTTGCAGATTATGCTTTAGAGCTGATTAGTAATCAACCCTGAGGCCTAAAAATGTATAGGTTTGTTTACAGTTTTCAAAATAGATCAAGGGAAGCCAGCAGACAGATTTGTAAATGTGCAAGTTGTTTAAGCACCAAGCCCAGAACTTTATGATATTCTTATTAGTTGGACAGATGTAAATTCCCTTTCTGGCCATATGGATATTTGTTTCTTGTTCCCTAGACAGTAAGGGGCAAATTTACTAAATTCACATCTATTCACATGAATAATTAAAAATTTGATCGAATTTCCAAAAACATTCAAATTTGAATATGCAAATGAGGTAAATTCGGTGAATTCAGTAAATTTGATTGAATCGAATGATTCAAATAATTCGAATAAAAATATACTATCAAATTACTTCCCCTTTAAATTAATTATTCTACTGCCTAGTTCGCCAGTTTCAATCTGCCGAAGTGGTTTTGGCAAATTTTGATCGAATTATAAAAATTCGATTGAATGGTTAAAATCGTTCGAATCGTTGTTTCTGGATAACAGGTTTAATAGAGCCCAAGACATACAGCAGAACCCTGATTCTTTATCTTGGGTCCCCAGATGTTGCTGCACTATAACAACAAGAATTCAAGGGTTAAAATGGAAATAAGAAATTGTCTTGGTTTCTTTTAAATTCATGCACAAACAATTTACTTTTTCATTACCACTAAAATATATTATATAAAAGCATCAAATGTCCCAATAAGGCCTGCTTTTTGTTTTTAGGATTATGTTTCTTACCTTTATATTTTTCATCAAGCACAAGCTTTAGATTCAAAGCTGATTTTCTAGGATGAAGATTTATTGGATAGTGAAATATACGCCTACAGTAAATTGTAAAGAAATGAACAAGTCAATAAGGATATGACCACACAGGTCACAGAACTCCTAAGTGACTTTTGCTATCCATCTTATAATGCATGATTGATAGTTTTGTAGAAAGTAAACATGATATTTAATAGTAATAAGAGTCAGTGTTTGAAGTTATGTGATCCGTCAGCCCATGGCCTCCTGCCTTCACACAGGTCACAGGACTTGTTAACATAGGAGTTGAGCTTACTAAGAATGGGCCAACAAAATGAACTAAAACTGCCAGTATTTAGCCCTTGGCTTCCAGGGGATGCTGGCAGCTTCAGATCATCGACAGCTGGAAGGCCACAGGTTTGACATTCCTGTTTTTCTTCTACTTACATGTATTATTATTCTAGTTGGCTATGTCATTTCTTATTAGTGAATGATGTCACAACTACAATATGCTGTTATTATTGTACCACTGTAAAATCACAAACATAGGATTATTATTATAGCAATGTTACTGTATTCAGCCTGAGAGTAGAATGCATTAATATATAATTGATTTTATTTATACTTCAGGAATTTTATAGGCACTGAGGCACATATAAATGTCCTTACATGTTATTTGAACAGATTAAACAAAATAGGATTTCTTACCAAATTTAAATTTAAGTTACATGGTGGAACAAAATGTGTGAGCACCATTGTACAGGTATGGAATCCATTATCTGTAAACCCGTAATCTAGAAAGCTCCGAAGTAAGGGATGACCGTTTCCCATTGACTGCATTTTATTTCCAATACTGCTAAGTCACGTACAGTGAATATTTTATGCATGGTTTATGTTAGCTATGCCAACACTATTTTTTTAATTTCAATTGCTTTTTTTCCACAATTTCTGTTCCTCGAGGAATAGAAGAAGCTAAAAAAAATATTGAAGGGGAAAAAAACAGTTCCCTAGAAAAGATCAACTGTGGGGACCTTGTGGGGTCAAAGATTGGAGAACTGTGCAGACCTGTTCTTCATTAAGTAATCTCTCATGGGACGTCACAATGTACCTGTCCATGGGCCTATTGAACTGCATAACCCTTTTCTTTATTCCATTTTTTTTCTTGAACCAAGTGAATCATACCCTGCTGCTGACAAATTAGAGCAGGACGATAGAAGCGACTTGAAAGTACTTTTTTTCTTTCTTGTCTAAATCAGGCGATTTTTTTTTTCTTTTTCTTGAAAAGAGGACACAGCATTGACTCGTGACATGGCGAGATGAAATGAGAGGTCTGGGATGGTCGGGAGAAGTGAAGATAAAAGTAATCAAATGACACTGCTGGAATGCAAATAGGCATTCTTCAGTGCAGCAGTTGCACAACCATGAAACATCCCTGACAGCATGCAGGATTAGGAGAAAATGTTATGGAAAGCACAGGCTTTAAAAAAAAAAAAAAAAGAGAGAGAGAGGATCACACACAAAAATAAACTTAAGTAAGTTAAGTAAATAAGTAATGAAAAGACATTTAGATTTTCTTTCCCAAACTTGTTCTAGTTGTTTAAGAATATTAATATGCAAATGAAACTCTAAAATATAATAGTTTATTTAGCTGTATTGTAGGCTCTATGCGTACTTATAAAATTATTTGTAAACATGAAATATAGGGTAAATTTATCTGGCTTAAGAATATGGATTTTGTTTTAAATGACGAACCCCCGAAATTGCTGCTACACAGATAGATCAATGATAATGCTATTTCCAAAAAAATATTTAGATTACAACATAATTCCTTAGTATATGTTTGTTCCTTTAGTTAGCTTTCACATTTTCATGATTTAGTAGCTTGTATAGTGAGAAGGAAAGGTCCATAATAAAGAGGAGGCATATATCTTCTTCCAAAAGAAAGCTTTTGCCGCCGGCTATTAGTTACAACTTTATTTCTCTCAGACACTGATTATGATATAGTTTACTGGTTTGTTTCAGCAGTCCAAGGAATGCTATCCTGGCTAGTGTTCTCCATTTAAATTAAACATCTCTGATATAACATTCCTTCTCTAAATAAAGAATGGACCCTGGCACTACATAGCAGCTAAGGCCGCTTCCACAGCAAAAGAGAGACAGAGTTTGCGTTACCTGTGTGAAGGATATGATTTAAAATGTATATCTCTTTTTTACTGAGCCTTCATTTTTTAATGTAGGTCTCCGGTATCAAATGGCCTTGTTGTGTGTGCATACTGTAACACTCACATGGTATGTACAGTTATCTAATTATGTTAAGGTCAAATAATATCATCATCATTGAGGGAAGAAATGGAAGTATATGTGTTTTAGATGGCAACAATTGTCCTTCTATCAAAATATTGCACTTTTCATTGTTACACAGCTGCTTGTATTCTGTTTTTTATTTCCTTGTCTCTAGAATACATTGGGTTGGGGATGCGTCTGTGTGGCCTCAATCAGGGATTCACTGTATTGGCTGAATTTAACTTGATATTTCCCTAAGAACTTAAAGCAGAGATTGTTAGGGATCGCTCTCTTAATGTAGTTAACTACGTGGTACAAATGATCAGGTTGGCTTTTGTCTAAGAGCTTTATTCTAATTGTAGCCCAGGGTTAAATACTAAGGAGGGGCTATCCTGATTTTCAGCAGCATTTTTAACTACACATGATCTGGAATATTTCCACTACAAGTTCTCTTTCTCTCTTTTGGTGCTTTGCTTTTAGCTGACCCATTTCCCACACCTCTTTTGATCATCAGAACAAGCATGTCATATTAAATAGAAAAAAAGGAGGGCATTAACATAAATCTTTTAATCCCGATTCCTTCACATGAAAATAGGTGCGTCCAGTCCCACCTTCTTTCCAGTCTCTTCAACATAGGGAGGCAAAGGGGGGAGCTGGCTGTATAAACAATGCAGCAGAACTGTGTTTTCTGGAAACTAAACATGAGAAATAAATATATAAGGCAGCACTTTCATTGACTTCAGATTCACTTCCTAAAGTGTGCTGCCACTTGCCGGCTTGTTCAAGAATCCTTTGGAGATAGCAGGGCATGGAGCAGTCTGCACTAATTGGTGGTAGCTTCAGTTTCCTGATAGTTACACTGTACATCTATATAAGTGATCTTACTGATATCAAAGCCTTCCAATTTGAGCAGGTATTTTCCTGTGGTTGTCCCTCCAAAACTCTGCACTTTTTTTTTTACCCATAAAAATGTACAATTGTATGCATTCGATAAAAAAGCAATTTCTTAATAAATAAACTGCACATCCTTTATCCCTAATATTCTTTAAAAAATATGACCAATAATTTAGTTTAGAATGAAAATGAGATTTTGTACATGTCATGGAATCAGATTTCAAGCTTTTTCAGAAGTCCTGTGTAATTTCTGGAGCAAATAACAAGTTACTTTTGAAAACTTGAAATCCATCCCATGCTAAAGAAAATGGAAGGTGTTTGTCTTATCTGAACACTAAAGAGCAGGGTTCCTCTGATAATCAAGGCAGCTCATTTCTACTCCCATCTCTTTTCATTTGTAACAAATTACACACTGTCTAATTACCATTCATTAACAGGCAGCATTGGGCAAGTGAGATTATAGTAGCCATGCTTATCAACAGCACCTAGTTCAAAAACCTTTCTAATACAGTAAGATCCACTAAGTTAACTTGCAATCATATTACACATTTCTAACAATGTCTTTCACATTTCCTAAGGCCATTAAACATCCATAGAGGGTAACATATTAATGTAATAACGAGTGATAAATTATAAACCCCCGGGGTGTGGGAAAAATAAAGCACTGATGTAAAATAACAAAACAAAATACTGTGTAACAATTGCAGATATTTATGCCTTTTTACTTCCACCTAATTTATTATTAGGGTAAATAGTTTATTGCAATACAGGGCGACAAATAACTGCAATTTACCAAATTGTGTCCTTTCAGCCTTTGTTAAACTACAACTCCCAGCATCCTTTTAACTGTTATGGTATGTTAGCATTGTCCTTTACATTTCGTCAGTATCTGTGCATAAATTTATATATTGTAGCTGAAAAGAACGACTTACCATGCTGCTTCCCTCTTGCACACCCCTCCTGTTAGGTTCCGTCTCGGTAGCTCAGGCAAGCAGAGTTCTGCCAGTGCCTGTTGCAAACTTTTCTAACTATTCTTTCACTGACTTTCTTGGTTATCTTCAGGAATGTTTGGTTGAGGCGACAGCTTGCTGGAACCTACAAACATTGTTATGGCTCTTAACGAGAGACCGGATCTTCATTGGCCAAAATAAAAGAAGATGTATATAAAAGGAATGAAAAAAATAGGTTCAGAAAAATCTGAATCCCTCTAAGCGCATGATAGTTGAGAGAGAGAGAGGGGGGATGTTAAATGGGAGGGAAGCAGGGAAGACTGCAATGACTTGTACCTAGTGTGACTTAAAAAGGATCTGGAAGAAGAGAGCCCTTGCCTGACACTTTCTTCTAAATGAAGGGATAGTTTATGCTCTGGCACAAGTTCCCCAAATCATTTTTATCTGTTTTTACCCACTGGCATATGCCAGCTGAGCTCCTATTTTTCAGAACTGTGTGAGCCACTGTAAAGTTTCTGGAGTCATAAGACTGTTACTAGGGGTTTGTGGATGGGGAGCTGATCTTTCCCCCCCTTTTTCCTTTAGGCTGCTGTTTTCTTCCTTATCAGCAGCACAGCTAGTCCAGACACTGCTCTATACACTACTAGGTGGGAGGCTGAGAAGGAAAACGGACAGTATACTACAAAGACAGAGAGAGGCTGCACTGAAAACTTGGCTGCCTAGAAAACTTTTGTCCTAGGACTGGTAATACTGTCTGTGACTTCTCCTTAGCTCCTGTGTCTGTGTGGGTTTGGAAGAATTTGCCTTTTTTTTCTTTTCCTCCTCAGCCGTTACGGTGTAGGTTTGCAGGGTAAAGAGTCACATCTGTGTGTGACACTGAGCCAACCAAACTAACCCTGCCCTGGAGACATACAAACACACACACACACATCCAGCACAGGAATGTCCTCTACACCCAGCACCAAGGCACAGCAGAAAACTGCAATGCTGGATTTAAGCGATTTCTATCTAGATAGACATAGATTTTGCAGGCTTTGACTATACCATAACTATTTGAGTATATTTAGCTTATCTAGCACTCTAGCTTAATTGAAGTACATTATAAACATCCACTTTATATAAAAGCTACAATGCAGTGATAAAATGCACAACACTTAGAACTTAAGGTCCCTTCCTTAGGTACGGACAGTAGATTAGGATATTATTTCCAGAGACACACATCTTGGGCCCAGATTTAGGACCATAGCTAACACTGCCTTGGTTTATTCAGTATAAAATAACACATTCAAATTAAGAGCAGAAATGTCCAACCTCCAGCCCTCCAGCTGTTAATGGACTTTAAAGGAGAATTCAGCCACCCAATTCAGAAAAGCCTGTACCAACTAAGCTCCTCCCTCTCTGCTTCCCCCATATACTTTAATAGTTCTGAAAATGTCCCTAAAATATTTCTCACCTATAAGTGCAGAGTAAGCACAGCAGAGCTTGAGGGTGCCTTCGGCATCGCCGGTCTTTAGCTGCCATATTGACGCAGTCTTTCCGATTCATACCAACTGCGCATTTCCAGGAGTGTTGCAAATTTCCAAAAAAGACCTGCAGAAATATGACAAGGAAGATGGTGGCCACAAGCTCCTCTGCGTTTACTCTGCACTGACAGAAATATTTTATGGTCACCTTCAGGGCTATTGAAGTATGCGGGGGGGGGAGCAGGGAGGGGCAACGATCTAGCTTAGTAGGTAAGGGCTTTTCTTAATTAGGGGGTTGAGTTCTCCATTAACCATCAAGAGCTGCCAAGATACAGGAAGGTGTATCTAAAACAGCTGGGGAGCAACATGGTGGTTACAATGGCAAAACTCTGCAAGTTAAACCAGCAGCAACTCCACGCTAACTTCTGACAATCCAAGTATGTGGGAAGGAACAGACAGCGCATATCCCACTGGATTCACATTGGCACCTAGAAAGAGAAATCTCTTCTTGGATATCACAGTATCATTCTAAATCTAATACATTTTTATTGTTATTTTGAAACTTTTTAGGAAACGTCAAAAAGCTAATTAGAGTATAGAAAAACAATATTCAGTGACAAGGGTTGCCTGAGCCAACACTTTTTATGGCCAAAAGAAGGAAATTTCAGCAAAAGTAAAAAATGTAAATTTCTCAAGCATTGAAACTAACCCTTAGAGGTTTATTAACCTATTCCCTCAGTTGTGGGAGGGGCACCCAATGGTAAAGCCAATAGATTCTAATATCGGCAAGCCTGTTACTAGGGATGCACCGAATCGACTATTTTGGATTCGGCCGAACCCCCGAATCCTTCCGGAAAGATTTGGCCGAATACTGAACCGAATCCGAACCCTAATTTGCATTTGCAAATTATGGGTGGGAAGGGGAAAACATTTTTTACTTCCTTGTTTTGTGCCAAAAAGTCACATGATTTAGCTCCCTGGCCCTAATTTGCATATGCAAATTAGGATTCGGTTTGGCCAGGCAGAAGGATTCGGCCGAATCCGAATCCTGCTGATAAAGGCCGAATCCTGGCCGAATCCCGAACCGAATCCTGGATTCGGTGCATCCCTACCTGTTACAGACACTTGTTTCCCTTTGTCCACTAAGGGTCAAAGTGAATTCTCAAATAAAATTCAAATTTTTAAAATTTGAATTTCGAAGTAATTTTGGGCTACTTCGACTATCAAATAGCCCAAATATTGATTCTAATTTCAAAGTGCTGCCTCTTTAAAAAAAACTTAGAATTGAACACTTTACCAGCTTAAAGCTGCCGAAATTGCCATTGTAGCCTATGGAGGACCTCCTGGAACGTCCTGGAAATTCAAAGTTCTTTATTTAAAAATATTTCGAATAGAAAACGGACCTATTTGATCGAAATAGGTCCATTTTAGATTAAAAAAAATTCTATTCCAAATCCAATTCTATTTCAACCATTAGTTAATCTGTCCCTAAATGAAGAATAAGGGAAAATTTACATTCATTATTTATTTTATTTTTATTACAAGATATTATTGGATACATGTACTGTTAATATGAATGAATTTTGTTACAACAGTGCCACCTGCTGGTCAGTTTCTGACCATTCTGACCACCAAGTAGTCAATGAAGTTGTCAGGAGAAAAAGGTTGCTCTGTTGTTCTGCTTAGGAACAAAAATAGAAAACCTTTTTCAAATCTTTCCTAAACAGAAAAACATCTGAACAGTCTTTTTCTTTCTCCTGACAACTTCCTTGGCTACTTGGTGGTCAGAAACTGACCAGTAGTTAGTGGTGTTGTAACAAAATTCATTCATATCCCTTAATATCTTGGAATAAAAAGAAAAAAAAATGTAAATTGAAAAAGTTCTTAGAACAGCACTCATCAATTTTACATTCACTTATTTTAAATGTTTACATACCCTTTAAGACATATACCCCTTAAAAGTATGTTATAGAATGGCTAAACGGGGGTCACTGACTCCATGTAAACAACAAATGCTCTTTAAGGGTTCAATGTATTGTTGTTTCTACTTTTTATTACTCACCTTTCTATTCAGGGCATCTCCTATTCATATTCCATGGCTGCTAAATAACTCAAAAAACACAAATAATAAAAAATTAAAACCAATTGCAAATTGTCTCAGAATATCTCTTCCCACATCATACTAGTTAAAAGGTGAACAACTTCTTTAAAGATATTTGCATATATGTAGAATAATTTGTAATATATTTGCACTAAACTTGATATCCACCTTTTCAAAATAACTTTCATAGAATTGAGTGTGCCCAATATAATTCCCCCTTTTTCTTTAATGTGTTCTATAGTTTTAGGTTGGAGCCCCTCTCCAATATCTGGAGTCTCAATGATTGCATGTGCCAGTGTCTAGAACTATCATACAATATTAAAATAATCATGTTTCCAAAACCGACTCGTATTGTGCTAACAGAGCTGAAAAGCTACAAGCTTGCCATTCATAGTACATAATTTTGTGTTTAATACAACATTTTCAATAATTCCTTATTCAAGGGGCAAACCTGGAATGGTAATAGAATATATTTTATAGGTTTCATAGGTCTGAAGTATAGGTCCTTCAATAACTGAAAGCAATTGTATTCTGTCAGAACTGGAAAAAACACTATAAATATTTACAGTACAGATATTTAGGGGGGAGAATAATCAAAGGTCAAATTGCCATTCCTTGCATTTTTAAATGCTTATCACAACTTAATTAACCTTATCTTAAAATTCTAGAAATGTGTTGATGTTTTTTTATTTATCATAGCAGTTTCCCCTTTGCCTCATTTTCTCCAGCTTTGAGCAACTGAATTCTATTATTTCACTGAACAAAATGTTAGAGGAGAACTAAAGCATAAAAACAAATGTGGCTAGAAATTTTGTATGTTATATAATGAATTTACTGGAATTTCCCAGAATCATAGTCATGATCTATGTCTTTAAATTTGTCTGTGCAACTACAGCATTCAAGTAATCTGTGCCTATTTTTGGTGGATCTTATTTTTTTCCATTGGTTAAAGATTAGTAATAGTTTAATTTTTTTCTTAGAAATGTTGGGATAAGACAAAAGAATAAGTAACCTGATCTGATAAGATCTATGTAACACATTTTATAGCAAAGAACTGACTTTTGGTTAAATATCATGAACAAGTCATTGAAAGAATACTTGTATAGAAACTAATAATTTGAATTTATGTACTTGCTGATCACTAGAGCCAAAAAAAATAAGAATTACATTATTTGCGGCACTTAATTGGGCTCTCAATGCATATTTTTTAACATAATGACATTTTACTAACAGGGTTTCCTGGAGTTCAGGATGACTATATTTTCAGAGATAGTAATGGGACTTTGCAACAGCTAGGGGCAAATTTACTAAAATTCCTCCAAAATCCCTCGAATCTTTTCGAAATTCGATAAGCATTCGACTATCGAATGCTTATCGAATAGTTCTAGGCTATCTTTTTCCTCGATATTCGATTTCTCGATGAAATCGTACGATTCAAACGATCAAGGCGTTCGATCGTACAAATGGTATTCAAGCAGGTCTTTGCAAAAGAAGCCTATGGGGGGGAGGGGGGAGGTTCCCATAGGCTTCTATTGGTATTTGGTAGGTTCAATCTGGCAAAGTAGGCATTCAAAGAAATTTTTAATTTAAAATCCATCGATCATCGAATAGTCGAATGATCAAATATTCGATCTATTCGAATATTCGGTATTCGATGATGGAAGTGGCCAATTTGAATTTTGTAAATGTGCCCCCTAGTGTAAGTTGTCAGCAGCCCTTCAGTGGTTTAGTGTTTAGTATTTAAAAGCTGAGTTTGGACAAGTGCATGATATTACCATCACTAATTGGCATGTTGAATAAAAGGGCAAATTAACTTTGGGATGTGGCTTACAGCCAGTTTTGGGTCTGACCACCGAAAAGTAATTTTATAGTGTAATTTTTATATGGTATATTAATATAATATTAATATACCTCAAACCTCTCGCTATTAGGGTTCTGGTTCTTTTAAACAAGCAGACAGATAATCCACACCAATAAGGGGCAGATTTACTAAATTCACATGAAGGATTCAAAGTTCGATCGATTTTTCAAAAACATTTGAATTCTAATTTTCGAATATTTTTGAAGACCACTTCGACCAGTGAATTTTGTACATTCGATTGAACAACTGCTATTCTATCAACCCAAGATGGCAATTTCTTACAATAGGATGTAGTAGCATGGCTGGTGTTTCATTACCTGATTTTTAATTTATTACTTTTCTTTCCCACCTACTTATCGTCTGTATGATTTATGCCTGGATTACATGTTGGCCAATATCTCTTACTTCAGTGGTTCTTAAACTTTTTTTTGTTCAGGGGACTCATATTAACATATTGCTCTAAAATAAAAAATGTGTTTGGAACTGCTTCTTTATCTAGCACTATGTATAATTGTAGGGTGAGTAAATCACTTTTTACATGGAGACTCAAATTTAAACAGATAGGGACCCATTTTTGGGTAATACATAATGTAATTGTAAGGGATTAATCATAAATGTCACTTGAAACAGGACTTCTTGTTGTATCCCCATGTACTGATCCTGGCACCCAATCACACACACCCAATATATGCCATTACATAGGACTATCTAGGGGAAAATCTCAGTGTTCAGGACAGACACATCCATCAATATATTGGATTACCAGAAACTCTTCTGCATTCAAATGAGCAATACTGCTCTAAATATAATAATGTATTATTCTAAAGTAACTAATATGTTATATACATCATAATTGCGTTGACACTGATTTACTGAAATAGTGGATGCACAATAAGAATGAACAATTCAATTGTTTAAGGAAATGGACTGCTTAGCCGTAGACAGTTCTTAAGTGTTGCAAGTTACATGATTTTTTTATTTGACCACTGCAAAATCCTTTTTCCTCTTTTCATGCACAAAACAGGCACAAAGAACACCATTAGGTCATTTATTGTGCTTTGTAAAATACAGTGAGAAACACCCCACATCACTGTGTACAAACGGTGTATTTATCAAGTGTGCACTGATTGTTGGTGATCAAGTACCTCTATTTAAAAATACGGTGTAAATGGAAGCAGCCCTTTGCTA
>CM044431.1:127627247-127656094 GCA_024363595.1 Xenopus borealis
TTGTTTTAGACAGTATGATAAATAAATGTTTGCATTATGCTCTGTGGTTGGGTCAGAGGCTAAACCTTTGTATACCTAGACTGGAGCCTGGTACTTACTACCTATGGCAAGCATGAAGTACAGGTCTTTTTTGTGCCCAGAAATGCTGCAAAAACACTTTTATAAGTAGGGCCTATAATTCTCAAGTGAGACACTCACTGGGTCTATTTTATGGTTCAGGTGTAGTGTTCCCTAATCTTTTCACTATAGGGACCATGGACAAAATGAAGAAAAAATAGGAAGATTGGAAAAAGATACTTATAATAGACTCTTGTAAAGATTAGATTATGAAAAAGTAAGACATTAATCTAATATCTCAAAAGGCTACATACAATCTTAGTTCAGCAAATGCAACACAAAATTATGTTAAGAGAGAATACATTGAAATATACTTAGATTTAAGCTAAAAGACTAGAATGTCAGAGTAATTGGTTTATCTCCTACAAATGGAAAAAAAAAACATAAACAAATATCAAATGTTGAACTTGATGGACATGTGCCTGTTTTCAACCTAACTTACTTTACTTACTTTATTATGTGATAGTGTTCAAATTCCAGGGGCTATCTGTATCATATGGGGTAACTTTGAAATATCCATTCAAACCGAATATAGTAATTCATGAATACCCTAAAGGCACATGAAGACAACCTATTCCTATACACATAAAAACAACCCAAAGGATGAACCCAGTAGATCCATGGAGACTCTAGAACATGACAGTTGCACATGTATAATTCATTCATATCATCGCAACAAGATCTCCACAGAGAACTGCTATGTAAGGTGCTTGAAAAAAATTGCATTCATCTCTTATATGCAAAGCTTACATGAACTGATATCAGTGGTCTCAATATGAATTTGTAACTTTTCTTACCTTTAATGATTATTGATGAGTAGTCATTACAAGACAAAGACAAATATAGGGACTGAACTTCACTTTGATGTGGTGCAAGTGAATAACTCATTAGACGTATGTTTTGGGTAGAAAATATATATAAATATAATTGCATTTTATTAATAATAATAATAATAGTATTTACAGTAAAAAAAAAACAAATCTTTTATTTTGCTGAAATCTGTTGCCTCAGAAAATCAATATTATGTTACAAAATCAATATAGCTTAATTTTTAAACAGATATAGTAATATTTAATTTGTAATTCCCTTTGTAGAATGTAAGATTTACCACCCCAAAAGCTTACTGTTATAGGATTTGACATTTTTTGTACAAAATTTACATATATTAATTTTGCAAAAAAAAAACATAATTGGATTTTAAGATATAATCACAACCCAGGAATCACAAAGGGAAAGCAACAAGCTTTTTGTGGGGGTGTTTTTAGGAGCCTGTTTGTAAAGCATCGCACAAAAAAGGCACATCTGTAGCATTTACATTGTGGATTTTTTACACCACCCTTTGCATTTTCTGTAGCATCGGTCTGTCCCTTTGTTTTCAGTAGACTCTCATCAAGTCGAGATTGGTGCTAGCATTTTTAAATTGTTGCAATGAAGGCATTCCAAGACATGCATTTACAAAAGCATTCTGTGAGTGAGCTTTTAGAGGACTTTGACTGAAAATAAGGATTTTTAATAAAAATGTGGCTGAAAAAAACTCTAAAATGATAGAATTTTGATAATAGGCCTTCCCATTTGTTCAGTTAATATAACAGACTTGTTTTGTAATGCATTATACCTACAGTGTTATGCATTTGTATCTAGCTCAGCCCATATCTATGCAATCCTCTTGCCATTATACTCTTCATCTTTCTAAAGGCCTTCATACTAGAAAATTTGTGATCAAAACAAATAAAAATCAACACATCCTCAAAATCATAAATCAGTTTTGTCCCTTGCAGTCAACGAGCTTGCCTGTCTTTTAGTGTTTACTGTTTGTTGGATTAGATATTACTCCACTAAGTTTCAAACTAAAACCACAAAGTCATGGAGAAACAAAATACTGGCCTAAACATGGGACATGAAAACATCTGGATTTAAGACTTTCCTAAGAAAGGGGACATTCCAAATAATATCAAAACTTTGCAGAGGTAAAGTATATGCTAGACAATTTATTTAAAAGAACATTTAACCTTTTTTTTTATTGTTACATTGCTCTTAAGAGACACGAAAGGAAAAAAAATAAACAAAGCTGTATGAGAAGGCTACTAAATTAATCTGGTGTCCCTGATGTCTAGCAGTAGCAAACATGCTGTTATGTGAATGCAAGTGCAGTACTCCAGTGATGTCACTGTTTTTTCCTCTAGCTTCAAGGGTGCCAAAGGCAGTCTTGAGACGCAATGGACACAATTTGATTCTTTTGTGCATGCTTCAGGGGCTTTGCTGTCCCCCTCCTACAATGACTCGCTTGCAAGTTGTGGGTATTGACGGGGAGTAGATTTTTCGCACTAGTGAAAATGAGGAAAAGGAAGCCTCAGTTCCTCTCTCAAAATGGTTGCCGTGTTTTGCAAACCAAACATCAAAGATGAAGTGGGATATACCCATTGGTGAGTTCAAACTTTAGTGAACTTATCCATCTGTATGAGGGAGGCGTTTGATGCGTTTTGGCTTTCCTTCGGCCGAATTCTTGTGCCTGGCCAAACTGAATCCAAATCCTTAAAATCATGTGACTTTTCATCACAAAACAAGGGAGTAAAAAATTTTTTTGCCTCGCACAAACCTTCCTCTCGCTAATTTGCATATGCAAATTAGGGTTCGGATTTGGTTTGGTATTCGTCAGAATCTTATGCAATGGAAAGAGAAGTAACAAAAAAGTCCATACGTCTTAATAATCATTTAAAGATTTGAGAAGGATTAAGGTATGATAATAAGCAGCAACACTGGCAACAAGTCGCTGGTGCAAGGCTTAATATAATATACAAATATGGGAAACTCTGAATTACGGAAAGGCTGTCTCCCATAGACTCCATTTTATCCACATTGTTATTTCACATAGCAAAGGAACTAAAAACAATTTGAAAGACTTCTGTCTAAATAAAAAATTTCTTTTCAGCCTGAAGACATTAGGGCTTGTAGTTTGCCTCAGGCAAAACATATATCTCTTATTTTAGTTGATTGAAATTTTCCAACCTGCTGATTGACAAAACAACTGATACAGTATCTATGATACATGGATGTCTGTTCCTTAGAAACATGTCCCAAAAAATATTTGTATGTGTATGGTCACCTATTTGTTGTAAGCTTCAATCTACAGTTCCTTATGATAATGTTTTGCACTTTTCTGAGTTAGACCTAGTTAGGTCTCTGCTATTACGATACAAAGCTGTATCCTGTGTCTTACATGAATTGACTATATTTCTTTGAATATACATTATAGGTATACAACAGGACATTAATGTGCAAGTTATTGGCAAAATTTCTACAAAGGTGTATCAGTACTAAAATCAATTTTCAGAAAAATTAATCTTTTATTGGTAATATGGCAAATGGTTATTATCAAGAACATTCAATGACCATTTGTATGCAATCCAAATTTTAAATACAAGACCTGTTTTAAGTACCTAATTGTGCCATTAGGTGGACACATGGCCTCCAATTTATAGTATTGTTTGTTCCACAGCTGGGTCCAGTGGGAACTCTCTGCCATCACTACTTATATGTGCCTGAAGCCTAATAATAAAATATAAGTAAGGTTACCTTTTCGGGGGGTAACTTCATTATGATAACTCCAGGCTGCATGGATGCTATTGATTTTTAGGTCCTCTGTGTTATTTGTGTATTATTTCAGTACTGTTGGAAATTAAGATAGATCGTTTTACACAAGGGACCATATATTGTAAAAGATTTCTTCTAGAAGCTGTTGTGTCAAACTTAGTATTGGGATGTATTTACAGACTGAAAAAAAAAATATTTTTCAAAATTTCATTGAAATAGCTCATAGTGGACTGCATGAACCCCTCCATAGAATAAACACCACCGCATCACATATTGGCTTGTGAATTACTGTATTCACAAAAATACAAGAATACATGTCTGTCCTTGGACAAACAAATATAAAGCATTTACATATCACAGAGTGACACTGAAGTCAATAGCAGTCCACATGATTTGGAAATAATATTCTCCATTAAATTAAATGATTACATTTGAATGGATATGGTCCCAATATACATTATTTGCAATGCAGGCAAGTCAACAAACTGCATTAGGTGTTGGAAATGATCTGGTTACAGATCGTTGTTTTGAAGAAACTGTAATACAGTGTTATCATATTATAGCAATCTCATTACATGTGTGAAAAGGATTGTACAAGACCCAGAATACTGTAGTTTGTATTTAGAGCAAATGCAATCTAAATTTCCTGGTATGGGTTATTAATATTATCTTCTGGAATCAAGAGAAAAAATCTTTGCCTGATGGTCATATTATGGAATTTAGCAGGGTATTCACAAATATATTTGCAAAGGGAGCACTACGAACAATTCTCTGGTGCTGGTTTTCATGGTGGTGCTATTCCTAGACACTACTTCATCACATAGCAGAATCACAAAGGGATAAAGCACTCTACAATTTCTTGCTGTGCAATGAATTCTTTATTGAGCCAGGTTTACCACAAGGATGCAAAACAACGTTTCGGGAGGTCTACGCCTCCCTTTGACAGGTGACAGAAGTGAGCCAAAACAACCCTTAAATTTACCCCATAACCCCGCCTTCATGACATGACATCATCATGTGGGTGTGGTAATTATCTAAATATTTTTGACAAAGTCCAATCAGAGTCCATTTTCCTTTCATAGTGCAAAGCAGTGTACTCAATATTTAATTAGCAATTACAAAAAGGAGGGTAGATATAAGTTACCAGCTGGGCATATTATTATTACCCTTATGTGTAGCTATTCCAGCCAGTTATTTGTGAATAAAATGCAAAGCTCCAGTTAATTATAAAACAGCATAGGTTGATTTTAAGAGTCAGTTAATTTTGAGAAAACACACTAATATTACAAAAAGCAAATTAGATACCATTGTTCATTAAGGCCTCATGGATACACTGTTTCCAGCCTCCATATCCAGAAGCTTTCCCTTTGTAGCAATAGTTTTTGTTTCATATTTTTATTTTTTGCCTCCAATAATTACAAAACTTCCAAATTAGGTGGCAATTTACCTATTTTCACACTCTTTTTGATGCTAGTGTTTCTTTGTCACAATCAGATTTTAAACAGGTTTTTACAAAAACCTAATTTACATTATATATATGATATTTCAGATTCCCATTCCTTGGCTTATGTAACTTAGCATATATGCATGACCTTAGTTTATGCATTCTCAGAGAATTGTACCATGTTTGCCTGAGATCAAAACCAGAAAATATATAGAATGTGATAACTTATATTGATAACGTATCAACCATGTGAATAGTTAGGGAATAAAAATTCCAAATTCAAAGGAATTTTACGGCTATTCGATTTTTCGAATTTTCAAGATTCACTGGTAAAATTTGTATTCAAAAACATTAAAATTTAAAACTTTTTGAAAAGTCAATCGAACTTTGAATACTTCGTGTGAATTTAGTAAATCTACCCCCTAGTTGAGAAGTGAGGGAAGGTCTGAGTCAAGTGTAAACAAGTCTTTGGAAATGATGTCCACTGGGTGCAGATCTCACAACCCCTAAGCTGCATCAGGGTGTTATTTGTCATATTCATATCTGTCCATAAAACTTCTTTCCCTGTCAAAGAACAACCAAACCCTAACAAAATGCTACCCACCTACCTTACATAGACCCCCCCCCTCCCTCTTCTCCCCCAGCCTAGCTCCTACCCCTGGTAAATGTCCCTAAGTCTTTACTTAACCCTTGGTGCAGATTCAAGGGCACCATCTTCTTCTCTTTGGAAATCTTTGGAATGAGAGTGACTTTTCGGCACATGAGCAGTTTGAGCAAAGTCATGGCAATTGCCGAAGTGAAGGAAGAAGACATGAAGATTACTGCACCGAGGGTAAGTAAAGAGTTAGCGGCATTTACCAGTGGTATCAGCTAGGCTGGGGGGAGCAGGTAGGGGGGTCTACGTAGGGTAGGGGGTAGATTTTTATAATTAAGGGTTGAATGCTCCTTTAAGGTCACAGTGTAGGGTATTGAATTTCTGAATGTCGGATGGGGCATTTGTGGGGATTCAGGGGGATCTGGAGATATATTTTGCAGCCGATCTTCAAACCGTATTATAAGTTGGCGTTCTTTCATTATTTTGCATAAGTCCTCTAGGTGTGGATTATGGACTCAGGCACCTGGTTATTCTTTGTGGTTTGTTTGTATTTGAGCAGGTATGTTTCTAGGTATGGCGATAGCTCTTCATTTGGTTACAGATGTTTTGTTGTTGTATCCCTGTTTGTTCTTTTAGGTGTTTATTCCTGTCAATAGGTTCTGAACAAATATGCTAATATTGTATTGCTTGGTTGTATATAATTCACCTTACTCATATGTTTGTCATTCTTGAGGTATGTGTATCTGTCTGTATATTTTTTGTAGAGGTAACAAGTTTGCTACCCACTATTTTGATAGTGGTGTCCAGGAATTTGATCTTGTTCTTGTATACCAAACACCCGCAACATGGCTTCTTGCAGGTTTTGAAACTAATGATTTATTAACCTTTGGTATTTTGTTGCTGTTGCCCCAAGGCTGTTTTCCATAGACTTTCCATTTTTTAACCTGGAATGGTGGTAGGAAATAGGCTTAACTGTATTTAAAGCTTAATGGAATATGTTGATTTCTTTATAATTAAGAAATGGGTCAAGTTTCTAGGTGAGGTTTGAAACAAACACACATTTCATGACAAACTGACAAGTACACCAAAAACTGTATAAAGCCATTCATAAAGGAACATAAATTCCATGCTGCAAAGTGCGCCATGAGAAATCTATCAGTCTTTAGATAAATAACTATGAAGCAATAAAGTGATCTTTACTGTGATGACAGAAAAATTATTTCAAGATTTCTGTCAAGCTATAAATTAATATTTTTGCTTCCAGTGATGTTTTTTTATGCTAAAACATTCTAGTTCATATTCAAAACATTAAAGTGATACCACCCTTGTCCTCATTGTGGAAAATGGTGGATCAGATAGGTTATGTAAAAGCTTCAGGCAAATACTTTTACAGGAACTTACAAAGTGCATGCATTTTAATTTCTGGTGTCTGTGTTTCTTTGCAAATCTATGTACATAACATTCAAAATTAATTTGGGGCAAATTACCTGCACACAATTTTAGTTTAATTGCTGGTGTCAGCGTCTCTTTAATGCAAATCCACGTACATAACATTCAAAATTAATTTGGGGCAAATTACCTGTTCCATAATACAATATGAGTTTTAGTTAGCTTCCATCAATGCTTTTTATAATACAGAAAGACTCCTTGTCTTGCAAGGGTACCATGGGGACAAACATATAGGGGCCTATTATCTATTTATGCTGTGTAAAAAGTGGCAATTCGATTTCAAAAGTTAGAAAACAAAAACAAAGATCTGATTGGTTTCTTTGAGTAATATCCCCTGTAATGTTTACCACACTTTTTTCACAGCATGATAAATAGACCCCCATATAATACTACATATTTAACCATTTGGGCACATTGATATAAATATAATACACCACACATCACCAGCCTTCTCCGTGTAAAAAATTGCCTACTTTTTTTTTCTTAGAGTGACTTCTGCCATAAAATAACTGCTGCAAATCTGGTGTTCGTATTGCGTAAAATTACACACACCATGCTATATTTTACACTGTTTTTTAATCAGAATTTTATTTACACAGCATAATAAATATTCCCCGTAGTGTACTGCCAATCCTTAGTAGGTGTTTAGAAGTGGTTCAGAGGTCAGTTGAGAATCCCTTCATTTAACTCTATAGTTCATCCATTGGAGATAAGATGGTGATAGACTGGGGACAATCTTAGGGGTTAAATTCAAACCCACTACTCCTCTGTTTAACTACATAGCAAAAAGATATGCACTCCTACTTCTGAAACGGTTTAAGGGCACCCAGTATGTACAGTACAAGATATCTCACATGCCGCTGAATGTGAAAAAATTTTTGTAGTTTTTTTACAATTTTTTTTACAATTTGTTAGCAGTTACTATGGAGCTCCATCAGATTTTATTTAAAAAACATAAAAACATTAAAATCAATTGTCTGCAGTGGGGTTTGAGCAACTTGTGCAATATTGTGTTCTTCTGTAATGTAAATGGACTAAAATGTCAACTGATTTGACTAATCTCTCTGACCATTTTTTTTATACAGCACTTGCATACTGTATTTTTGGCAGCATTGGCAGATGACTGTATTTTTGTTTGATAAGCACATGAAAGGGAAAAGCACAGAAAACAAACCAGCAAAATAATAGAAAATATTTAGCAAATTCACACACCATTGCTAATTGTAGCTTTATTTGTGTCATTTGTTTAAATACTATACTTCAATAGGTGCTATATTTAAGCTCTTTTAGTAATGTAGTAATTGGAATAATAATTGCTGCAAGTATAATCACAGAATATGAAAGAATCCTGATTAAAAAAAAAAAAACATTTACATGCTATACCTGTATTAAGATGCCTCATTACATAATAATTATTTACTTCAGGACAATATCAGTAAACACTGAAAACACTGAAACAACAATATCCCCCAGTCTTGGTTCTTCTGTGATTTTTTTTCTGTACTTACTGTACACATACTATTCTTTTGTTTTTTGTTTTTTCTGACCTGATGTAAAGTATCCTGGAGAACAGAAAGTATAATCACAGAACTAGGGGATACCACACATTTTTGGAATTGCAGTGGGATAAAGCCAACTCTGTTCTTTTGTAAATGGATATTTCAGTCTACAAAATACTGTGGAGTTCTGCTCTTAGCTCCTTTGGCAGAAAGCTACCACAAACTACAAATTATCACTTCTCACTAGGGAGAGGAGAGGACCACAACAGTCAAATTGTTTAACTGAGAACCCAAGCCTTTTTTATTGTTCAATGTAATGGTGGGTAGGCAGAACAGTGAGGCAGAGCTGCTAGACATTCTACATGTGTCTGCATGGGTTTCCTCCCATACTTTCAAACATACAGGCATGATAGATGGCTCCTGATTGATGCTACTGTGTGAATGTGTTAGGGACATTCAACTATAAGCTCCACTGGTGCAGAGGTTGATATGAATAATGTGTATTCTCTTTATAAGAGCTGTGTACATGTGTTATTACTACACAAATAACAGATAAATAAAATGAAGGGATATCCAAAAAGACCTCTGAAGCTGCCTCCAAATTCTCCTCAGAAGAAAATACTTCTTATATAGAAAACACTATACTACACGTTGAGATGGAATGAACCAACTTTAAAGTCAAATGAAATTATTAATTTCAGTATATCTCTTAACTGCCCAGACGTCTAGCAGACAAAATGCCATAATGACTAATACTGCAAATACAGGAGGTTATTATAATGCTCTGTGTGTTTTTGGGATGAGAACAAACTGTACTGGTTATGTCAGGCAGTTTATATTTACATAAAAAGTGGCACATATACACCCAACATGCGCTTGCTATAATGGTACAGTGATTTACAGATCCTAAATACATTACAGGCTGAAGAAGGTCTCAGCAGTCTTTAGATCAAAATGAACTCAGAAGGTGTCTGCATTGCTACACATGCTTCATCTAGTGGTAGGTATGAGGACAGCTGCCAAGCAAAAGACATTGGAGCAAAAGCTGAGTTACTCAGGATTGTTAGACAATATTGAGTAGGTGAGGGAACAGCTTCCTGAAAGGAATTGCATTATTCTGTGCTAGCAGATGATCATGCATAATGAACTGAGATGTTGCCTACAAACCATTATTAAAAAAATAATCAAAAAAAAAAAAAAAGATATTTATCCGTTCAAGAATAATATTCTAAAGGGGTTGTTCACCTTTAAATTAAGTCATATTCCAGGACATTTGCAGTTGGTTTTCAATTTGTATTATTTGTGGTTTTTGCATTACTTCTTCTTCTTATTCAGCAGCTCACCAGTTCATTAGTAATCTGGTTGTTCTTATCAAAATTACCTTAGCAATTATGCATTGAATTGAATAAGGGACTGGAATATGAACAGGAGAGGGCCCAAATATATAAAATATATAACAAGTAATAAAAAGTAGCAATAACTTGCAGGGCATTTGTTCTTTTTAGATGGGGTCAGTGACCCCCATTTTACAGCTAGAAAGAGTCAGAAGAAGAAGGCATATCATTTAAAAAGTTGCTTAGAAACTCTGCCATGTCCTGGTGCAAGTGGGGTAAACAATGGAGCATGGTCACCAAATCAAGTTCCAAGTAATGGTTACAATCTACAATGAATGTACTGGTTGTTTACTAACTAAACTAAACAGAAATCCTGTATAACAATGTAGGTGTCTATATAAAAGTGACATATAAAATGTAAACAGTAAACTTTGTTTATTATAACAGTACAATTGAAGATCCATTTATTAGATATATCAGTACATTTTATGTTTTTGTGTAGTGGTGTATTGCAGTAATAATAATTTTGTTATGGACGGTTGTATTTATTATTTTTGGAAAATTACAGCCTGGAAGAGATAACCAGTATTCATGGCAGAAAAGGGTTAAGAGGACTCATAAAATTCCCTGAAATAATTCATAAATAAGGAAAGAAGTAAAACACAAGACAAACTTTGAGAAATAAGACACGCAGGCGTTTCAGAACAGTGGATCATTCTTAGTGGGCTAGATTAGGGGAAATGATGGTTATGTTCCAAATTCCTCTTGTTCAGATTGGGATTCAGATTTCCAGCTAATTTAATACAGCAGCCATTTCTACGGTTACCAACTGAGGCACACAAAACGCACAAGACAAATATCCGAGACCAGATAATTATGGCGGGGGGAGAGCTCTGGTCACAAAGCAGCACACGAGAAGCAGGCTGCATGCCACCAGGAGGAAAAGTTATACAGCAAGTAACTGACCTAGCAATCCATCATCACAAGGATAAAATACAGCCTGGCATCAGATATCCACACTAGAGCCTACTGTTCTCCAGTGCAATTGCTCAAGACTTGGCAGCTGGTTAGCAATCACAGATGCGACATGTGACTGTTCTCTGTGTCTGGCTGTGGGCAGTGGGGCAATGTTGCCACCCTTAAACTGTTGCCCGTTGTTGAGCAACCTGCATCTGATCTGTGTGTGAAAGATGTGACAGCATTGTATTCGGCTGGTAATGAATGTGTTGGTGATGTTATGGCAATGCAAGCGTAATAGATGGCACTGATAAAATGTTCATGCATACTCCTGATGTTTGCTCCTTTTACTGTCTTGTGTTTCCCAGTGCACTCCGTGAGAGCTTGTTGTTACATAAATAAAGGTAGGCATACATTACCAGACATGAAATGTAGATGCAGTTAAAAGAAAACTGAGTACCAGAAACATTTGTTATATGAACTAGGCTACCAAAGTACTTTGAGGTTATTTATCAAGCAACAGCACTGGAGGTGTTTTTATGTGTGATTTTAAATGTGTGCTTTAACCATTTCATTTGCAGAAAATAACCATTGTACTGTAGTGACTGTGAGCTGTCGATTTAGGAATTACAGTGAAACACAAGTGAAGATTTTGCCTCAGCAGCACATTGTCCTCAACCAACTCTTAAGAAAAACATGGCACATATCTTCTATGTGATGTAAAAAGACAAAATAAGCATCATATTTTCTGCCTTAGCCAGAACAATGTATATCAGACAAATATGAATTCACTAATATTTATAGGCACAGTTAGAGAACATATATTTAAAATCTATTTCCTTAAATACATGAGGCTAGCGATTACATGACACAAATATAGAATTGATACTGACTACCCCCCATTATGTTGTCTAATCCCTAAATGGTCCTGGTACAAATTTCAGTTACAACTGACGTCAAATCCAAAAGGCTCTTTAACCATTGATACAGACACAAGTGCTTCTGTACAAAAGAGAGTATATTCCCTGTATAGAGTACAATTTTAGCTGTACTTTATGCCTTGCACCCCATTAAAAATGTGTCACATGTGGTGCAAGTGCAGCTTATAACGACAAATGGCAGATTGTAGTACCCAGAACAGAGCATGCTGTATCTCCTTAACTGGCATGATTTGAATGATACTCTGTTTGGCCTTAGCAGATTGGTAGAATGCATCAGACAGAACAAATACAGCAGACAAGAAGGTAAATTATGACCAAGCGGGGTTATTCAAAAATGTCCACAAATGCTGTGTATTAAATGCACATTTTGCACCAATCCAGTCTGCTTTGAGATATCTTGTGCAAGTATACATATGACCTGGAGCACACTGAATCCAAGCTGAAGACATTAGTTTCAGGGTTGCTGCAGTGGGCTACATCAACAGGCACACAAGACGTGTGCTAAAAAAAAATACGCCAATGGCCTTTTAACATAAGGCCCTGAAAATGTTAGCGCAACTTGCACCTGGTTTGCAAAAACATGTATGTGCAATTATCTGTTTTGATGCTTCAAGTATAATAACTGTAGACACAACTTCCTATGTGGCCAGAATTATGATAAAATTCTGGGAGGTGGGGGAATGCCACATTGTGGGTTAAAAAACATGGTCATTTGGGTATGAAATGGCATTTTGGACCTAGTATGTAAATGCATCTGTATTATACCAGTCTCTGGTATTGTAAGAGTTAGAGTAATTTTGTATTTTTTGTATTTTCTACCAATTTATAAGAAAAGTTTATTAGGTTGCCTGTAGAAATGTAAAAATTAGCATATTGCACAAAACGACAGTCAGTATTACATATATATAAGGTTAATATCATAGCATGCACTTTAATTTAACTACACCCTTGTTTTAAAAGCAGCTATTTCGTTAAGGTGAAAATTGTTTTTAACTAATAAAAAAATCCCATTGGCTTTGTCTGGATTTAGCTGTTCTTTAGTAAGAAGTTTCCTTGTGGACACAATTCTGCTAGGCCTCATGTGCCTCTCAAGCAACACAAAGGTTTTTAAGTGTCCTCTTTAAGTTGTCCAGGGCTGTGTTTACAAGAATGATGTGTGGTCTGTTGCAGACTTGGCTATTAAATACAGAACATTTTAACGTAATCTTTGCTTTTGAAAGATCATCTTCCTGCTCGTTCTGTTTGACAGAAGCCGTACATCTTATAACTTAAACATAGATGGCTGGGGTTTGCAAAAGAAGAGGGAATTCAGTGACCTGTAACTGTCATCTCCCTCCATAAAAACACAGATTGCATAAAGGGGGCACTGAGCCTTTGCAGGCAAGTTTTATGGTAAATAATAGTTATTTATGTCCTGTTATATGCAAAATACTTAATAGCAGCAGACATAAAAGTTAACCAACAGGATGTACATAACTTTTTATTGCCGCATGATCACTTTTTAAAGCTATTCTTTTTCACAATAATATTATATACTGTACATAGTTAAGACATGCTGTTTGTACTACAGAGATATTCAAAATGAATCCATGATAGTTTAACATTGACGTTATGACTGGAAATCCATGCTGACCAAATCTTATTGTCTTGCCTGCTCTGCTTTCAGGACCTGCATGTATTCTACAAGTCGTACATTACTGAGGTTCTCGGGTATAAATTATTTTTTATGTTCCTGGTGTTTTAGCTCATATATCTTATTTAAACAGAAGGTTTTACAGTGTCAGCTGTATGAAATATTCCTTGCAGTACACAGCAACACGGTGATTCAGTGCAGTGAAAAGAAAGGTAATGGGAGATCCAAGTGTAAAAACTGAGTATTTTGCATCCTCAGTACTCCTAGTGGCAGCAGTGGAGATTTAGACTTCTGGATAACATTTTAACTGTAAACACAAAAAGTATGTGAGTCTAAACCTGAGCAGGCTTGTTAGAGGGTTTTTTTAAAGTATTTTATTACACTCTTTTTTTTAATTTGTTGATGTTTATTAATAGAGAAAAACATGTTTATCTACAGCACCATAGCTTATTTATATGGTGCCAGAGCCAGCAGGTTATGCAGCACTCCTTAATAATATGCCATCAAACTGGGGACTTAATACATTAAAAATCAAAAGTGAAACAATAAGATTGGAGAGCTCTACTTAACAGAACTTCCAATCCAAAGACACTGGGAACGAATGATACACAATGTAATAATGTAACTGCATTAATAGGTAAGATTTTATATTTTGGAGGGAAATGAAGAGCCTGATTTTAGGAGAGAGTTGCATAAACCGACTCAAGAGAAGTCTTAGGGGCAGATTTACTAAGGGTCGAAGTGAATTTTCAAATTAAATTCGAATTTGAAAAATTTGAATTTCAAAGTAATTTTGCGCTACTTTATATAAAACATTTGAGGTACTGTCTCTTTAAAAACCTTCGAATTTAACACTTTGCCACCTTAAAGCTGCCAAATTGCCATTGTCGCCTATGGGGGACCTCCTGAAACCTTTGCTGTGATTTTTTCCTAAGTCCTAGATAATTTTTTTTTAAATTCCTCAAATCGAACAATGCATTTGAACAATTTTATTCGATCGAAAACTGACCCTTTTGGTACATTTTCGATTGTAAATGGCCTTTTAAAAAATTTGATGGTTGAATTTCTAAGTTTTTTAACTTTGAAATTCGACTCTTAGTAAATCTGCCCCTTAGTGTTTGGAATATGATGAACAGATGCAAAAGAGAAGAAAGATAAATGTCAGAATCAGAGAGAAAGAAGCAACGAGTGTATCTGACATCAGGCCTGAGAATTAGTGAGAGTTTAATTTTTAAAGTTTATCTTTTTCAAAGTCCTACCATATTGGTAGAACTTTGCAAAATAAGCAAATTTCCAAATTTGATAAGCAGGAATATATTATTTTTCTCTTACAAATAATCAAAGGCAGAGATCTGAAGTAGGTATGATTCTTCTACATGAAAAACACAGTGTTTTTGCCATTGAGCATTCCGGAACCACATTTATTTTTTTATCTTATTGGCTGCTGGCCAGTTAGGTAAAGGGACATGCACAGTAGGGAAGAAAGGCGAATTTGCCCTTCCTGAAAAGTATCTGTGGGAGATCTTTGTATTTATGGTGAACAAGGGGAAAGGCAACCCTCTTCTCCAGATGGAGCAAGGTTAAGTGCTTCTTCTGATTATTCTGATTATAGCTGAACAACCCCTTTAAGAGCCAGAAATGTGAGCGTCAATAATTTTCATTTAATTTAAGAGGACACTAGGATCGAATATAGGAATTTGTATACAGGTCAGTTAATAAGGGTTGTTGAGATAAGTGAATGAGTTCAGTTGTACTATTCTGTAAGTAGTGGCTGTGTGAAGGAAAGAGTGAATTTGGCCAATGTTACTAGGACTGAGGTACAAACATTGAGAAGGGTTTAGATGCTGTGAGCCATAAGACAAATCTATGAGAACAAAGAAAGGACTAGGCAATACAGTGGAACTGAAACATGTACACATGTCAATAGAGTACAAAACATATAGGATGCATGATTGTTCAACTGTGTTAAAGGCGGCAGAGAGATCTTAAATGAAGAGTATGGAACAGTGACCTTTAGCTTCTGCTAAGAGAGCATCATTATCTACAATGGCTATGGTAGGTTCCCAAACAGTTGCATATAAAGAACACAACAGAGGTCACCCTAATGATTTTAGAAGCCTTTTGGAGTAACAGTTTGCATTTTTAAGCTCTATTTTGTCCTTTTTAATAATGCATATTTCATTTTCATTGACATTTCACGGAAGAGTGAGTTACACCAAGGCTCTGGTGCTATATAGCATGCTTACAAATATCAATTACTACTGAAAAGTGTGCTTTGAAGAAATTTTCACACCTTTGCACACTTCTTAACATCTTAAAATTTCAACAATTTTTGGGTATGTTTGGTCATAATGAGAATTAAAATTTTAGCTCTACTGTTATTAAAAATTTATGTTATTTTAGTCAGTTTTTTTTTTTTTATATATATATATATATATTGCGTGAAGCCAAGAAATCATGGTAACCTTCACATTAAATGGAGATTTGGGGGCAGATTTACTAATGGTCGAATTTTGTGAGAATTTTTTTCGGTCGAAAATTTACCTATTTCGATCACATAAGTCCATTTTTGATTGAATAAAAATTGTAACAATCATTCAATTGCATCGTTCAACTCAAACGATTTTGAGCAAAAAAAATTCAGGACAGGTTCTAGGAGGTCCACCATAGGCTACAATGGCAATTCGGCACGTTTAAGGTGGTGAAGTGTCGAATTTGAAGGATTTTAAAGGGACAGTACTTTGTTATCGAATTTTAGCCTATTCAATAGTCGAAGTAGCCCAAAATTACTGCAAAATTCAAATTTTTTTAAATTCTAATATTATTCAATTTTTCACTTGGACAGCTACAAATTCATGCATCAATTTCTAATTGTATGATTTCCGCACCGAAAACTCGATTTTATCAAATTGTCCACTCTAAACGCAACTTTATTGGATTATCAGACGAAAACCCAGACCAGGATTATTCAGCGCATATCACAATGTCAAGAAACAGTTTTCTACATGACCTTGATGTTCAGTTTTTCAACAGATCTGGGGTATAATAAATCTCTAAAAAATCAAGGTTTTTTTTTTCCTCTAAAAATTTGAGTTTTCCCCTTTAAAAACTGGAACAGAAAAATTTGAGGTTTAATAAATGGGCAAAATATCAATTGAAAAAGGTTGGCACAAACTGGATCACTCTCCACGATGTAGTTAAAAATGTATTTATTTAGAACAGCAACATCCCAAATGCCTTATGCGTTTCGTGCCTTTTGGGCACTTAATCATAGGCCTATGATTAAATGCCCAAAAGGCACGAAACACGTAAGTCATTTGGGATGTTGCTGTTCTAAATAAATACATTTTTAACTACATCGTGGAGAGTGATCCAGTTTGTGCCAACCTTTTTCAATTGATATTTTGTCACAATGCCTTCCTGAGCTGAAGGCTTATGGTGTGAGCACCTGGATCCCCCAATTTATTGGGTAAGTTAAACCCTCAAAAATTTACAATTTGGAACTTGAAGGACTATACAAATTATTTATGCTGTTAATAAATGGGCCCCTAAGTGCTGCATCATCAGCATTTACACTAGTCTAAATCATGACATCTCTCTTCTGGAAAAAGAATAATGTTTTAAAAGTTGCAAAATTAGTACCAAACCTAGCACGCCTCAGTAACCAACCATATGTTTCCTTTAAACAGCTGAGCAGTTAATTCTAACATACTATTAGAACTGTAAATTCTTCATTGAAATCCAGAAGGGGATTTAATGCTGTTTAGCTGCTAGAAGAAAAAATGTTATTGCCTTCAGTGACAATGATATGAAACCAAGAATATTGAGTCTAGTGTTAAAAGAGGAGGCAGACTTTTCATTAGTAATTCCTTTAGCATCATCTGGTATGCTTGTATCAAGTTAGACACAGCTAAAGAATCACACTTATAATGTTTACATTACTATAATTTACTATAAACTATAATACTATATATTACAGCAGAGGTGTCCAACCTGTGGCCCAGGATGGATTTGAATGTTGCCCAGCTTGAAATGCTTGATTCCAGAGAAAACATCATGTTGCAAAGGATATAGGAGTAGGCAGGAGAGGGGACTCTGCCCATTGCCCAGTTAGTAGTAATAGCAATAATATAATAATACATCTATTTAAAGGGGTGGTTCACCTTCAAGTTAACTTTTAGTATACTGTAGAAGAGCTAATTCTAAGAAACTTTTCAATTGGTCTTCATTATTTATTTTTCATAGTTTTTTAATGATTTGCAATTTTCTTCTGTTTCTTTGCAGCTTTCAAATGGGGGTCACTGACACCATCTAAAAACAAATGCTGTGTAAGGCTACAAATGTATTGTTATTGCTACTTTTTATTACTTATCATTCTATTCAGTCCCTCTCCTATTCATATTCCAGTCTCTTATTCAAATCAATGCAGGGTTGCTAGGGTAATTTGTACCCTAGAAACCAAATTGCTGACACTGCAAACTAGAGAGCTGCTGAATAAAAAGCTAAATATCTATAAAACCACAAACAATAAAAAATGAAAACCAATTGCAAATTGTCTTAGAATTTCACTCTCTACATCATACTAAAAGTTAACTCAAAGGTGAACAACCCCTTTAATATCCAATTGTCCCATATTCCAGTCTATAGCTCTGGTTATCCAACTGGTATTGTAGTTTTTTTCTGTGCATTTTCCAATGTGGCCCAAGGGAGCCAAAAGGTTGGACACCCCTGATATACAGAATAAATTGGACATGCTTAGCATAGAACCAACTTTGAACTTACTTCACTGTTTCACCACAGTTATGCACAACTGTAGCCTTTACTCTTTGCCTCTACATCACAGTCATGTTCTCCTACTTCTCTTGCCCACTCAGTGCACATATTACTTTTTAGCTTGAAGGATAGGGAGGCAACACCAGAACAGCACTATTTTCTCTGTTAACTCTTCAGTGTTAGAATATGCTGCACTATTTCAACTGCCAATCTTGTAGTATCTACGGCTCCCCAGAGCACTTTTTACTGCTATCAACATCAGATGCCCATTCAGATCTTTTCTTAAAAACTTCTAGGGGAATCTTAACTAATGCCAACCGTAGGGCCTGCAGACACATACTGACCCAACCAAAAATTACACTTAACTTTACACAAACTATATTTCATATCCTTAAAACCTGGCAATGGAAAACTATATCTACAGTATGCTATCTGGACCATCTCCTATCATGCTTTAGCCCTGAACAATATATCTCCCCTTAAATGGGTTGTTCACCTTTGAGTAACATTTACATATCACTAAATCACCTGAAGTTGCCTCCAGATGAAACTTTGGCCGATTTAGCGATATGTTGGTCATACAGCCAGCAATTTAAATTATTGCCAAAGGAGGGGAATTTTCTGGAGATTTATCGTACACAGTAATGCATAAAAAATAGTGGGCCACAAATCTCCCCATGTGTCAATACCCTTAAAAGTAGGTGGAGAAGTAAAAGTAAGTGGATAAGAAAGAAAGTATGGTTCTTGTGGCACTCTCCTAAAATGCAGTACTCCTCCATTCTTAATCCAAGCCCATCTAGATTTCTAAGAACAATATCATTATCAGTAGTGATGGGCGAATCAGCGGCGTTTCAAATTGCCGAATTTTTTGCGAATTTTTAAAGAAACAGTGAAAAAAAAACGGACGCCAAAAAACACGTCCAAAACGAGACACCGGCGATTTTTACGCTAGTCGAAATTTCGCTGGCGTTTCGAATTTGCTGTGAATTTGCCGCAGGCAAATAAATTAGCCCATCACTAATTATCAGTTTTTCATTTAGGATAACTACCAGTTTGCTGCAAACTTAAGTGAAATGTTATATATATAAAAGGTATACAGATATGGGTCCTATTATCCAGAATGTGCAGGACCTGGGGTTCTTGGATAAAGTGATCATCATACCTTGAGTCTACTTAAAAAACCCAAAAGGATTGTTTTGCCTCCAATAAAATTCAATAAAAATATGTTACAAGAAAAAGATGGAGTCTGTGGGAGATGGCCTTCCTGTAATTCAGATCTTTCTGGATAAGGGGTTTCCGGATAATTGATCCAATACTTGTACATTTAAAAAATAATCTTTAGAGTTCATCCAGTAAAGAGCATTTCTGAGCTCCTCAGATCCTGAGGCAGCTAACGTTATGTCATCTGAGGGGCTTCATAGCTAGTGCATAAAGGGCAAATGCGCTCTCTGCGGTTTTATTCCCGGTTAAAAAATAATGAATTTATGGATTAGTGTCATGGGGGGGTCAGATTTTTGCAGTGCCATACACTGCAGGAAATGGCTATAGAGGACAAAGAATCAAGCCATGCATACACCACTGCTGACATCCTCGAAATGCTACCTGTCATTAGCTTTCCAAGTAAATCAATTTATTTATTATTATTATTTATTTATCCAATTTTGTTCATTTACAGGTGACAGGTCTAAAGATTTCATTTGCTAGTCTGATGTAACTTATCATTAGCAGGAAAATACAGTAGTTTGAGGCAGAAAATTCTCACTACAAAAGAATGTCATATCATTTATTTCACAATAGCATAATAACTGTGTTCCTACCAGTTTGTGGTAGGACACAAACAGACTGGACGGTGTGCGAGTATCAGACTGGTGCGTGAAAAAATAAATGGTATGAGATGAACAAATAATGGCATTAAACTTTCCTGTTTAAGCAGTTAATATTTTCTTCATGCACATATCTAGTTTATGTGAAATACAGACACAGTTGCTCTACATTGTACCTTTTTTACCACTAGATGGCATTTGGTGAATTAATGTTAATATGTGTGACCTTTAGTACTTATACAATGACTCCTTGTTGAGCAAGGTTAGATCTACCAGCATCCAGTAACCAGGTCAGGCAGTAGTAGCTGCAAATTTCAGAAGGCATAAAGCATATAAAGGAGAATGTTGCAAAAGCAATACAAAAGTGTATATCGAATTCGGGAATTCTGTTGTGGAGCTGCAGAGATTTCAGAAGTCCAAAATACAGTGCAAAATAAGTTATGCATTTCTAAAGCTTCAGTATAGTTCTTACACATGCATTAATTTTATGTTTTCCAATCACATTATCTGATATTCATATAGCGCCAACACATTTGTAAATGCTTTATAGATATTATACATTATTCACATCAGTCCCTGCCCCAGTGGAGCTTACAATCTAAGGTCTCTGTCATATTCATACATACAGTTGGGTCAATTTATCAGGAGCTAATTCATCTGCATGTATGTTTTTAAATAAACCATTCCAAAACTAGTTCTGGTCATGCTATATTACCACCCTGTGTAACCCATTGAATATATTTAAATAGATTTTTTTTTCATCTTTAATACATTTTCACCAGAATGTTTTACCCTGCACCATATACAAAATTCATTACAAAGTTTAATTAATTCATGAGATTTTATATAGTGTACCATGACGTAAACGTTTTTTTTTCCTACTGTATGCCTTCTGCAGAGATCTCCACACAGCTCTGTATGGACCATTTCCAATAAGCATACCTATATAAATATATATTAGTAAACATTAAAGTTTAAATTTAACAAAGTTGCAGTTTGTACTATGTCTAATAACCTATAGGAACTAAACATCAATTAGCATGTAGTGATGGGCGAATCTCACCCGTTTCGCCGAAAAATTCGCGAATTTCCAGAGAAATTCATGAATTGGCAAAAAAATTCACGAAATGAGTTGCGCAACGGTTTTGACGCGCGTCGCGTCAATTGCGGCGCGTCGTTTCCGTCGCGTCATTTTTGGCACGCGTCGTTTTCGCCGTGTCGCGTCAAAAACAACGCGCGACTCGTTTTTTTTTTTTTGCCAAATTTTTGCTGCCGTTTCGCGAATTTATTCGCCAGCGGCGAATCGCGCGAATTCGCCCCTGCCGAATACATTCGCCCATCACTATTAGCATGTACTAGTCCACTAAGTGATACTATTTTTTCTAATATTGTTTTTTTTTACTGTGGGAGGGGTAATATTTTTTCACTATAATAAATAAGGTAAAATATTTCTGGCTAGCAGCTACAAAAGAAACATTACACACTTATTTTTCAGAAGAACTGTGCTTACAACAATGTAGTACCTATGCTGGTATAGCCTTATGGTTCTCTGTGCAGGCTATGATGAAATCCGAATGAGTTTCTGACACTGTTAAACGGCCACAGTACATTAATTTGATAGCACATCCCCTGAACATCTAGGTCATAACTCATTCTAGTTTCATTTAATCAGCTTATAAGCACATAGGGTTGTCACCTTGCTGGCATGTCACTAGCATAGCCAGTAAAATACCTGCTCTGCTCCCCCTCAATCCCACCCACCTCCCCTTAACCTTGCCTCCTCATGAATAATCGGTCCATGCTGGAACGTCATAGTCCCAACACAACTGGGTTTTAACATCTCCCTTTGATGTCATGTGTCTACCCTTAGTTCCATCCCCCCTCTCCTATGTCATTGGCCAATTACGATTTTGCAGAAAGGTGGCAACTCTATATTTTGCAATAGCAATCGCCCAAATCACAAGTACACACAAAAAATATAGATTCAAAATTAAGGTATTCTGAAGTTTAATGATCCTGTTAGACATATGCCTCAAACTCAGAAATGCTATAGCATTTAGCTATGAAATACAGGACCCTATATTTTGATTCATCATGTCTCTTTAATTGCTTCTGCCTTTCTACCTTTTATTACTTCTGCCATTCTATTTTGAGCAGTGCTATGAAATACATATCTTTATTAATAAGCTATATGAGCAATAATGATATTATTGTTTATACTTTAAGCATTAAAACAGATTTTGATCATTAGATGTAAAGTCTGGAAAAAAAAACTACCCAGCATATTCACAGTTCATCCATTTTTCTTTCTACTTAAAAACTGACCTAATAAGCACATTTGCTATTGGAGATATAAAGAAGCCAGAAAAGGCCTTTCTTGATGGAAATGATAAAGATGTGCAAAACTCTATAAAACTAACCTCCGGGTCATTTAGTTTAGAAATTCATAAAAAATTGTTGAGCTGGAGGCAAGTTTCAACAAAAGTACAAATGTTTAGATGATGATTCCAGAAGCCTTCATGGGAGAAATTTTATTCATGTATTGATTGGAGTGCTGCAGATTGGGACTGCAATCAAGAGTTGGTGTTCAATATGTTTTGTACAATTTTGAGATACCTTGAAAAATCCTGTGGGAGCTGATTTATGAAGCCTGGAATAAAAAAAATTGCCTGAGTATGGGGAAAATCTGCTGTAGGGCAAAAAGTAAGGATTTATCATTGTTGTGCATCACATTTTATACCAGGATAGTCCCTTGATGCACTGCAAGCTTATCCATATTACCATTAACAGTAACTATCTTTGTGACTCTACATTACGTGATATGTGAAATGCACGATTGGAGATTTACTTTAGTTTATATTTACTACTAACCAAGATATGGCTTCTGACAATGAGGGGCTATCTCGTGCAGTTTCTTGGCTTTCCTATAGATCTGCTATAAAATGTGTAAAATCTATTTATACTGTATACCTGTTACGGAAACAAATATAAAGCTAGCTTTGTGTTATCTTAGTAACTATAAAAATAATTTGACCTTGATTCTCCTGCAGGGACAAACATGGTAGGTTAAAACTCCCAGAAGTCACCACCAGCAAAGCTGGATTAAAATATGCTAGTGCTCCTTGGCAAATTTGTTTTGAGGACTCACTGTAGGCATTCTGTGTAGCTTTCATGTGTGTAATGGGAAGCATAACTGGAGACAACCTACCTTTCATGACTTACTATTTTGTAAGCCAAAATGTAGATTCCTATCTTATGTGAGCCTACCCTGAGCATGTGGGTTTCTGGTGATGTCATAAACACTGGTTAGATGCAGACACTGTAACAAGGGACTATATAAAGCAAATAACAAATATGACTTAGGACAGGTCTTATATGCAATCCCTTAACTGACATGTCAACCCCCACAGCAAAAAATCAAATCAGTAAAATAACTCTTTACTTACCTTTTACTCCCATGCCTGGTAAGCAAACAGCTTCATTGGTTTGATCTTCCTACTTCTGTTCTGCTCACTCAGCCGCTCACCCCCACCTTTCAAAATTATCCTTGGTGCTTGGCGATCTGCACATGTGCACTATTCAGAATTAAGGTTAGTTTTCAGAAGATATTAAAAATAACTGACTGGAGAGGGACTATCGGCACATGCACAATAAACCCGGAAGAATGTAATTTTTTTGAACTTGATGGCTGTGAGTGTTTTTTCAGCCTAACTTACTATGTTACTATGTAATGCAGGAGAAAATGGCCACCGGGTAAACAAAGGAACACAACAAGGAATGGCGCAGTGGTGCAGGGGGCGAATTCTGGAGCAAAATTAATGCTGTTCAGGTTGGGATAATTCGATCTATGCAGCCATGCATAAACCTAAAAAAAGCTTGACATGTCCTTTATTATCAAACTGAGGTTCACTTTGGCACTAAACATTTTCTGTTTTAAAGGCACAGGCAGAAAAAAACTCTTTACTTACCCCTCCTTGCAGATTCTGTGCATTGGAGTTCATGGGTGCCATCTTCCGGCTCTTCAATAATCTTTAGGTCTTCTTCCGTGACTTTCTCCGCATGCGCAGTTGTCAAAAAACAGAAGACTGCTCCAACTGCACATGCGTTGATATGGTGCTTACATCACAAAGATTACGAAGAGAAGAAGATGGCGACGGTGAACTCCGATGCACAGAATCTGCAAGGAGGGATAAGTACATAGTTAAAGTACAGGGGCATTTACCAAGGGTAACACCTAGGCTGGGGTGGAGCAGGGAGGGGGGTCTATGTAGGTTAGGGGATTTTAACATAAGGGGGTTAGTTCTCCTTTAAGTCTATTAGAAAATCATGTGAAAATTAAATAAACCCGATAGGCTGGTTTTGCTTCCAATAAGGATTAATTATATCTTAGTTTGGATCAAGTACAACCTACTGTTTTATTTTTACAGATAAAAAAGAAATCATTTTTAAAAATTTGTATTAATTTATTATAATGTAGTGTATAGGAGACAGCCTTTTTGTAATTCGAAACTTTCTGGATAACTGATTTTGCACTGTAGCCATTTTCTATCCTAGTCTGCCAAAGGATTAAGCATGCAACTGATATAATAGTTGATGCATGGCTGGCTAGGCTGGTATCCATATAAGATTAATTCAATCTAATGATCTAATAACCTATGAATGTTTCAATCTTTTTTTTTTTTTTGTGTACAATGCAAAGATTCTAACATGTCTGTTGCAGCTGAAAATTACTACACAAAGAATAATACCAGTAAATGGGTACATTTGGAGTGATGGATTCATGGATGCAGTGCAGCACAGTTTAAGTTAAACCAATGCATTGAATTTAAGTATATTGAGGGTTTCATGGGTGATGCAGAACCATGGGACATTATAATTACAATTAATTCCATGGGACATTAGAATTAATTAGTAAATTGAAGCAAACAAAGAAGCAATGCACCTACCATCCTTGAGGGATTTTGATTGCTACATATTTGTTAATGCAATGTTGACACTGATAGGGGATATATGTCATTGGCGAGACCTCCATTGTATAAATGTTATTTTAGTATTATGATAACTTCTTTGGCTTAGATTGTAGGAGTATTGGTATAAAGCTAACCTGCTAATACTTCTTTCCAACTTGAGTTGGGTAGCTGATGTTTTAGGCAGCTAGTACAACTTTATAAGATTTAGTAGAAGGTAAGCATCCCTTGGAATCATATCTTGATGTCTGTAATATATTTTGAAACTGTTAATAATGATTTTAATATCTTTTTATAACAATGCTGTTAACACAGCTGTATATACTGTTTAAAGGAGTCCTGTCTCCCTAAGAAATATTTCCAAAAACCTACTTTATTGTGTTATCAAGGCAAGCTTTGCATTATACCAAAATCTTATGTACAGTATGTCCCAGAATAAAGGACTTGATGCCCATACAGAGGCTGTGCAGTTATAGACAGTGATGAGGGAGGGGGCATGTGAAAAGTTCACTGACATCAAGGAAGTTCAGAAATGAAAGTGAAAATGATTGCTGTGCCTGAGGCATAGAGTCGAGGCAAGCAAAACATAATTGGCAGCTGAGATTTTTAAATGAGTTTATAACAGGTATAGATCTTTTACTTAAAAAAATTGAGTTTCATGTTTAAGTTAAAAAGGAATTTTATTATACTGCTTTTTGTATCTGTGTGACAGGTCCCCTCAGGGACGATCCTGTCCATTTTGCTTCCTGAGGCGGCTTTTGTTTTGCTGCCCCCTGCCTCCCCACGCCACTCAACTTCAGTGTCAGACGTGGGTCAGGGGGGTCCACGTCGCTAGTGCAGAGAGCGCAATTGCGCTCGCTGCACTAGAAGAGCTGAATTTCCAGGTTGAAAACCAGAAATTTGGCTCTTAAAGTTACCAGGAGCGACATTTTTGCCACCCCTGTCAACCGGGGGGACTCTGCTGCCTGAGGCGAGTTCCTCAACTTGCCTCATTGGTGGAGCGCCCCTGGGTTTTATATATATATATTTTATATGCATTTAAAGGGGTGGTTCACCTTCAAAATAACTTTAAGTATAATGTAGAAGGGCCAATTCTAAGAAACTTTTCAATTGGTCTTCATTATTTATTTTTCATTGTTTTTTAATGATTTTTAATGATTTGCAATTTTCTTCTGTTTCTTTGCAGCTTTCAAATGGGGGTCACTGACACCATCTAAAAACAAATGCTCTGTAAGGCTACAAATGTATTGTTATTGCAGCTTTTTATTACTTATCATTCTATTCAGTACATCCCCTATTCATATTCCAGTCTCTTCAAATCAATGCAGGGTTGCTAGGGTAATTTGTACCCTAGAAATCAAATTGCTGACACTGCAAACTAGAGAGCTGCTGAATAAAAAGCTAAATAACCATAAAAACACAAACAATAAAAAATTAAAACCAATTGCAAATTGTCTCAGAATATCACTCTCTATCATACTAAAAGTTAACTCAAAGGTGAACAACCCCTTTATCTATAATATACTGTTATCCTGCACTCTGTAAAAAATTTATTTTCTTCAAAAACACTAGCTTATATAAATATGTTGCTGTGGAGTCATGGGGCAGCCATTCATGTTTACTAGGACAAGAGACACAGGTATACACAACAGACAGCAAATAAGCTGTGTCCAGGAAGAACTGGTGAAGTTCTCCCTAGTGCAGCCCCCACACACAACAAATCTGTGCCCATGCCCCATTTAGTACATAGACATTAGTTTCAGAATCAGAACTGTGCACTTTTTATTATTAATCGAAATTGTAATAATATAAAGTTTTCCACTTCAAAGGGATAATTATTTCAGATGAAATGGCTGAACGATGCCCCCTCCCCCATTCTGCTAGGCTCTGGGCAAATGCTGCTTTTGACCATTTATTAAATCGACATTAAAATAATATAAATGGTCTAGTTTTAACAAAAAAATATCAACTTCAAATTCCATTCATGTCTGTCCACAGGACTATAGACTGAAAGCCTCTCCAACATATAGTTTATTTCTAAATTGCAGATGAAACAATACAAGTTTTTAATGTAAATAAAAAAAATATAACTTTTTAATGTTACTGGTCCTTTAACAAGGACTCAACCATTCCTTTTAGGTAGGTTGGGGCTTAGCTGAACATTAAGGACCATCCACAAAGTGATGCTGCAATGTACATTAGCATTGTGTTTTATAAGATCAGTATTATTAACCCCAGCAGATTCTAATAGGAAGAATGGGAAAGTAACCAAAGTACCATGTTTTATTTATAAACCTAGCAATCATTATCACAGTTAGCCAAATGTGATCCTAACTCAGATTTCATTTTTACTTTGCCTTAAGGGAAAATTAATTTCTTTTCAGAAATTGCTACCTGCACCGTATGGTATAATGCTTAGAAACTTACAGATGTTGCAGAAATGTGTTTTTCGTGAAAGCAAAGCAATGTGTAAGTTGATTCCTAGGGTTTCACTTGATGAAATTTCTGTCTACAACATTCATCAGACACTGTCACAATGAATTCATTTGCAAGAGATAAGTTACCTGTAATCACAAATTCAGAGCGATAATCTAATGAGTTAAGCATTGAGGAGACATATGTAAACATCTTACGAGGATGTTTTCAAACATCTGCTGGGTGTTAAGAAACATACAGCTCTGAGTTTTGAAAAAGAGCTCTAATAAACTATAATGTCAGCCATGCTACAATGTAACTGGAAGTACATGTACTAGTTTGCTTTAGAAATAACAGGGAATATGATGATTGGTAATAATTCTGCTCCTGCATCTAGGGTAATCAGTAAGGTAAGGTAAGAATAATTAATTTACTAGATGATTAGAAAAAAAAAACTGTGGCAATTAATACATATGAGGAGCTGGGGCTGCAAACCAATGGCAGCAAGCAATTAAATGCAATCAATGCCACCCTTCTAGCTCGATTTTCAAGAAACATCCCCAAATTTCACATAGTCTAGAAAGCTTACCGTAAATGGCACTATGAACTATGAAACTGCTCTAAAACAGGAACTGAAATATTCAGATGCGTGCTGTGATTATCATCTTAGTTACCCTATTAATATGCCAAGATAAATAACAGATAATACTGCAATGATGGGTTAAACACTATCAACCAAGGACAGGTATATTAAGTATTATCTGCAATATTTGGGGTTTTATGGATAAGGGGTGCTTCTGTAATTTGAATGTCAATACTTTAAAAGAATTGTTCAGTATAAAAAAAAAAACTGGGTAAGCCAAAACCAGGTTAGCCAAAAATATAAAGGCTGGAGTGACTGGATGTCTAACATAATAGCCAGAACAAAACGCTAGCCCTAATTCGCCAGTAAAAAGTGACGTAATTTTGCAATTTCGCTAATTTATCAACTCTAACTCTGGCTAATTTACCAACACTTTCACTAGCGCAATAGATAGCCTAACGCAACTTCTCACCCGTATGCCAGGCGAAGCTGCGCACTGATGAAGGGTCGTTACTGCGTTAATTCACTAAGATGTCCATTTAACTGAACGTTACCTCTTGGGCTAGACTTTACTTCGCCAGGGTCAGACGATGCTCACTGGTTTCTGACAGTGGTACTGTTGTGTTCAAACTATGTAAAAGAGCACAAAGTGAAGCAAATTAAAAGAAGGAAAATGGTTCTGATCTATAAATTCTTCAAGAAAACAGTTTTTCAAAGAAGGGATTT
>CM044431.1:127656234-127691117 GCA_024363595.1 Xenopus borealis
TTTTTTTTTTTTATTAATTTTAAAAACAAGTCTGTTATTTGGTAGAAAATTAATTATGGATTTCACAAAAAGTACTTGTATATCTTGAATGTGATATTCTAGAACCTGATACTTTTGTCTCTCTCTAACCATAGTTTATGGCTTTACAGCACAGCCTATATTCAGTACAGTGTGTTATAGTATGATGTAAAACAGTCATCTGATATAGAACACAAAAATGTAAATATATCACATGCATAGCACAATCTTTCAGAGTGGATTACAAAAAATTCTACATATGGTTGGATTACTGAAGTCATACAATGACTTAATTTGGCCTTTAAGGCCCATGACACACTGTGCAACCTGACTTCTCCAGTGCTCACAGAAAGTACGGGAGAGGAGATTACTGTGTGGGTCCATTTTCTTATACCCATACCCAACCCATACATGCTACTTGTGACCCGCAACCCACAATTATCCCCCACTGATCAGACACCCGACCCACAGTAGCCCAATTTTCCATCCGACCCAGGGACATGCAAGACTGGAAAGTGACGTCACTTAAAACTGGTAGTGATGTCATTTTGGCGCCTAATCTGCACAAAAATAGAAAGAGAAACTACTACATCTACAGATGAGGGTGGGAGTGCTCAAGTCCGTAACTTTGTCGGGTACCCGGCCCGGGTTACCCACGGATTGCCTGCATGGCCAGGGAATCTGGAGTTTTTTGCTCAAAAAATTGCCTTGTATTTAGGCCTTAAAGGGATCCTGTTGTGATTTTTATGGTGTCGTTCACACTGCAAATACTTCACTCTACCATATAACATTTCCTTCCTGAACCAATAATTTTTTTTTGTTGTAATATTGGAGTGTAGGAAGCCATCTCGGCTCATTTTGCCTGGTCATGTGCTTTCAGAAAGAGCCAGTGCTGCACTATGAAACTGCTTTCTGGCAGGCTATTGTTTCTCCTACTCAATGTAACTGAAGTCACAGTGGGACATGGATTTTTACTATTGAGTGTTGTTCTTATATGTTCCAGGGAGCTGTTATCTGGTTACCTTCCCATTGTTCTGCGAATGGGCTGTTGGGGGGTGATAGGACTCCAACTTGCAGTGCAACAGTAAAGAGTGACTCAAATGAAGCCGTAGGGGAGCAAGCAAGTTGAAAGGGGGAGAAAGATCCAATATCGGTTTGGCAAAGGCCGATCCACTCTGGTCACATGGTTATGAAGAGCTAAACATCCAAAGCACACAGGCAGCCTGCCATATCCGCTGGATATAAAAAAAACGAGTGTAAAATTAAAATGCAACTTTATTGAAGTACTGAAGTAAAATCATTACTTAAACCAGTGGTCCCCAACCAGTAGCTAGCGAGCAACATGTTGCTCTCCAACCCCTTGGATGTTGCTCCCAGTAGCATCAAAGCAGGTGCATATTTTTTAATTCCTGGATTAGAGGCAAGTTTTGGTTGCAAAAAAAACAGTTGTATTGCCAAACAGAGCCTTCTGTAGGCTACCAGTCCATATAGAGAGGCTACCATACAGCCAATCACAGCTCTTATTTTACATCCCCATGGACTTGTTCATGCTTGTGTCTCAAACTCTTTTTTACATTTAAATGTGGCTCACAAGTAAAAAAGGTTGGGGACCCCTGACTTAAACACTAGGATATTGTAGGCAGGGGGGAGAATGGCTCAACGTGTTTCATGACTGTACTAGTCACTTCCTCAAGAAGCCAGACCTGGTCACGAAACGCGTCAAGCCATGCTCCCCCCTGCCTACAATATCCTAGTGTTTAAGCAATGATTTGATTTCAGTACTTCAATGTGTGCTTTGGATGTTTAGTTAAGAGTGACTGAAGTTTATCAGAGCACAAGTCACATGACTGGGGGCCCCATGACAGATTTCAAAATTAAATATAAAATAATCAGTTTTCTCTTTTGAAAAATGGATTTCAGTGCAGAAGTCTGCTGGAGCAGCACTATTAAAGGATGGATTTTGAAAAATACACGTTTTTCCGAAGACAGTATGTCTTTAGATTCTCACAAGCATATACTATCCTGCAACTTGAAGTAACCATGCAACAGACCATGATAAAATGTTTCATCTGCCTCTGCCTGATTTCATGGAAATGTTTGTTTCTTGCCAGATCACCTATTTTTAAGTAGTTTAAAACATTATTTTTTTTATTTGAAAACTGTTTTGGAATTAACGGATTCACTCAATAAGAATTATATTGCTTTGTGGACAACTAATAATTAATTGAAAAATGACTTGCAATTCCTTTTAAATTACAATTGTAGGTCAATTGTTGGTTTAGTTTGCTTTTAGTGGGCTAAATTGGATAATAATTGTTGGATTTATTGAAACATAATTGCTTGATTACTGTAAGTGATTAGGCATACAGTTCCATTCTTATGTCTTCTGTTTATCATGTTATTAAAAAGAGTTATTAAGCAAATGGCATTTGGGGCGCTAGCAACAAAGAGATAACTTTTTCTCCACAGCTGTGTTTCCCCCAACTGACATCATGTGACAAATACAATGAAATATGCTGCCGCCTCTCGGGAAATAATCATATAATATAAATAATGAATATCTCAAGAATAATTAGCAAATTAACAGGTCAACAGTATAAAATGGTGGTACTTCTGCATGCCTGGAAATGCTGAATTTGTATAAATATTTAAGTGCATTTACAGAGCTTTCAGGTTGTATATAGTATAGAATTGTATTAGAATTTATAGGTAAGGAATAATGGAAACTCTCTGAATGTGATATAATTCTGCTTATTTACACATGTAGGTGAAAGTAACTTATTTTCAGTGGATTTGTCCCATTGAATGTTGTGTTACCATTGTGCTCATTTGTCCCAGCTGATGATGTATTTTTTCACACTTCTATCCCTTATTCCAATGTTAAACCAATTTGGTGTGAGCTATTTATGTTGTAGGCCATATTTACTGATTATTTGTTTCAATTACTTTTACGTGTGTGTGTGGGTTTGTGAATGTCAAGCTCTACTGGGATTCAAGCCAGGGACCTTTGGGTTTATGGCTCAATGCCTTGTCCATTAGGCCAGGAGAGCAGCCTGTAGGGCTGCTCACTATAGGTTTCCTGGCCTCTGCAGCCCAGCCTTATTTAATGCCAGCCCTCCGAGCACACCTTGCCGGAGCATTAATTGGCCTCTGGTACTGTGGCAGTGCCACTGACTAGTTTGCTTAAGCTCTTGCCTTGTTATTCCTGCCTAGTCCTTCCTTCCTTGCCTTGTCCTTCCTGTCTTGCCTTGTCCTTCCTGCTTTACCTTGTCTTGCCTTAACCTTGTACCGACCTTGTTTGTTCTTGATTCCTGTTCTGCCTTGCATTTCACCTCCTCTGCTCCAGCCCTCTCCTGCTCTCTGCTTCTGCCCTCTCCAGTCCTCTCCTCCTGCTCTCGCTCACCAGTCCTCTCCTCTTGCTCTCCCTCTCCAGTCCTCTCCACCTGCTCTCGCTCTCCAGTCCTCTCCGCTTGCTCTCGCTCTCCAGTCCCCAAGATCTACGCCTGCACCGTCCTGTCCCAATCAGTCTGTTCCTGTTCCACTCCTGCTCCATCCAGTCTGCAACTGTCTCCCTTTTCTTCCTGTTAGTCCAGTCCTGTTCTTCACCCTCTCCATCCTGTTCTGTTCCCTAGGCACAATCCGCCCTTGCCTAAAGGACTCGCCCCTTCCTCATCAGACTCTACAGCGCCCCCTACCCAATCCCTGACAGTGAAGTGCAATAAGCTTGGTATTGCAGGGATTGTTACTACAACAATGCCTTTTTCTATAGTGGCTGGCAAGGCTATATATAGTGAATAAAGTACCCCCTCTTGTAAATTATAAAGATAAGTTACCGAGGAGTTTCATGACCATATGATACGGCATCATGTTTTCATACAGGTCATGGAATATCCTTATATTTTCTTTTATTTATTATAATACACAAGTTTCAGTGAGTCATGTTACAGAAATGACATCAGAATTCACTGTTTATAACTGATGACATCAGAACTGACCATTTATAAGTATATCATTTACAAGATATTCATGGTTTTTGTGTATTATAGTCATATATCTGCCCAACTCATGACACTCAAATCATGTAGCCCTATACTGATACAGTATGCCATCAACTTACTATAGTGTGTTGCAGACAACTTTACTGTGATATTTGACTGGACAGCATGCTGGAAGGCTTACTGGCAGACCAAAGAGTATATTGTGGGTACCCTGTCAAGTTGTTCCAGCAAGTGAACTAAACATAGGAAAACAACGAAGATCTGTGGTGAAAGTTGATAGAAAAAAAAATTAGGTCATGCTAAAATTTGCACTGGGACACCAGGGTCAACAGCAATGCTACTGCCTCTTATATATAAAAAGCACTTAAGGCCCTTCTACACTGGCTGATATAACTCTATTGCACTTACTCTTAAAGGGAGTTGACATCTTTCTACATACTGCTGCCAAATGCACTTCCTGAGTTGCAAATTTGTACACCTAGCTCTGAGAAATTCTGGTTATATTTCAAATGGTTGGAATGAAGAGCAATACATATTTATGAATTAATTATTATGAAATAATGTTATATACCATATATAATGGGGGAACCAAATAGATGATGCGAAATGAGAAGGGTACAGAGGTCTTCATGAGTTCCTATGCCAGGCTCCCCAGCTTCAGACAGTGGGGTATAAGCAGAATCTGACCTGTCAATCTGAAGTCTTAAACACAAACATTGGGAAGCATGGTTGTTGAAAAGATAGCACAAGTAATTTATTGCAACATATATATTGATATTTGTGTCCCAATGGTGTATTTTTACTTTCTGGGATTCCTACTGTCAATATATACATGTTGCAATAAATAACACACTCTCCTGACATCTCTAGTATGCTGTGCAACATGATGCAATGCTCGTTCTTGGAATAGAACATAAAACAGTCATTAAAAACAATGAATATTCTGTGTTTTTTCTGTGTAATCAGAATGATTACCTTCTTGGTTTAAATGGGTATCTATAATCATCTAGATGTAAAGGGGATATAAACATTGTAAGGTTATTCAAATGTTACAGATATACAATTTACTGAATACGTGTCAGTTAATTGTCAAGAAAAGCATGCAGGTGTTAGACCATCAACAGCATCAAGCACAATGGTGTCCAATTCAATGTGCCAGCGTCTAATACAATGCGCCTCGTTAATTGTGGGCTAGACTAGGCAACACAGTTCAGGACTGTCCACGGACCGGTGGTCGGGGACCCCTGTAATATCTGACCTTTCAGCCCATAAGCAAAACAGGGACCAAACATGACACAGCAACATTTTCATTGTTCAGTTTGGGCAGATAGGTCTGAATGAATAGAACAACAGGTAAAGAGGAGCTGTGGCTCCTTTTCAAGTCATCATCTTCTGATTCACCATATGCTAGCAGATATGGCCCATCAACAGATTTTTTTAACAGACTGTACATGGATATCGATTGGTATTATAAGGCCACCATACACACACCAGCTTATAAACTTTCCATTTTTAATATTATAGCCCACAACATATTTTACATTACAATATTCTTCTTATATTGCTCTTACTTGCCTTTGTGAATTTCTACTAAACAAAATTATATTCGTACCATATTTTTAAATGTGGTATGTTTAATCGATCTCACAATTTCTAATTGTTTAGGACAACAATGCCAGTCTCAAATGCTTATGCATACTGATATTGAAGATCAATAGTGCTACACATTGGATATGTCATTTTTATACTAAATGTGCTTCTGAAAAAAATTATGCATTGTCCATAGGGAAATTACCACTACCACCTGTTACATTAACTAGCTCTGCAAGAAGACAAATGAATTTGTTATGTAAATTTTCCTCTGTCTTTTTTTTGTGTTGGAGATATTGACACAGACCCAATGCCTTAATACTTTTTTTTAGTGATATAGAGCAGAACTCTGTACTGCATGCTGAATGAGCAAAGATAGAATAACTGTGCTGTATTCTCAATATGCAAACCAAATTGTAATTGTTCTATATAGTAAGAGAAACTTTAGATTTTTTTAATGGAAATATTCAGTTATGCCCAAAAGATCTCCAAGGCCTGAGATTCTTTTGAGGTTTTGAGTCACTGGTTTTGAGTATCTTGGTAGTGAGCTGGCTGGCAGTATTATTGTGCTAGAATTTTGCAAGTCCATCTTCTTTTTCTTATTTTATATTCTGTGTGTTTTTTCCCATTATGCATTTATTTTTTTTAAAAAGGAATCTAATTTTGGATTGTTAAACTGAAAATATACCCCCCTTACAATGTAGGTCTTTATAAAAAGATATTGCTCATATGTAAAACTCTGCTTCATGTAAATAAACCATAATCATATACGTTTTTAGTAGTATGAGCCATAAGGTAATCCTGAATAGAAAATTACCATTTTAAAAAAACAAGGGCAGCCTCCTGGGATCATATGATTCAACGGTGCACACAAACATACCAAACAAACCATACATGTAAGGTCACATGAGCCAATAAACAGACAGAGTTCTCTAATGGTCAAATTAAAATTCGAGTAAAATTTGATTTCAAAAATTCAAATTTCAGAATTCGAATTTCAAATTAATTTTGTCCTACTTCGACTATAGAATAGCTCAAAATTTGATTTAAAATTTTTTTAATTTCAAAGTACTGGCCCTTTAAAAATCCTTTCGAATATGACTATTCCCCAGCTTAAAGCTACCGAATTGTGCTGCAAATTTTTGTCCTGAGAATTCAAGGATTTTGGTGAAAATCGTTTTCATTTGATCGAATACAGCCATTTTACAATTGAAAACAACCATATTCCATTGAAAATGACACCCCAAAAAATTTGAGGGTGGAATTTCAAAGTATTTTCCACTTCGAAATTCAACCCATAGAAAATCAGCCCCTTAGAGTTGAAATATTTCTGGTCAGGTGATCTCTGAGGCAGCACACAGACCATAACAAAATGGTGGTTCAAGGCAAGAGATGTAAAAGGGCAATATTTAATTAAATATATATTCCAGTTTGGTAAGATTCTTCAATATGTAACTTAAAATAAACTATCTGTTGCTTACATATTCATCTTGGGGGTGTAGATTTCCTTTAAAAATTTAAGTATTGGTCATATCAGCTTTGTTTTAATAATTTTGTTTCCAGTGACCATATAAACTTGCTTATATAGAAGTACAACTTTCAGTTCAAAGATCCTTGGCAGTGATACAGTAGGTGGGCTACAAAAACACTGAATACTGTTAAAACTATAACTCACTGGATTTAAAGTTAAATGACCTTCAGGGAGGCTGCATCTGCTGCTACTTTCAACTTTTTGCCCATTGCCAAAAGCACACAAAGAAAGGGAACTGGCTTTAAAAGCAAAGGGGAGGTTTGCTTTAGAAAGCTTCATTTTAAATACTACAAATATTCCAAATCTGCATTGCAAATTGTCAGAAACAGTACATTTTAGTTGGACAAAACTTTGCTATTTAACAAAAAATTCCGTGATTCACTATGTGAACATTCATCTGTTACAGTAGATCCGTCTGTTGTCATCTGAAAACAGCCACAATGGAATCCCACTAGAGTTCAGACATGGGATTCAAAACTGCAGCCAAAACACACATCCTTCCATATGTTCTTCAGCAAGTCTAGCTGAGATGATAGAGTTGTAGCCCGGGGCAAGATCTGAACATGACCTAAACCAGTGTGCAATGTGAAATTTAGAACTTCAATTCAGTTAATATAGCAGTTTCACTGTATACACATACAGAAAGACAGCAGTCTGATTGTATTTTTTTAGGTTGATTTTGTCACTAAATCCCTGTACTGAAGACAACAGTGCCCTGCAATGCATGACAGTCATTGTAGCCAGAACTTTGATAATAATACAATGGCCGTGGTTTGAGACATGAGCCAGTCAGCATAAGTGTAGCAAGAAAATAAAATTATTCAATTAATTTAAATACAGAATATTTGTGATACTGCCTGCTCTACAAATAAAAAAACTGCAAGAGACATTCTATGTCATTTAATGGATTCCAATGACACCACAATGTTGTGTCCTTCACAAAATTCCCACAGATTTTTTTCTAATGGGTATAATTTACAAATCCAGGTGCTAATTTGCACCAGAGCAGTTACCATTAGCAACCAATCATATCGTTGGTATCATTTTCTAACTTGTAGCACACCGTTTGAAGGTAATTGCTGATTGATTGTTAGTGGCAACTGTTCTTAACTAGTTGAGCATCTAATTCCAAATTTTGCTCTGACAATGCCTTATTATTATTTGTGCTAATGTTTACAAGTTAATAAGAGAAGTTGCCTAAATTAGAAAGGATGAATGTGTATAATCTGAACACTGATCATTGTTGCTACTGTATCTGACACAAAAACAGGGAATAGTGAAGAAGGGGTTGTGGAGATAACTGAAGAAGCAGGTTTGAAGGAAATAGAGGCACATAGATCAGTTAGGGAGCAAGAAATAGGTAAGTGCTAAATCTTAAAGAGATACTGTCATGTTTTTTTTTTCAAAACGCATCCGATGTAGATATAAGAACAGCACTCAGTACTAAAATCCAGGTCCCTCTGCAACACCTTCAGTTACATAGAGTAGGAGAAACAATAGCCTATCAGAAAGGAGTTCCATAGTGCAGCACTGGCTCTTCCTGCTCTTGCCTATACACCAATATTACAACTAAAAAAAATACACTTGTGGGGTTAGAATTTAATGTCATTTAGAAATAAAGATTACACCATAAAAATCAAGACTGAACCGCTTTTAAATACGTTTTTCCAATAATAATGGCAGCACAGAAACCAATGCAATTAGCATCAGAATTTAATAATCAGCCCTGTAGCATCAGCTTATATTCCAGGCCAACCTCATTTTCTGCTGGATATTTGTGACAACCCCCTAAGCTTAGCTTCTCAACAGTTGCTCAGAGCCAACTGAGCATGTGAGTGTCACAGACACTTTACAAGATGGTGACCCCCTGTGAGAGGTTTGAAGTCCTGGATCATTACTGCTTTTGAGAAGCTGAAACTTGAGGCTGGTGCTATAAGTCCACTAAATACAATTTGGCCAAATTCATTTTTAGGGTTTAGTTCTCCTTTAAGCTTGTGATGGAACATTTTATATCCCATTTAACCATACATTTATTTTTTAAAAAAAGTTGATATATTTAGTAGAAATGGTTTAGGGATATGTTTGTAAAGTACTTACTAATGCTATAAGAGACCAGGGAAATCATTGATGCATGCTTCCACAACATTAACATAACCACAAGTACCTATTGCTCCTACTGTCACTCTGGGACTCACAATATGGTTATGATATTCCAGTATGAAAAAAGTTTGATTGAAAAGATTGAAATACTAATATTGTACATAGGTATTGTAAAGGTATAGTAAAATAGAAGTAAAAAATAATGTATCAATTTCTGAAACAAGTTTTTGTTAAATATTTATTTAAACATTACTAACTCGAACATACATAGAAAAAAAAGCAAGGGAATACTGCAGTACAATAAATATCAATTTATTGTATTATCATCTATTTCATTGAACCTGTCTGAGCTGTGAAACTCATTTTGAGCATTCAAGTTGGTGGATTTTTAATAACTGGAAATGCAGTAATCAAAGTGTAATCGGTGAGCTTTGTTTTTTGCTTTGAACAGTTTATTCTGTGTTAACAGCACAGATTATGAAAATAATTTCTATTGCATATGTTTACCTTGTAATAGTGCATGGGGGGGTTGAAGGAGAAACAGTGACCATCTGTTTAGGAGCTATTTTATTTTCAGAAGGTCTTGACAAGTGACAATTGGAATGGAAAAAAAAAGTGCTTACAAAGTTAAGAGAGATATGTCTTGGCATGCATTTTATCATGTGAGACATTAGATGTACTCGAACAGCCAACACATTCACACCAACAAAATGTATAATATTGCTGCCTTGTAGGACCCTTTAAGGGTAGGGACAGACAGGGAGATTCGGGGAGATTTTTCGCCTGGCGTTTTTAGCAGGCGACAGAATCTCCCCGAATCTCCCTGTCTGTCCCCAGCCTAAAGGGCAATCCACCCTCATCAGCAAAACAGTAATAACTGAAAATAAAACCACATAATCCCTGATGCAGTTATCTGATACAGCAGATAAATAAAAATGGATACATCAGTTTTCAGTCAACTATTAGGCTTCGATTTGAAGGCAGATAGTCAATAGGGCTTCCAACCACCAAGATTTCTATAATCTCTAGCAAATGCAGCAACTATGAGCAAAGATAAATAATAAACATCAGCGTCCTCCCGCCAGCTCCCGCGCCAACTACAGCACGATAGCGCCTTCAACTTAACATGCGCCGAACTATCACCACCCCCAGCGCGTCACTATCCCCAAGCGGAGACGCCACGCTTTACAAATTTTTATTCCTGACGTCACAGTCTCGCGAGCCTGTGACTTCCGATGTTTGGCTAAGCAAGCTGTCAGCAACAGAGAAACTAGTTGTTTGCGCGGAGTTGCGGGAAATTTAAACAACGATTTGGAACTGCGTTATGAAAAGTGGCACAGTTGGGCGGTACGTAACCAGCAATGTAAAATATAAGGATATGAGACATCGAGGACTTTTCTGGTCTTCTGTTTATCTTCTACAGCTTATGGAATTCTGACTTCCAATATACTAATAGTTTTCGACCGTGTGTTTTTAGCTGTAAGCGCATTTTGAATATTATGTCTCCTACTGTAATTTCTAAGACTATTAGAAGCCATGAAGGAGTTCTCTTACTGGAAGATAATGCATTAGTGTAGTAACCCATAGCAACCAATAAGATGTTTGCTTTTAAACAGGTGACCAGTCCGTGATTCCTGCAGGTTGGTTGTTATGGGATACTGTACCTGGGCAAGCTTTAGTGTCTTTTATTTCTGGATTCCAAGATGATGCCTAAGAAGTGGCCCTGGAGACCATGCAGAGAGGGGATAGTGAAAAGAATGAACAGCAAACAAAGGTAGAAAATGAGTCTGTGATACATTCTCCCCTTATTTCTCAGGCACAGGCGCTGAGATTCCAGATGGGGAGGCGTTGCTTTCTTTGCTCTCTTTATCACACTTCAAATTTCACAAGCACCATGTGGCTTGTCAGCTTTACTATGGGTGCTGCTTTAACAGTAGCATTCTTTCTAAAGCTGTGCTCTTTTAGCTGACATATTGCTCATCTATGGAAGTAGAATATGCTGGAACCTAGTTCACTTGAGGCTCAGAGGGACTTTTGGTTCAAGCAGTTCAGTAATAAATGTAACCCCCCAGGTAGGGAAGCAGGTGTGGGACAGGGCAAAGCACCTAGGCAGGTTCTGGTCCAATTGCCAGTCAGCACTTTTCTGCCCAGCTGGACCAACCCAGGGCCAGAACTTAATCGGGTATAAAAGAATTTAAAAGAATTGTTCAGGGTAAAAAATAAAAACTCTGCAAAATAAAAAATGTTTCTAATATAGTTCATAACCAATCAGTGACTTGAGCCACATGGGTCATAACTTTTTTCTTTTGAATCTCAGCTGAATGCTGAGGATCAGTTGCAAACTCATTGAAATTTTTTTTCCCATATGCCCCCCCCCCCTCTGGTCCCGGACTAGCAATCTGTGAGATCTGGCAAATGCCAAATTTCACTGTGGAGTGGGCTGGTAAGGGACTGGTTGGGCCTCTTTGTACTTGAAATGCCAGGGCCTATTTTGACTCCCAGTCCAGACCTGGCCCATCTTAAATTCGCTGACTAACTCAGAGTCAGAGCTGAAAAGCAGGAAGTTGTGTTCTGTTCTATTATGTTAGACATCCAGTCACTCCAGCTTTTATACATTACATTTTTGGCTAAATAACTATATTAGAAAAATTATTTTATACATACAACCTTTTTACCCAGTTTTTACACTGAACTGTTCCTTTAAAGAGCTACTAACACCAGAAATTAAATCTGTTGTGTTTTGGTAGCCGAGGATGAGTAGGTATAACAGTGCTTTATTAGCAGGATCATGCAGCCATTACACAACAGCAGTAACTTGAACTCTATTGCTTTTAAACAGTATAGGAGGTAAAGTATATTACTCATGTGCATAGTGTTTGTTTATACAGTGTTTGTATAAACACTATAGTAGGAAAGCATTTGTGCAAATGTAAAAAAACCCAACAACAAACGGTATGCAAACAGTAAACACTATTATACACTCTTCACATCCCATAGCCCTTGGTCAATGCAGGTAGTTTTCTGATTCTCTCAGTGTGCCTTATAAGTAAATTTTCATCATGCCTACTGCAGTTGGCATCAGGAGTAGGATAAGGTCCCTCATCAAACGGAGCTTCTCCAAAGTCATACCTAACAGGAGCAAGACTACTTGCATTCCATTTATGTCCATCAGATAGTTCATATCTGTATGGTCCTTGCTGGTGTCTCACTTCAAGTAGTGTAGTAAATTTAGATTGCCCTTGTTTCATAAGTCCTGGTTTCTTAATTCTGACTAAAGATCCAGGCTGAAAGTGCACTTCTCTTGCACCACATTTTCTGTCAGTATAAGCCTTGCATTTGGCTTGTTGACTATTTAAAAAATGTTAGAGGTAGACTGTTTTGTAGGAACAATACATGTCTAAAAACATGTAATTTAGTGTGCATCTGTCTATCATGTAATAATTCAGCTGGAGATGCTTGGGTTGTTGCATGGCATGTTGCTATGTAGTTCCTGTGAGACAGCCTCGCTTAGAGTAAGGTAATCGCCTCAGTTTCTGGTGTACTGGTTTTACATCTGGTCTCAGCTTAACTTTGTTTGCAAAGTTCCAATGAAGTGTCACTTTGTGGTGAAATTTTAGACACCGGCTGTGTGGCAGGCACTTGTTTTGTAGTAATGAGACCATCAACTATTTGTAGGTTTAATGCAGCAAAGAGATCCCTTCCAAGTATAGCAGTACCCTTTTTCACAATGTAAAAGTCACATTTTGCAGTATTTGATTCAAATTGTACAGTCACTGGCAAGCAACCAAGCACAGGGATTGGTTCCTTTAAGTAACTGACCAGTCTCAGGGCAGGTGCACCAAGCGGATCTTTTGCAAAGTATTTCAAGAAAATATCCTTTGGTAGTATATAAATAGCTGGACCTGTATCAAGCATCAGGTTAACAGAGTGTCCCTTGTCAACAGAAACAGTATTGACATTGACAGTGCATATAAACTTGGCTGGAATTAATATACCATCTTTATCCACACTTAATACTGCAACATGTGTAGTAGTGACTTCATGAACAGGTTTAGCAGAACTACGGCAGATTTTAGCACAGTGTCCTACCTTTCTGCATTTGCAGCACTGTACAGCTTTTGTAGGACATGTAGCATAATTTGCAGTGTGTTGTGTTGAACCACAGCGAAAGCAATATTTTTTATTTGTATTTTCTACACGGTTTTGTAGTGAATCCATATCTTTAGCACTTTATTTTGAATTATTAAGCCACAGTACTGGATTCAGAATCTGTACAATTCCCAGCAGTTCCCTGACTGAGAGTTTTGGCCTCTGCCACTGCTGTTTCAATTTGGCTAGCAATTGTAATAGCCTTTGCAAGGGTTAAATCCTGCTCTAGGAGCAGTCTCTCTAATGAGAGGTGTTTGTTTTTTCCATAGCATTTCATCTGTTAGATTCCCAAACTCACAGGTAACAACCAGCTCTCTCAAAGCTACTAAAAAAAATTTCTGTGGATTCAACATTACGTTGTCCACGTTGGCGGGATTTATATCTTTCAGTGACAGCATTTACTCTTGGCACGAAAAAGTTCTTTATAGCAGTAGGATCAGTTTCAGAAGTCTCATCAGGTAATGGTAATGTATAGAATATACACTGTTTCACTGCGCCCAAGCAGTGAATAAGTAAATCACGCTTTCTTGGTCAGCAGCAATAATGTAACTGTGAAACATACGGATCCAAGCAGTAAAAGGTATAGTAGGCTCACCAGGGTTTGGGAGAAATGCTGCAGGCTGCTGCAGAGGTAGAAGAGACATCATCACCATTTTGTTGTGTTTTGGTAGCCGAGGATGAGTAGGTATAAGACATTATATATATATATATATATATATATATACATTTTTGGCTAAATAACTATATTACTCAAGCAAACCATGTATATGAGCTCTATATTGCACTCCAAAAAGAGGGAGACTGAGTGCAATTAGTAGCTCAAAAGCAAACCAGTTCAGGTGATTAAGGTCTAGGCAACAACTAAAGTGCTGTATAAAACTTAACTTTTAATGCGCTTATCTTAAAAACTACCAATTTCCTGTAGCCAAATAAATTCACCAAACTAAACACACATCAACAAACTCACTTGCATATAGATTAATGCAGTGCAGGACTGTAGCCTTAAAAAACATACAATTAAAAAGCTACGGTAGGAGGAGGTGCGGAGAATACAAGTGTTACAATGTGGCAAAACAACCAGAGTAACGTTACTCCAAAGCGTTATGTAGCTAGAGGTGCCCGTATCGCCTCCCACTTAGTTAGGAGTGCTCAGCCACAAAGTTAGCTAATTATTGGCAGGACCGTTAGCGAATAGTTATCTCACTAAAAGCATCCACAGTGAATGCTGCACGCCACTATTAGCCCCCACCCTTCGGATGTCCCGATGTCCCAACCACCAATTCTGCCTAACTACGTTGGGACAAAGTAGGAGCTGTCTCCCACCGTCCACCTACGCTGCCCTACGCGTTTCGCCGTTATAACGGCTTCATCAGGGGCATAGGTGTTGTGCGCGTGTCATGAAGAGGTTTAAATAGGCTGCCGGTAGTTGTATGGAAGTCCGGTACATTGCGTCACTTCCGTTTTTCACATCGCCAGATACTGCAGAACTGAGCTTCCGCCCTTGCGCTATTCTGGCTTCAGATTTCTTACTGCGCATGATTCTGCGCTGCTGTACTTGTATCGCTATATGTAAAACAGTTATACATTGTAGCAAGATGTTGCCAAATAGTGTAATTAAAGTCGCAAAACGATTAAGTGTACTATTTTAACCAATGAAGTTATTTAGTCTGAGACGAAATAACTTCATTGGTCAAAATAGTTATGGAGTCAATTTTGAGCGATTCCACAAATCGCGCCGCTGCGTGTGAATAGGCGCAGGCGTTTTCAAGTAACGCCGGTGCGCCTAAGGACTTGGCTATTCGGGGAGGTTCGGGGGCTACAAGTCGCGGCTACAAGTCGCCAGGGGACAAAATGCCCCCGAATCTCCCCGTCTGCTCTAGCCCTTACCAGTACAGGGCAACACTGCATTATATTTTTATTACTTTACTACAGTTTCATTTTTTGAGGTTACTGGTCCTTTAAAGGAAAACTATACCCCCGAACAATGTAGGTCTCTATAAAAAGATATTGCACAAACCAACTGATATGTAAAACCCTGCTTCATGTAAATAAACCATTTTCATAATAATATACTTTTTTAGTAGCATGTGCCATTGGGTAATCATAAATAGAAAATAGCCATTTTAAAAAATAAGGACAGCCTCCTGGGATCCTAGGATTCAATGGTGCACACAAACATACCAAACAAACTATAAAGTTAGGTCACATGAGCCAATTAACAGACAGATTTGTGTCTTCTTCCTGTTACAGTTAGAGTTGAAATATTTCTGGTCAGGTGATCTCTGAGGCAGCACACAGACCATCACCAAATGGTGGTTCAAGGCAAGAGATGTAAAAGGGCAATATTTACTTAAATATATAACAGGTTGGTAAGATTCTTTAATATGTCACTAAATTTGACCTGTTGCTCAAGTATTCATTTTTGGGGTATAGTTTTCCTATTTTTTTAATATATATATATATATATATATATATATATTAGGAAAGGAACTTGTACTTGATATCACTGTATTTAATCACTAAACCTTTACTGGCACCTTTTATAAGGAAAAATTACACTGCATCATGCACACATGGGGTCTGTCAAAGCCCAGGCTTTACTTCCTAAGAGTGACATACTAACCCCCCCCCCCCACCAAGTAATGATCACATCCCCAAAAGCACCAACTCCCCCAAGGGAGATGCAAACACATGACCTGTACAGTGATACTGTACAGTGTGATACGCTACACTAGCACAAGTATTATTTGATAGGAATTTCTTGGTATTTATTTAGTGCTAACACATTTCTGCATAACTTTATAAAGTGTATGTACCATTTACATCAATAACATTCCTGTATGTATTTGGGAGGGTATGAGGAAACCAGTGTGCCCGGAGGAAACCCACGCAGACACAAAACATTTCCTTAAATGTTTTTGATGCCTTGAATCAAGGTTCATTAATCAAGAAAAAGTCATGTCTCAAGCATTCTGGAAAACAGATTGCATACCTGTAGAATGATGGGTAAGATGAATAAAATCATTATACAATCTGCATGTCAACCCTCTTCCCTTCACCAAAATAGGAAAGTGATCTAATTGGTAGGATGGGAGGAAAGGAAGAGGTGCTTTTTAGCATAGTAAAAGTTCTGTCAAACCCAACCCACAGGTAAATTCACTCACATCGGCAGCAGATTATTATCCAGTAAATCTCACACATTGATTCAGATTAGAGTCCTGCAGCAGGTCGGGTACCCGCGGGTTACCCGCAAAATCCGGCGGTACCCTGCGGGTTGTTCGTAGAATTTCTGGGTGCGGGTATAGAAGCGGGCCGGTGGTTCTGCAGGTTGGCGGGTTGAGGGTCGGGTCACGGATCCTCGATATAGCGATTTTTACTCCTTTTTCTCAGCATTTCTACTTCTGATGATGTCACATCCGGTTTAAATTGACAGCACTTCCTGTTTTACTCTTTTTTTTTCTGATCATGGCTACTTCCGATGATGTCACTTCCGGTTTACAATGATAGCACTTCCTGGTTCTTGATGGTCAGCGGGTCCGGGTTGCGTATCTCGGGTTGCGGGAATGGGTCGGGTCGCGGGTCCAAGCGGTAAGAATGCGGGTCGCGGGTCCGGGTTGCGGGTACGGGTCGGGTACGGGTCCCAAAAAATGGACCCGCGCAGGACTCTAATTCAGATACATACTTCTGTAGTACTACTGCAGTTTTTAATATGTGTGTATTATCACCTAGTTGATGGCCTTCAAATTCTTCTTCTTTGTGTAGTTTTTAAAAACTGTAAGACAGAATTTATAATTGATGTATTCACACAATACATTTATTTTAGTTTGTTTTCAGTATATGTAAAGCGGTGATTTCATTTTGCGATGGGTGTAAAACACACAATCTTACATATATTTACTAAGGGTCAAATTTCGAGGTTAAAAAAAAACCTCGACTTTGTCCCTCAAATTTTGGTCTAATTAAAACCCCTCAAATCTGAATTTTAGGGGTTTTAACGCAATTCGATTTTTCGAATGATCGAATAATTTTTTTTTAGTCGATAACAAATTCGGTAGGTTTAATCTGCCGAATTGTTATATCAATTTTTTTTTTAATGGGCCAGTACTTCAACAATCAAATTCAAATTTTCAATTTGACCAATTCGAATCGAATTTTGGGCAATTCTATAGTCAAATTCAAATTTCAATTTTTTGTAATTCCAATTTGATTCGAATTTTCACTTCAAATCAATTCGAACCTTAGTAAATATTGCTTCGCAAGGCTGCAGTGTTTGTGGGACAAAGCTGTTTTACTTTTTTAAAGTAAAGCATTATTTTCCGTTATCTGTATTACCTATCCACACTGCATCATTTTCCAAAAGCCAAAGGGCTGCACACACAGTAGGCTTTCTGTCAGTCAGGCTGTGATTAACTTTCACAGAATGTGATTTCTACCTGGTGGATGTCAACAAGTTCAGTAAACTTGCCCCTTGATTCCCGGTTGGTATCTGCAAACAGGAACGCTGTGAATACTGGAAAAAAATGGGTTTTGTCTGATTTTTTTTTTCCTATGCAGTCCTTGAATGTGTTTCCCATTTGTACAGAGTGATAAAGAATCATAGACTTGTTTATTGATGTGGTTAACGCTTGCCATGCAGAAATAAGATGTAGCAGCAAGCCACTTACCTTTCCCCCACACTTGGGCTTTTAGGTTTTACGAACGGTTCTCAAATTAATATAAGTATGGGATCAGTTATCATGAAACTAGTTATCCATAAAGATCCCTATAGAAAGGCCATCTCCCATAGACTCCATTGTATCCAAATAATATGTTTTTAAAAATTATTTCCTTTTCTCTGTAATAATAATACAGTACAGGTATGGGACCTATTAACCAGAATGCTTGGGTTTTCCGGATAATATGTATTTCTGTAATTTGTATCTACATACCTTAGGTCTATTAGAAAATCATGTAAACATTAAATAAACCCAGAAGGCTGGTTTGGCTTCCAATGAGAATTAATCATATCTTAGTTTGGAGTCTCGATTACAGAGAAAAAGGTAATCATTTTGGATTTGGAGTATTTGATTATGATGGAGTATTTGATTATGATGGAGTATTTGATTATGATGGAGTCTATGGGAGACCGCCTTTCCGTAAGTCAGAATTTTCTGGATAATGGGTTTCCAGATAACAGATCCCATACCTGTACCTTATACTTGATACAAACGGAGACAAAACCAGCCTATTGGGTTTATTTAATATTTACACGAATTTATATTAGACTTTGGGGGTTATTTATTAAAGGTCAAGTTTTTTAGGGTACTTTGCAGTCAAAATTCGATTTCTCCGGTTTAAAAAAACTCACATTTTATTATTAATATAACCCGAACCTGGAAAAAGCTTCAATCCGAAAATACTCCAGCTAAAACCAGTCAAGGTCATGTAGAAGTCAATGGCAGAGGTCCCTTCAACCACTTGAAGATGTTTGTAGCCTTCATAATGTCTTGATTTTTTTGACGGGCTTCGCTCGAAAACTAAATCAATTTGAGTTTTCGGGTTTGTCACCCAAATTCACTGATTTGAGTTTTTCCTATTCAAGTTTTTTTTAAATCAAAAAACATTTGTGTTGTGACTTCATTCGAGGTATAAAAACTTCACAAAACTCTAAAACACGACCTTCGATGTGTGAAGATCCAAATGATGAAAAGATCCGTTATCTGGAAAACACTAGTTCCTGAGTATTCTGTAGAACAGGTCCCATACCCATAATATGATTTGTATGAAGGCTTCTAGGATTAGGCTTTTGTGATGACCCCCCATGCTGCAAAATAGGCACTGTTAGATCAAAATGTGGCCCTTTATTTGATCCCAGAAGATTGGGATTGCCCAAATTTTTTGGCTGCGGTCAACTAAATATTATGTTTGTAAAAGAGGCTGTAACTGTGAAGCAAAGTTCATATGCTTATTTTTTTTCCTTTTAGGATTTGCTAAAGAACGATTTTTCTTCTGCAAGCATGGCAGCAAAGCAAAATTATCAAGAACACATTCTTAAACTAGAAGAGGAAGTAGAACACTTGACTGAAGAGTTGTCTCAGTGCCAGGTATGAGGGAGACTTTTATATTGTCACCTGCATCACTGCAAACGTTTTAATAAACTATTTCTGCAAGGATCTGTTGGTTATAACAGCTTAGAAACAGCAGTGTTCATAGTAAGCTTATTTTGAAGAAAAACAATAAACTGTGTAATTAACTGATGCAATAACCATGCAAACTCATTGCAAAAAAAGCAGTGATCAGTCAGAATCTGAATAGGTTGTATGATCTGTAAAGTTAAATTCCATCTTCTGGTTGCCCACCACCTTTGCCAAATGATCAAACTTTGGATAACCTGACCTGTCCACTGCATCTCCATTCAGTATGTGGTGAAGTGAAAGCTGTAGTACTGATGCCCTCATTCTACCAACCCCATTGCTAAATCTTATTTTTTTAATGTACTTTGTTTTCTTAGAATCAACATAAACAAAATAAATTCGTTTTCTTTAACCATACATACATTTACATTCAACCATCTACAGTCTAAATCATTTTAGCTTAAACTGCAAGATATTGAATTACATTTCCTTTTACTGTCTCAGTGGCACATCAGTGTGTTAGAGGTGTCCTTCTTTTGTCAGTTTCCATTCTACAAGAACACCTTCTTTTAGCTGCATCCATTATTAATGGGGACAATACAAAGAGAAATTATTGAAATGAATATGATGAAAGGAAAATATTAAATCATGTATTATAATTCAATATGATAATATGCCTTGTGGTAGCTTTGCTTTTGTTTTTTTTTTTTTTTTTTTTTTTTTTTTGTTTTTGCTAGCAATCTATTCAACCTGTTTAAGTTGTGAGTTATTTTATCCTAAAGGCTGTTAGTTTATAACATTACTCCACTGGATAATTAAAGTATTGGCTATGCCTTTCTATTGCTAGTTTCTATGTGGGAAAAAACTAATATTACATGTTTTATGTCTTTTTCTTGTATGAGCAGCAAGCGGCCTTAAGCCATAATGTTGCTATTTGGGTTCTAACTAAACTAAAAATCAGATTCTATACCAGTTATAACAACAGAAAAGTATGGGGGTGGGGGGGCAGTTGAAAATGTGTCTGAAAAACAAAAAGTGGGTTGAGAGCACGTAGGGTACTAGCAGAAAGAGAAAGTGTTAAAAATAATAATAAAAACAATTGTAGCATTACAACTACTACCACAGGTATGGGACCTATTATCCAGAATTCTTGGGACCTGGGGCTTTCCGGATAACGGGTCTTTCTGTAATTTGGAACTTCATACCTTAAGACTACACGAAAATCATGTAACCATTAAATAAACCCAATAGGCTGGTTTTCCTTCCGATAAGGATTAATTATATCTTAGTTTGGATCAAGTACAAGCTACTGTTTTATTATTACAATGAAAAAGGGAATTACTTTTAAAAATTTGTATTGTATAATTATCATGGAGTCTATGGGAGACTGTTGTTCCGTGATTCGGAACTTTCTGGATAATGGGTTTCTAATAATGGATCCCATACTTGTACAATGTTTGGCTCATTCCCACCACAAGTGGTAGGCTCACTTGAAGTGCAGTTAGTTTGTTAGAAACTGTATGTGACTCCTACCTGTACTGCCACAGTGCATTCTAATTTTTTACTGGAGCTTTTGAAATTTTAAACATAAGGAAATTTGTGGACAGACCAATGTGGAGGTTTGTATATCAGGTATGGAAAAGAGTTGCAAAGGCTGATGTATATGAGGAGACAAAAGCTGAAGGTGATGTATTTGGTAGAGACTTCTGATGGGTAGAGATATGTACAGAGGCTGGTATCTTTGATGTGTATAGAGAAAAAGGGTTGTATGGACTGAATTAGTTGAGAGTTGTACAGACATTGATTAATTGGGTCAAGAATGGTGCACAGGTTTACAAGTTGGTGCAGATGTATCACTCCTTAATTTCATAGGGAATTTTAGAGATATATGTAACTGGGGGGGGGGGCAAAGTACAATGAACTGGAAAAAGAAAAAATTGTCTGGAAGCAGTGCAATATTTATACAATAGTTTCTGCAGACATCAATAACCTTGCCAAGGAATAAAACGGAAAACAAAGGGGCAGATTTACAAAATCCGTGTGAAGAGATCGAAGTTCGATCGAATACCGATCGTACAATTTTTTTCAGAGGATCGAATATGCAAATTTGGCAACTTCGATTATCGGATAGATCAAAGGATTTAAAATCCTTCAAATGCCTACTTCGCCAGATTGAACCTACCGAATACCAATAGAAGCCTATGGGAACCCCCATAGTCGTCTTTGCTTTTGCTAAGGCTTGCTCGAATACCATTCGTACGATCGAACGCCTCGATTGTTCGAATCGTACAAATTTTTCGGAGGCTCGAAGGAAAAAGTACGATTGTTTCGTGAAATCGAATAATTGGTATCAGATCGTACGATTTCATTGAGAAATCGAATATCGAGGAAATTAAAGCCTGAAACTATCGAATTTCGAATGGATTCATAGGATTTTATGTAAAAAAATTGTAAATTTGCCCCATAATCTTAAGCATGTTAATGCATTGTTAACTGCCATTACAGGTACATGAAATAGAAAGGAAGGCATCTGAGAAAGAAAAATGTAAGCTGATTTGTTCTACAGGTTACTCAATTAACAATTTAAAGCTTTTTACAGTTGTTTTTTTTTTCATATATAAATAGGCCCCGATGTGCCAAGACTCTGTACTATATAGGGAATAGTGTACCCCTATTGTAAAATATGAGAATATTAAAATAATAAATGTCACCAAGGAGTTTCTTTTCCAAATGCTTAATTTCTGGTATGTTACAGTTTGCATATTTTCCCCACATATGCAATGCCACATGGGCATTTAATGAGATATAGAGCATTATCAGAACAGCTGTTTATAAAAATTAATTGTGTATTTGTTTTCCAACGTGTGGTGAAAGAGTTCCATGTTTAGTCAAAGTATATTGGCCACAGTTGCCAAAAGTGTTAGTATCTCTTGGTAATATTCAATTTACAGACTTTGAAATAGCTGATAACTGGAATATCTTGTATTTAGATTTTGTTATTCTTATGTAACCCCTTTTTGGCTGTATTAGAACCAAACCAACTAGCAATGGTAGAGCATGGGCTACATGCGACTCTCTTTCTTCAGGTAGGGCTTTCGCTAAGGGTAAATACACGTGTGAGATAGTTGAACTATAACTCAATACTGCCAGATGTGTAAAATAACAGTTGTTGGACGCCAGGGTTCTTTGCAAACAGGTAGAACAGCTTTATTTACATACACAGCACCACAGGGTTAATGATACTCACAACTGAGGTGGATCATATGCAGGTACATTGGTACATTCAGAGGAGTAGCAGATACAGCATGGAAAGACTCTCAGGTAGGATTAGTAAGTTTGGAGTTGATAGGATCACCATCCAGGATATCCATACCTCATGTGGTCCGGATCCCACCAGTAGACTTGGGTGAGGGGTTAAAGAACTCTTCCTAAATTCCCTCTCAATACTGTGGTCCCTACAGGCAAAGTAGAGCCTGGGGGAGAGCTACTCCCTTCTATCCTCCTTGGTGGAGCTTGAGCTGCTCGTACTAGCTTTCCTCTCTGACTCACTTCCACTAGAAAGTGCTATAACAAGATATAACCTTTCACTATCTTGTCCTCGTTCACGGGGTCCCTGTATCCCCGATTTCTCTAAAGGTGTATGTTCCTTTAGGGCCGAACACTTCTGGGACCTTGTTGACTCCCAGGCTCAGTGGATCCTCTGCCCAGATCAACTGCTGCAGGCCAAAGAGAAAGTGCCCCTCCCTGCAAGTACTTTTGTTACAGCACTGCAGGGGATGGTCACAACCTGTAGCCAATAAATTGTTACAAGTATGTTACATGGGATTTAACCCAGTTAAAAGAAAAACGAAGGTAAGGTTAAGGGAATGAAGCCATAAGGGCCATGCTACTTATTGGTCCCTACACTTACTATAGTTTATATACAAGTGTTCCATTTATAGCGTGTCCCTTAGTTTTATGAGTTCTTAACTCTGAGTAGTAGTATCGATTCTATATTAAACACTACAGATTTATTTATATAAATATTTTATTTATGATTATTTGATGTTACTGGGGTCATTTATAAACACTGGGCAAATTTGCACATCGGCAGTTACCCATGGCAACTAATGAGATTTGTTGCAATCACTGGTTCCAAAAATGCCTTTGGTGTGCCACCTGCTCTACCTCAGTCAGAAAATGAGGCCTCTGTAACTATGAAGAATCAAAATGGAGCCAGGCACCAGCAGATTGACTGCAAATTTGTTTATTTACACGACATGTTTCGGGCTGTGGCCCTTTATCACTTGATAAAGGGCCACAGCCCGAAACATGTAGTGTAAATAAACAAATTTGCAGTCAATCTGCTGGTGCCTGGCTCCATTTTGATTCTTCATAGCAACTAATGAGATGATTGCTTTCACTGTTCAACCTGCAGTTGGCTGAAGAAAGCTAATCCCTGATTGGTTGCTATCCAGGTGAAAATTTGCCCGTGTTTATAAATGAGCTCTACCGACTCTGCATCAGCAAATTCTTATACCGAAATAAGACTGTTGGGTCAAATATGAGCAATTAATTAATTAATTAATTAATTAATTGTAATTAAAAATAAAACTTTATTGCTACCAATTTTAACAACTGAATTCACATTTTTGTTTATTTCATTGTCTGTGTCTTAAATGTATCTAAATAAACCATGCTGGCTATAAGAAGAGGCTGTGTATGTTTTGATTAATCTGCAATTTTGTCAACACTCCATTGGCAAATCTTACATTTTCTTTATAACATGCTGTTGGTAGAGTTAAAATAAGCAGAGCGCTTTCTGATCAGCAGGCGTGAAACAAGTATACTTGACAATCCTTGTGTATGCTGCAGATGGATTCCTCGCAGGGCTGGACAGCTGGAAATCCTGCTTCCTGTGCCAATTTCAGGCGGGATGTAGAGTTTGCTTTTTAAAGATGTTCTTTGGCTCCTGTAACCATTAAGGGAGCAATTTTAGCATGTCTATTAATTGTGCCAAGATGTTTGAAAAGCTGTTTAATAATTAAGCAAAATAAATACACGCGAGTCTGAAACACTTAGAATGCTCATCTACAACCAGATCAGTGTATACAGTAGAACCCCCATTTTATGTTTTTCAGGGGACCAGAAAAAAATTGTATAAACTTCAGGGAAATGTATAATATAAAGGGGAGACTAAAAAACAACAATGTAAAATGAGGGGAAACTTAAAATCAGGGTATGTAAAATTGAGGTGTCACTGTACATTGTTACTGTATGTTTTACAAAGGGCCTCTTTTTTTTCTGGAGTGCTAGGACTTATAAGAGAAGTGTTGCTTTCTATAGTTTTTCTTTAAAATAGATGTAACTGTTGTTTGACAGTGTGTGGGCATTACACTGTTTGTCTTAACATATACAATAACTGACTATAAAATGGAGATATTTTATCATCCTTTAAAGGAGAACTAAACCCCCATTAAGCAAAAATCCACATCTCTATCGGTCCCCTTCCCTGCTTTCTCCCTCCATCTTACTTTAGTTGAAACAGTGTTCCTGGCATTAATGTTGGTATATTCATGCAGAGCAGCACAGTGGAGCTCTTGGGTGCCATCTTCTGTATCTTCTGTTTCCTCGAGAAAGTGATCTACGACCTAGAGCGTTTTCGCACATGGGCAGTTTGGGCCAGTAATCATGCCTACTGCACATGTGCTGGAAAGCTCTGAAGATTGCCAGAGGAAAAGAAGAGCATCTGAAGATGGTGGCCAAGAGCTCTACTGCGCTACTCTGTATGAGTATGCCAAGGTTAATGCCAAGGACAGTTTATCAACTAAGATACTTTGGAGGGAGAAAGCAGGGAAGGGGGCCAATGGAAGGAAGAAGATGGGGGTTTTCGACTAAGAGTGGTTTAGTTCTTTAAAGGAACAGTAACGCCAAAATCAGGGGTACTCAACTGCTGGGCCACGGCCCAGAACCAGGCCGCGGACAGTCCTTAACTGGACCGTCGAGTCTAGCACTGAATTGGACACCGGTGGGCCCCGAACTGTACCCCCCCAGTCCTTGCAAAAAAATATTGCCCTTACACCGGTTCCTGGGTCAAAAAGCTTGGGGACCACAGTTTTAAAGGAATGATAATGTACTGTAGCCCTGCACTGGTATAACTGAAATGTTTGTTTCAGAAAGACTACTATCATTTATATAAACAAACTGCCATGTAGTCTTGGGGGCAGCCATTCCAGCACAGGATACATAGTTGATAACAGACAGGGTCTGAAAAGCTCATCTGTTATCAGTTGTGTATCCTGTGCCTTTTCTCCTTTTTCAGATTTGAACTAATTTAGAGTTTCTGAAGCATCACACCAGTTTTACGAGCGCAGTATGACAGTACATCATATTTACATTGCTTTAAAAGGCTTTCATTTTTTCGTGTTCCTGCTCCTGCTCCTTCAAGGGAGACTGGGAGTACTGGGACAGTAAAGGGCAGATTTACTAAATTCACATGAAGGATTCGAAGTCCGAATTTTCAAAAAGATTTGAATTTTCGAATGTTTTTGAAGACCACTTCGACCGGTGAATTTTTAAAATTCAGTGGAATGATTCTAATAATTCGAATAAAAATCTATTCAAATATTCGACTGCTCAACAGTTGAATTAGTTCCCCTTTGAATTTTGTCATTTACTGAACTTAGGGACCCACTCACAATATACAGTAAACATAGAATAGAAATGTCACAGTATAAGGCTGATAAGTAATTTATATGGCAGCACAGAAACCAGTGCAACTAGCATCAGAATGTAATATCAGCCCTGTACAATCCACTTATATTACAGACCAACCTCATTTTCTGCTTGATAATTTGCAACAACCCCTAAGCTTCGCTTAAAGGAGAACTAAACCCCCAGGTGCAAAAATCCCTCACTACCTCCCCCCTGGGCAAAGTCCCCTAACTTGTTACTTCTGGGCAAATGCCCCTAACTTGTTACTTACCCCTCCTTCTAGGTCCTCTCTAGCGGAGTTCACGGCAGCCATCTTCTTCCGAGCGATCTTCTTCCTGGATGCATCAGTGCGCAGGATCTTCTGCTCATGCGCCGAAAGTCACGAGCTTTCCGGAAAAAAAAGATTGGAAAAAAGAAATTGGAAATTTTGTGACTTTCGGGCTATTGCGCAGTAGCTCCATACAGGCAAATGCCTCCTACTGCGCATGTGCCTGAAAGTCACAAACTTTCTGAAAAAAAAAAAAAAAAGATCGGAAAAAAGAAATCGGAATTTTTGCACCTAGGGGTTTAGTTCTCCTTTAAGCCCACTGAGCATGTGAATGTTACAAGATGGTGACTGCCTGTGACAAATTTGAAATCCTTGATCATTGCTGCTATTGACAAACTGATACTTTAGGGTGGTGCAAGAAGATAATTATATAAAACATGGTATTTTTAGCCCTATGCATTTTTAGGGTTTAGTTCACATTCAGAAAACATTAATGGGTAATGAAACATTTTCCAAATATAATGTGCAATTTTTCTAAAATGTATATAAAATTGCATTGTAAAAATCTTAAAAATAGCAGCGCAAGAACCAGTTGAAAAGCAATGCAAATTTTAAAAGTACCTAGTTTTTACATTTTGACCTACGTTATAACTGTTTATCGTTTACTTATTTTGCTGATTTTCCTGATAAGTGGTACCAAATATTTTTGTGCATTCTTTTTTTCAGGCAGACAAGGAATTTGTATGGTCACTATGGAAGCGTCTACAGGTGGCAAATCCTGACATCACACAAGCGATTGGTTTAATAGTGGACAGGTAAATCTAATCTGAAATGGGATTTCCTAGCTTCTCAAATTTTGTTGGTTAATCTCGTATTTTCTTGTTCTGATGTATGTCTTGAAAAAATGTAAAGGACACATGGTACATATTCCACATCAAATTATTTGATGAGATTTGAATCCTTTTATTTTTTTCAGTCTCTTTACATAGTTAAATTGGGTTGAAAAAAGACCAAATGAAAACCCAGCATCCATATACACACACACACACCCCTCCATACCTTCACATAAATTATATATGCCCATATACTAACTATAGAGTTTAGTATAACAATAGCCTTTGATATTATGTCTGTCCAAGAAATCATCCAAGCCCCTCTTAAAAGCATTAACAGAATCAGCCATCACAATATCACCCAGCAGTGCATTCCACAACCTCACTGTATGCTGCTTCAAATGAAAATCCTTTTCTTCTAGTCTGAAGGGGTGGCCACTGGTGCGGTGATCCTCTTCATGGGTAAAAAGGTCCCCAGCTATTTGTCTATAATGTCCTCTAATGTATTTGTAAAGTGTAATCATGTCCCCTCGCAAGTGCCTTTTTTCCAGAGAAAACAACCCCAACCTGGTCAGTCTCCCCTCATAATTTAAGTCTTCCATCCCTCTAACCAGCTTAGTCTGCACTCTCTCCGGCTCATTTATATCCACTGCATACTCCAGATGAGGTCTTACTAGGGATCTATAAAGAGGCATAATTGTGTTTTCATCCCTTTAGTTTATGCCCTTTTTATGCAAGACAGAACTTTATTTTCTTTAGTAGCTACATAACGACACTGCCCAGAATTAGACAACTTGTTATCTGTAAAAACCCCAAGATCCTTCTCATTTAATAGAAACTTCCAACACCCTGCTATTTAGTGTATAACTTGCATTTGTTATTTGTGTGCATAACCTTGCATTTATCAACATGGAACCTCATCTTCCAGTTTGCTGCCCAGTTTCCCAACTTAGACAAATCACTCTGCAAAGTGGCAGCATCCTGCATGGAACGTATAGTTCTTCACAATTTAGTATCATCTCCAAAAATAGAAATAGTACTTTCAGTGCCCACATCCAGGTCATTAATAAACAAGTTGAAAAGCAAGTACCACACTAATAACGCTGATCCAATTAGAAATGTTCCATTTATCACCACTCTAGTAGTCTGTCTTTTAGCCAGTTCTCTACCCAGGTACAAATACAATGTTCCAGGCCAACATTCCTTAAAGGAGAAGGAAATCCTGTTGGCACAAAACTCCTCCCCCTGTAGCAGTCGTCTTCCTAGATCCATCGACGTCTTCTGGCGCATGCGCAGTACGAGGCATTTGCCAGTTCCTGATCTACTCTGCATCCGCCCAAAGGTCACAAATTCTCATGACTGGGCGCATGCGCCAAAACCAGCAAATGCCTAGTACTGCGCATGCGCCAGAATATGCCGAAAGATCCAGGAAGAAGACTGCTCGGGACAAGATTTGCCCCAGTGGGGAGGTAGGCCGGGAGAGAGGGGGGGCCTACTGGGGGAGCCATTTTGCATCAACAGGGTTTCCTTCTCCTTTAACCGGTAACCTTCTGTATGGCACTGTATCAAATGCTTTAGCAAAGTCTAAGTAAATCATATCCACTGCCATCCCAGAATCGAGGTCCCTGCTTAGCTTCTCATAAAAAGAAATTAAGTTAGTCTGGCAAGATCTATCACGCATAAAACCATGCTGGCACAAGCTCATAGTATTGTTATTTGCTATGAAGTCCAGTATCTTATCCTTTATTCACCCCACGAAAAGCTTTCCTACCACAGACGTCAGACTAACTGGCCTATAGTTGTGAGGCTGAGAACAGGATCCATTTTGAATAGCGGCACCACATTAGCAATTCGCCCGTCTCTCAGCACCATGCCAGACCTCCATAAATCCTGTAAAATTAAGTAAAAAGGTTAAGCAATCACAGAGCTTAGCTTGCTAAGTATCCTCTTACAATTTAAGAGTATGTTTGTTTTTTAAGCAATTTAAAAACAGTCAGCATCCAATAAATACAGTGACTGAATGTTGTAACAGCAACTTGTTTTGTAGCACTGCTACAGGAACTATGATGTTAATATCTTTCATTGCAAAACTGAAAGCTGCTACGTATTTGCGTCCAATTGTAAATCTTCATTAAACTGCATCAGGGAATCACTATGAGATTATAAAGCTATAGGATTGTTGTCTCTCAGCAGCGAAACAGTATGAACTGTATATAGTATATTTATTTAAACCAAGGATAGAATATTAGTAATAAGGGCTAGTCTCAATTTATTAATATTAATTGGCAGGGGGGAAAATACAGTAAGTTAAAGCAACATAAAATTTAGTTTGAATCGATAAACAACCACCTGTTCAATGCTACAGTGTTGTGGGTGTATGTTTACTATTGTGGCTACCAAGTTTGAGGAGCTGCATATGTGTGTGAGGAACATTCTGATGTACTGATATTGCTATGGACACAATTCATAGAAAGTTATACTAATATGTAGGACAATTTAGCAAAGGAATTTATCGGTGCAACAGCGTTTCTGAACCCATTGTCATAAATGTATCATTAAAATGAAAGAAATATATTTATATAATTTTAGTACAGATATGGGACCTGTTATGCAGAGTGCTTGGGGCCTGTGCTTTTCTGCATAAAGGGTATTTCTGTTATATGGATTTCAATACCTTAAGTCAAAAAATAATTTCAACATTTTTAAACCCAATATGATTGTTTTGCCTTCAGTAAGGATTATTATATCTATGTAAGAATAAAATAAATACAATAAAATACATTTTACTTGATCCTCACAAAGAAAAATGAAATAAATTAAAAAATGTTTTAATTATTTTATTAATATATAATTCTGAACTTCCCAAATAACTGGTATCCGAATAACAGATCTCATAGGTAAAATGGCTCAAAGGGCATTGATGTGTTACTGTCTTGCTAGATGGTGTAACATAGAGAAAACTTCATCCCTCTGTGTACCTTAATGTAATAAGTAGTTTTTGTTAGTAGAACTGCTGAGGAATGTTGTTCAGGCAGGTTTTAAATTCCCAGCGGGGCAAGGAGTGCATCATTTGCTGATGTGGCCCTCGACCTGACTTGTTCACCTCCTGTATACAGATGCAAGTCCCAAGTGTCAATTGTTGTATCATCTACCCAAGATGTAGAATGTCTGAATAGATGTAGTTCATCCCAAACTGATCTCTTGCATGTGATGTACTCTGAAGATTTGTACTGCCAATCTTAAGAACCTATTTTCTCTTATCCTACTACTTGCATTTAAAGATTACTGAAATAATTTAATAGACTATGTACCCAGAAATGTTTATACATGTGTTTGCTATGTAGTGCAGTTTTATGCCTTTCACAACACTCAAAACATGCTCCTTACTCTCATTATGCCCAGCATTGATATCCGCTTTTTTTCTAGTCGTTAAATACAGCCACTACATTTAGTTCAAGTGAAATTAGTGTCTAACAGTCTAATTGTACTGTGCAGTTACTGTACTGTTATGTTGTGAACAGCCATAATAAATATAAACAGCAAAGGAAAAAAATATAATTCCAAAAATCAAGCGTACAGTCTTATAAAGGCACTGAAATAGGATAAAGCATTGTGTTATAACCTGAATCATTTATGATCCGATCATCCACCAGAAACACAGTCCAGTTACCCAATATCTCATTGTATTTAGATATTGTTCCAGTATGCAGGGCTGAGAGATATTCCATCCATTTTACTTCTCTATGTTTTTCAGAGGTGCCCATACAACTTTTCCCAGACTAACCTTAATGTTTGGCTTAAAACCACATTTTCAGCTTTATACTGCTTCTTGTATGATTATATCATATTTAAAATTTTTCAGTTTTCATATGAAAATTGACATTTAACTGTCTTGCAATTCAATATGTAATATGGACACCAAGGGAAGAAGGTCCCTCCATGCCAGTGGATAATTGCAATGTATTAAAGGAGACATGTTATGTAAAAAAACAAGAATTTGCCAGTGCATTAAACTCTTAGATATAGTAGGCGTGTGTTTTAAAATGTTTTACGTATTGAACATTTCTGCAAAAACCATTCTTTGTCCTGCTGATTTAATCTATTTCCTGCTGCCTCCTTTCCCAGGTTGTGCAGGGGAGCTGGAGGACCATTAGGACATGCCCATCCCTCATTTGAAACAGACACCATAGAACATCTATGGGGAGTACCAATAAAGGGGCTAATTTTAAATACAATATCAATTTACAGACCGAAGTTAAACCAGCACCATATAGTATTCACTATTGCTACAAAATAAGGGGGTTTAATTTATCCTATATGTCTCCTTTAAGGAAGCAAGAAGAACATTCTTTATGGTAATAAATTGATTGAATCAAATCAAGATTTTTTTTTTAGCATGAAGGTGCAGCAGAAAAATATGTCAGACTGTAAGATACTAGTGACAGATGTAATTGTTTACGACCATGCTTGCGTCAAATTATTTTTCCACAAATGCCAGTTTGGTAATGACATGAGCAGAGTGGGAATTAAAGAAAGAGAGGACTAGGTTGTTGCAGTCAGTCAAGACTGTGGTGCTTGGAATGACTGTTAGCTCTGCATTAATCTACTGTAATGCTGCTTCAGCACAACTGGAAATAATGACCTCTTAAGCCCAAACTTGCAATTTACTTGAGCAAAAGTCTTTATAGCATGGTACAGCCACTACTGGTTTTAGCTAGACTTGACTATATCCTCATGCAAATGTATGCTCATTGTAAAAATGTTTGTGCTTTACAAAATCTAAATCCATATAAATGACAAGTTTTACTATTTTGTAAGGTACAAGCATAAAGATATGTGTTTACTTTCTATCTCAAAGGTGCACCCGTTGTGAAGGGGTCAAACACTACTACAATCCAACAAAGAATAGGACAATTAAACTTTTGCAATTGTTTACTTTTCAAACCTGAGGTCACTAAGTTGAAAGCACATATATTGTATTCCTGTATGTAGTTACAATGAATATTCAGAAATAAATAGCAAAAAAAGAAATGTCTTTACTGTGCAAATGAGTAGAGACATCTGGGAGCTCTGAAAATCTCTAGGTATTTTTACCAAGTCATTGTGCAATCCATAATGCACTTTCCACCTACTTGAAATACTATTGATCTTTAAATTATGCAAACAGAGTCACTTATTTCTTTTGTTGCTGTACAGTTTTATCATAGATGCAGGTAAAGGGAAGAGCTATACCAAATCCACCTGGACTGAATTCTCCCACTGGAGAGCTTGAAAATTAAATATAAGTTCAGCCTCGTTCGTTACAGATCCTGATTTAGTTACACTGTGTCAATGTGATGTTTGTTACAGAGCGATTTTTTATTTAGAGTGGTTTTATTTGTGTGAAGAAAACTTCTTTCAAAAATACATTGTACAAGAGAACACACTTAAAAAATACAACGCTCGTAACCTGAAAAAGAAAACCGGTTATCGATGTCGGGTGTTCTTGATATAAACTGTATGTCATTTGCTCTGTACATACTAAGCATTGTGACTCCTTGACAGCAGCCCATCCGTTTTTTTTGTGGATGCTCTGTGTCAGCGCTATGGCCCTAGAATAAAGGACATTTCTGCACCACAACCAAGTATGTGTGTTATCCTTACGTATATAAATCTTTTAGGTGAAATTGCAGGTTCTCGTTTTTATTTATACATAAATCTGGAGGAAAGATCAAAGTTTTTAGGACTGTGGGCAGGTGAGCTTACTACTGAATTTTTAATGAATCTTCACTGCTTAGGTACATATAAATGATTTTTAAAATAACTGTCGCAAATGTTTTAAACTGCCAAATCTTTAAAAATACAGATATGTATTTTTCTACTACATTTAGTCCGTAATAGGGGAAATTATTGCACATTATGGTCCCTACACCTACGGTACTCCAGAAATAGAAATGTAAACCATTTTACTGTATGTGTAATGGTACTCCTTTTACTTCCCTAGCATTTTTTTAATAATTATCAGGCACAGAACAAGTTGGTAGTGTAAGGGGCCCACACCAACAGATATCTGGCCAGGTTTGGGAGAGGACTGCATCTATCCTTTCTTGATGCACCCACAGGCCAAACAATCTGATCCTTTTATGTAGGTGGTAAATTTGGCAAAGATCTTCTTGTTTGGTGATCTTTATGTGTATGGCAAGCTATAGCCCAAGACAGGTGTGTGGTGAATTCATTACATTTATCGTAAGCATTTAATGCAAGACAACAGTCCTTCTGTTTGTGCACTTAAATCTGCATCCTGATGGAGGGAGGGTTTCCCCCCCAAAATGTTGATATTTTGTTGGCTTAATAAAAGGGGTAAGCTCCCCAACTGCAAACAATTGTGTGTGTGTGTGCACAGATCCGTTCAGAAATTGTTTGTTGAAGCTATAGCCAAAGACAGTAACAAATGTCTCTAACTTTTAAGTATATACTTTTATTTTTTTGAAGAGTGATTAACAGCTAGCAAATCATTCTTTGGGCATTGTATGCTAAGTGATTTTACTAATTGTCTTTAGTCTGTGAAATTTTAATATCTCATTTTGTTTAAAATTCCCTTAGCATTGAATGCAAGGCAACATTCCATGGAGAAGAGCAACATTATGCAGCCCGTATGTGTGCATATCTGCATATCGGAGCACAAAATATTGACATGATAATTGCAGTCAAGCCTGAATGAACAGTGGCCACTGGGATTTCAGCTGGTGCTGTACCAACTGGATGGCTGCTCAGGACACAGTTTGAAATTCAAGGTGCAAGTTAGCACTTTATTCAGCACAGAAAGGCATCATTTAAAAATCCTCAGGGGAAATGCTGGTGAAGCGCAGATGTTAAAACAGTCTGCTCACAAATGCTGACTTTTTTGTTCTTTAGCCCTTCAAAAGGCTTATGACTGGCTAAATATAGAATTCGTACAATAAATGATAGACATTTGTAGTTGAAAGCTGCATTTAAATACATTAAAGTAATGTGAAAATACTGCATCTGGCAATTTTGCACTCATATTTTCCTGGTATCGAGATTAGTGTTTTTTCGTTTAATTTTTTTGTCTGTATCTTCTGTCCTTATTTATTGCTTGAATTCATTATTGAACTGGCACAGTCTGAAGTTTGGTTGTAATTATAGGTTGAGTAGCTTTATGGCAATGCCTTCTTTTTTAAGGGGTATGGAAAATGTAAAATTAAGAATATCCAGCTGGACACCTGAGTGAACAAACTGGACTGATCAAGGCAATTAATTGCTTAGGTGGGAGCTGGTAAGAGGGCCCATGCATGGCTTGGGATCATATATTTTGGCTTAAAAGTGAATATGACAACTTGTATTTTACACATTTTGCAAACCTCTGGATTTATGTATAAAACTTTGTGTCTGTTCACACAGCAAACTGAAATTTAAATTATAACCTACATTTTTATTTCCATATTACTTGCATCCAGATATTCTACAACACTTATGCAAGTAACAGTTAGATTATTCAAAATTTTAATGCATTTGTGCACTTTCAGAAAATTTCAGTTCATTATTCAAAGCTCATTATCAACTTAGTAAGCCAATAAAGGTATCCCCTTC
>CM044431.1:127707580-127718031 GCA_024363595.1 Xenopus borealis
TGGAACTTGACTTGAAAGAAGCCAGAACACAGATGGAGGCTTTGCATTGCAAAATAAATGGGCTGTCATCGCAGATCATTGTAAAGCAGACTGAGCTGACACAGAAAGAAACTGACTTGACCAGGCTGAGGCAAGTATTTCTAGTAAAAGTGTGACTTAAATATTTGGCATGTGCTGTATCATACACTGTGCACACTAGGAAGCAGATTTATCCAACTGTAAGATTAGAGTTCACCACAGAAAAACTCGCCAATCTCTGTTCACTCCTATAGGACGTTTAGAAGAGTAGTTCTCGAAGGGTGAACGCTTAACTTTCACCCCAACATAAATATCCTTCTAAAAATCCCATAGGAAAAAAAGAAGGTGGGTGAGTTGTTCTGTGGTGAGCTCTAATTTTACATTCTGATACAAATGCCTTTGATCATCTTGTGATTAAACTTCCTTACTTTCTGCTGCCAGCTTTTCATGTCTTGGGTGAGGCTTTGTGAGGCTTTTGGCTGTAGTTTCTCAGTTCTCATATATGATTGGCGGTGCATATGCTATTAAGCAGTCAAGTGTTTTAATATTGCTGAAATAAAAACTTTTATAAAGGTTTTAGCGGCCTCTAAAGTATTTGGACCATTTTAATGAATAAAAAAAATGTTCCTTCACCTATGTGCCTCATTTTATGGTCATGCAACATCTGGATTAGATGGATTACATTAGGAAAAGAAATCTGTGTAAAAGGCTTATATGGATCATTTGGAATAAGCCTGCTTTCTGCATATCTTAAATATGGGGAGCTAGAATTTTTTTTGAACATGTATATTGGGAATAAATTTAAAGAAATGTTGAGAGATTATACTTTCAGGTGTTTAATCTCTATCTTCTTTAAAATTCTGTTTGACATCCCTCTTAAATGCATCCCACCCATAGCTCTTTTATCATTCTTTCTAGGATATTTCAGCTAATGCACATTTGTTTGAATTCTCAAATTTCATCAAGTGTTACTGAGAAAACCGTTAACTCCTTAAGTGACATTATTTGTGGCACTTCATTTGTGTTATGTGGGAACTGTTCTGAACAATTCTGGGGAACACAATTTACACTGGAAAACGGAGTGGTTTTTTTGTTTTTTTTTAGGTAACACAGGTCTTCTAAATCTACCTTAACCCATTGCATTTTATAATAGGGGATACAATATTCACATATTCACAATATATTTTTTTAAATATCTTCAAAATACATATTTTTCAGAATATGCAAACTATATATGTGTGCATAGCAATACAACTGATTGTAAGATCCTATGTATTTAGAGCACACAAAACCATATTTATATTTAGAATGTGCAACATTCCCAATATGCATAAGATTTAACTGTGTTATGTGTAGACTTTAAAATACAAGCAATGCAAATTTGCAGGGCTGATCTTTGCTAAAATTTGCTTTTTTTCCCTCAAAATTGCCTCAGATCTGCGAATCTATACAATCTTATCTCCAACAAATCCCTTTGGCATAGAGATAAAACAATATAAATATAAATGCCGGGATTCTTCTGAACAGTTTGATAACCAATAGATACTATTAATCTATGGGAATGTAGAGACCCCCAAATAAAAACCGAATGCTTATATTATAGGCAAACCGTTATAATCAAGAAGAAAACTGATATTGGGTGTGGTAAAAAATCCCAGTTTGAATGATGTCATTGAAGGTTTTTAGGCAAACACATTGCATTTAAAGAGATGCTGACACCTGAAAGTAAACTCTTTTTTACATCTATTATAATATTGGCTTTGAAAGCTACTTATAACTTGCCATAAAGTATTTGCATGGTTCTTTTACATTACCTGTGTATTGCCCCATGTTCCTGAATGAGGGGGCTGCCATATTAGAAACTGTAACTAACAGGATGAGATTGGACAGCCAGGTTGGCAAAGTCAGAGTGTCAGAGAGTCAGGCTTAGGAACTTCAACTAACAATTATATACAAAAACAAACCTCTCAGCAAAAAATTATCAACATCACCTATAGGTAACATTTAATTTGCATTCTTATGTTAAAATTTATTTTTTTGTGTCAGAATCACTGTAGTGTATTTAAGGTAAACTATAAAAGCTCTGATCTACCGAACAGAAAGTATAAGTATGTTAGATGTCTCCTGCTATGGTCAAAGAACTCCTCAGTGGCCCGAAGGTGAGACTTCTCCTCTTAAAGGCATTAACAGAATCAGCCATCACAACATCACCCGGCAGTGCATTCCACAACCTCACTGTAAAGAACCACCTATGTTGCTTCAAATGAAAGTTCTTTTCTTCTAGTCTGAAGGGGTGTGCTCTAGTGTGATGATCCTCTTTGTGGTTAAAAAGGCCCCATCTATTTGTTTATAATGTCCTCTAATGTATTTGTAAAGTGTAATCATGTCCCCTCCCAAGCGCGTTTTTTCCAAAGAAAACAACCCAACCATGACATGTCTACCCTCATAATTTAACTCTTCCATCCCTCTACCCAGTTTAGCTGCAGGTCTCTTCACTCTCTCAATCTCATTTATATCCCTCCTAAAGGAGAATTAAAGTTGAGAATTACTTGGGGGTGCCAAATGTTAGGCACCCCCAAACGATTACCTTGTCTATGAAGTTTTTGTTTATCCAGGTCAACATTTTCATGATTACTTGGCAAATCCAACTGCTTGAGACTTACCTCTACTCTACATTGTAGGATATTGTATGACAATGTTAACTAAGCTTGTATAATGTTAGCTAAGGCCCAAGTATTACATATCCTTGGCTTTGTATGTCAGGGTTGGATTGTTGAACAGCCACTACTTGTGGCAATATGCTTCACTACTCTTAGTTAAGCAAACCACAAGTTCCATTCAAGTAACAAAGACATTTCACTGCTAATCCGAGCAGCTTCTTCAGTTCAACTGACTGGTGCAGGGGAGTTCTCAGCATTTCGACTCTTCAATTCAATCACAATGGCACGTTGTAACTATTCAGAGAGGTGACATCTGAAATTCACAGAGGTGTTGATTCTATGTAGTTACTGTGATAGGATTACCAATGTGTCATGCAACTCCTGGAAACAGGTGTTAGAAGAGAGTTCGGAAACCACCGGGGTACAGATGTTAGAACAGCATTATATGTAACAGACAAGTTGTGTCGAAGGCCCCCACCTCTGAGTGGTTTCTCCACCTTGGCAACAAAAATTCACTGGCACACAGGTAATGCAAGCAGGTTAGAACCTTGCTAATATTTATTGCAGCATGCAACATTTCGGGGTTACCCCCTTTATCAAGCATAAACATAGAGACTGCACAAACCAATTTATAGGTTAAACACATCACATGATCAAAAAAAATGGGCGTGTGAACAAGTGAAGTTAATAAACGTCAATCGTAAGAAAGTCCAGAGTCCATATATATTTTTTAAAATTAATATTTGTATTTGTGCAGGAGCCGATATCTTACCAATTGACGTTTATTAACCTCACTTGTTCACACGCCCACTTTTTTTGATCATGTGATGTGTTTAACCTATAAATTGGTTTGTGCAGTCTGTATGTTTATGCTTGATAAAGGGGGTAACCCCGAAACGTTGCATGCTGCAATAAATATTAGCAAGGTTCTAACCTGCTTGCATTACCTGTGTGCCCGTGAATTTTTGTTGCCACTGGATTGTGGGGTTGCCGTTCCCCCATTTTGCTGTGCACCAGGGATATCGTTGGAAGGGCCAGGGTGTGCGAGTACTTATTCGATTGTTCTCCATGGTTTCTCCACCTTAACATGAATTGCCTCTTTCAAGCCAGCGTTCTTCGTTATCCAAGATTTGGACATTGCTATCTTCCAAATGTGTGTCCCTTGTCTTTTAGGTGTAGAAAGACAGCCTCGTCTATTCTCTTCTTTTCCTCTTCTATTTTGTTGTGTTTGGAACACAAACTGGGTGTCATTAGAACTCTGCACCACAGGGCTGAATGTTTGGCAGCTGATACAGAGTCCAAGGACAAGGAGCATAAATATCTCAGAGGAGCTTTGAAAGTGTGTGGCTACCCAGACTTGGCCTTTCTCAAAATAGCAGCAACTGAGCCCAACAGGAACATCAAAAGAAATAACCTGCCTGGAGACACCTAGTAGGTATAACATAGTCATTTCATATGTAGCTGAAGTGTCTGAGAAACTCAGGAGGATTTTCAACACACTCCACGTCCCTGTATTTTTCAAACCTAGCAACACACTGAGACAAAAACTGGTATACACAAAGGATCCAACTCCAAAAAGGAAAACAAAGTAATGTGGTATACGCAGTCCTGTGTACCGATAAGTGCACTGATCTATACACTGGGGAGACAAAACAACTTCTCACTAAGCAAATGGATCAGCATTGGAGGGCAAACTCTACAGGACAAGACTTGGCTTTCTTTCTACACCTAAAAAACAAGGGACACTCATTTGACGATAGCAATGTCCAAATCTTGGATAAAGAAGACCGCTGGTTTGAAAGAGGCGATTCATGTTAAGGTGGTGAAACCGTCCCTGAACAGAGGCGAGGGCCTTGACACCACCTGTCTGCTACATACAATGCTGTTCTAACATCTGTACCCTGGCAGTTTCATAACTCTTCACACATCCATTCATACATCTCTCACAACTAACAACCTGTTTCTATGAGTTGCATGACACATTAGTAATCCTATCACAGTAACTACACAGAATTTCAGATGTCACCTCTCTGAAGATTTGCAATGTGCTGTTGTGATTGGATTGTTGGAAGAGTCTTTATGCTGAGAACTCCCCTACACCAGTCCGTTGAACTGAAGATGCTGCTCGGATGAGCAGTGAAACATCTTTATTATAATTTCTCAGCATGTCCAGTTGTTTTGAGTTACTTTGTGTTAGATATAATGAGTGAGTAGTAGTAGTTTCATTTCATTTTAGTGGCAATCAAGACAATGCATGTTCCATAGCCCTAAGGATGGTTCTGTTTCTGGTTACCCTGTATTTACACAATCCTGAAGCAAGATTTCTAAAAAATTTAGGGTGTTCTACAGAGTCTCCTAAAATAATGTAGAATCGGAGGACTTTTTTGTCTATGCATTTTATATGGCCATTTTCTCATCTATTGAAAGATGACATTTTTTAGCGTCTTCTATTTTGTTGATAATTTAATACATAGCACACTTTTGTCTGAAATAACTTTTGATTTTCATTTATTCTTGCAACAATATACTTACAACAATATAGCTGTTCTGCTCATGGTTGCTATTAATCATGACCATAACAATATGAATCCTAGCCGAAATGGATCTCTAAACCCTTCTTTAAAATGTCTTTGTGTAAAGTTCTGTTAAAGCAGCTATGATTTGACAGGTTTTACTATTAGCTTCAGTGTCCTGCTGTTTGGCCTCCCTTCTGCTTTGAAGAATGTAATGACTGCACAGTGGGAATAGTTCACTCTATAAGGAAAAGCTTTGACATGATCAGCAATATAGATGACTTGTTGCTGCTCAGAGTTTGCCTAGTAAAACCGCTGAAATTTGGGATGTAATCTCGACCTAGTGAGACAGGCTGTACATGGTATGAAGTGGTTTTAAGGTCCAATAAGACTGAGGTATACATGGGAAAAATACCATTGTTGCTAGGTGTATCTTTTTTTTTTATCTAAAAGTTTTTCTCATTGCTGCTGCTTTCAAATAGAAGAATTTATTTTTCTTAAATTTTAATATCATCACCTTGCTTTAAATTCCTAATTAAGACTGACATGCTGTAAGCCTAATATGGTATGCTGTGAGGAGTTTTAAAAGTTCTTATATCTTAATATTTGACGACAGGAGGTAAAGACAGAGCTCCAATGTGGGCTGCACCTCCTTCCATTCTATAACTTGCACGGCAAAATTATGCACATGTGGTGGGCACTTTACGTGATTTTGTAGACTGCATGGTGCAAAATGAATGATCCCTAAACTGACACAACTCAAAAAGCAGCCCACAGTCTCATACAACACATGCATTGGTATTTAAGGCACAAGTCCTTGTCAAGGCAAAAATCATACCCCTTGTAGAGACAAAAATCCAGCTCTTGCATAAATGCATTTGCCGTTTCCTTCTTTCATCAAGACAAAACAACAACAAAAGCTGGTCTAAAGGTGATACCTTTATTGGCTAACTATAGCAAGCTTTCAGAACATTTTACTATATTACCATAAACAATAAAAAAATTGTACACACCAGCGTCATCACTCCATTAATAATAAAATAATCTTGGTACTTAAGTGGTACTTAATTTTGAAGCAGAAAAATAATTAAAACATGCAATACTCTGGAGAAGTGACTGAACCTGGACCTTGGATTTATGGCCAATATTTGTGGATTAGGAACTGCCCGCGCCAAGTCAGAAACACAAGACTAACTGCTGAAATGAAATTCCTTTTATTTCACACTCCATTAATTTAACCCAAATGTATATTCAGCCACTTGATCCACAATATCTTGTACCTTATATGGCTGTCCCGTGCATGTCCCTGTGTATGACACCTCACAAAGAGATGGACATTCCTTTTTGTTGGAAAAATTAGATAAAATGTTCTGAAAGCTTGCTATGATTATCTTCATTAACAAATAAAGGTATCACTTTATACCTTTTTGTTATTTTTTTTTCTCCTGTGACTGGCTAACCCGGTACAACAACTTGACCTTGTTTCAACAGGTAAATGTGGCAAATATTTGAAGCTTTTCTCCGTTTTCAAGATTAGGGTGCTAGTTGGTAACACACTTTTACAGCCTTGTCATTATCTGGCTGCTCTGATTGTATTATAGGGTTTATACATAGTACTTACCTATGGTATATGGATAGACAAAATGCATCTTTGAAGAGCTGGACCTTGCTTATCTTGCTCTATGCTAAATATTCTAGTTTCCTCTTTCCTTAAGGTTCTTTTACTTAAGAAAGCCAATAGTGTTTTTTCCCCCTACTTCGTACCTACAGTCATTTATCAGCAGTCAAGGTACAATGATCTAGGACATATCCATTTGTCTCTAATGGTATCTAATGATTTACAGTTACATTTCCCACAGTGTATTGACGTCTGGTGACATTTTTTGCAGGTCAATGGACCTGGGAAAAAAAATAAAAAGACTAGAAAGCGAGCAGTAAATGGAAAGTCAGAAATGCATTCTTTTAGTAACCTTTAGTGTGAGATGGTTTCTTTTAAGCAAATGCACTTTTGGTGACATCATATAAAGATTCAGCATTTGTCAGGAGTAAAGTAATATATTCCTCAATACTCAGAGTAAATCATTACTACTTCTCTAACTGACAAAGCCAGATTCGCTCACTGACCTGTTACCGCTGCTTGTCAATTAAGTATTCTGATATTTAGGGTGCAGTGGAAAATAATTTGAATTTATACACAGTAGATTTTACATTTGCTTTTGTATTAAAGATTGCCATTCATTGGTTACTTATGCTACATTCAGCTTACTTTTCCTATCCATCTTAACTACCACAGAAAAACTCTGAAAAAAAATACAAAACAACCATTGGGGATAAACATTAGAGGTTTCAGAGAAATATTTTGTTACATTTTACATTACAGTATGCATAAAGAACCTATTAAATTAGTTTTTATTACGTTTATACAATACAACACTAGGATGAACAAATAAGAATGTTGATTATTATATAACTTTTTTTAAAATTCAGATTATAATATGCAGATATTATGAAACTGCTGCTTACTTAGCTTTTTAATGTAAACTGTGGAATTCTATATAACTATTCAGTAGTCACATGTTTCACAGGTTATAGATGTTCAATTTACTTGAGACAAGGAAATTCAGTTCAAGGTACTGTACTGGTGGTAACTAATAAAGTTGCAAGGATTAAAGGGGTTGTTCACCTTTGAGTTAATTTTTAGTATAATGTAGAGACAATTTGTAATTGGTTTTCATTTTTTATTGTTTGTGGTTTTATAGTTATTTAGCTTTTTATTTAGCAGCTCTCTATTTTGCAGTGTCAGCAATTTGGTTTCTAGGGTACAAATTACCCTAGCAACCCTGCATTGATTTGAATAAGAGACTGGAATATGAATAGGGGATGGACTGAATAGAATGATAAGTAATAAAAAGTGGCAATAACAATACATTTGTAGATTTACAGAGCATTTGTTTTTAGATGGTGTCAGTGACCCCCATGTGAAAGCTGCAAAAAATATAAGAAAATTGCAAATAATTAAAAAACTATGAAAAATAAATAATGAAGACCAATTGAAAAGTTTCTTAGAATTAGCCTTTCTACAATATACCAAAAGTTAACTTGAAGGTGAACCACCCCTTTAAGTCAGTTTTAATAGAACAGAATGGACTACAATGGGACTTAATGTCATTTTCATGTGCAAAGTTTGCTTCAAGTCTGGTAACCCATTGCCACAGATGAGTTGTTTTTAAACTGAACAATGGTTAGACCTATGGGTTGCAAGAACTTGGGCAAATACTGATAATGCTCCTGTTATTACATCATTCCGAAGTATTTGAGAGAACAGGGCAGTTTTTTCAAATTACAGGCCCAAGTTAGGACCATATTTTGCAGTTTTGACCATATTATGCAGGCAAATGGTTTCTGCTTCTCCTACTGGCTTCTGTTTTATGTTGCCTGTTAACTGCTTTCACTTGTTTCAACTGTTTCTCAGCATCTTCCAAGTTCCAACCCTCAAACATATCATGACAGACACAGTTCCAGTCCCCTGTACCAATCCCTGCACAGACTTTATCATCACTGATGGATACTGGAAAGTGGGGAATGACATCACAGATATGGATACTGGAAAGTGGGGTCCTAGTCAAATCAAGACAAACTGCAAGACCGTGTGAACTTGTGAGGGGGTGGATAGCCAGTGCTGGGAGATATGCCATTGTGCAGGCCCAGTTGGTTTATTCGACTTAAAGGAGAACTATACTCCCTGCTATTAATAAGAACTACCCCCTACCCTACATAGACTCCCCTCTCTGCTCTCCCTCGCCTTGGTGTTACCTTCTGTAATTGCCCCTAACTCTTTACTTACCTCTCCTTGCAGAGTCAGGGCAGCGGCATCATCTTCTTCTCTTCAGTAATCTTTGGCAAGTGTTTGGCGCATGTGCAGTTGGAACAGTCTTCTGTTTCATGACAACTGTGCACGCGCCGAAAGTGACGCAAATTACCGAAGTGCCGGAAGAAGACCCAAAGATTACCGAAGCGCCGGAAGATGTCCGCTTGAATGTTTGCACTGATTAATTTGTCGTAACAGAAGTAGAGAGCTAGTACCCCCTAATCCTTCCAAAAAATGTCAGCATCCAAGATTTTTGAAAATTCATAGGTAAAAACTATAAACATATGAAACACTCCTTTATGCTGCAAATGTCCTTTTTTTCTTTCTTGCATTGATGGAACAGAAAGGAGTTGCAGGAACTGCAAAATCTATACAAGCAAAGCAATGAACATGCATCACAGCAAGCTGAGCTGATCCAACAGCTTCAGGCTCTCAATTTGGACACTCAAAAAGTATTGAGAAACCAGGAAGATGCTCACACTACTGAAACAATATCATACCAGAAGGTAAGTATTGCAAATCGCTAGGCCAGTTTGAGTGGGATTTGGGGATGACTATTTGTTTTTCTAGATACCCTGGAAACCCAGCTATGAGGTGTGAAAGAGCTGAACATTCATTTGGTAACATAGATCTTTTTAGAATTGTTGATAAATGGCTGGTACAGCAACATTTTTCTTTATTTGTAACCTTGTTATGCTCTAACAGCCTTGAACGATGCTTTGTTTCGCCACTGGGGGGTTTGATCTGATAAATATTGATAACTTTCACAAACCATTGCTAAAAGTAGATATAATACTAAATTTGCTCACTGTCCTCTGATCATACTATTAATACAAGATTTTCTTTTTGCTCGCTTTCTTAACAATATGTTAGTACAGGTATGGGACCTGTTAACCAGAATGCTCGGGACATGGGGTTTTCTGGATTAGGGATCTTTCCATAATTCTGATCACCATACTTTGACTCCTAAACTTGATAGGATTAGTTTACAATAAAGAGTAGTTATATCTTAATTGGGATCAAGTATTAGGTACTGTTTTATTATTTCAGAGAAGAAATAAATGTTTTCTAAAATGTGAATTGTTTGATTAAAATGGTGTCTGTGGGAGATGGCCTCAAAATTTAGAGCTTTCTGGATAACTGTTTTCCTGATAACAGATCCTATACCTGTATATTTAATGATAATGTTTCTCATGTATGGCAAAATGGAACATCCATTTGGGAACAGGTGTCAGAAACAAATGTAGAAAGCCATGTATAAGACACTTAGGAAGTTAATTTATATTTATAATGTATATATTCATATTGGTATTCTATATTTTTAAACTACATAAGTACCAATACTATAGTGTCTGTTTAGTAAAATGCCAAAGGCATGTTAAAATAACTAAA
>CM044431.1:127720862-127739253 GCA_024363595.1 Xenopus borealis
TTTTTTTTGTTGGCAGCTTTACAATGACTTGAATGTCTGTTATGAAATGGCAAAGTCCAGTGAGGCTCAACTCCGGCAGAGTAATATTGCTCTCACAGAGCAGCTACATCAAAAGGAACAGCAGATTAGCCAGCTCCAAGTGAAACTGCAAGAAGCCCTCAGTGTTTTACACAAGTCACCTCAAGAACCTCAGGTACAGCATTAGGATCTGTAATGTATTTATATTTCATGAGTGCTTCACCAGAACAGCATTATTATTTTTATAATATATGGGTTTCTTTCGCTTTCTATTGTGGATATTGACACTCTTTTAACCTCTTGACTGTAGAGAATTGCAGACAGCACACCTTGGGTAAGGTTTCCTCTTTGCAGCAGGGAGAACCTCACATTAGCCATTAGTGAACCCTGGTATTAGACATATGTATTAATTATACATGCTTATAGAAAGAATGTGAAAATAACTTGTAACACCTCATGTGCACAGTACTGCTAGGTGAGATACACATTGCTTAAAGCAAGAAATGTGTGACATTTATGAAATACAGAGTCAATACAGTTAAATGAAGCCTATTACAGATCAAAGCAAATATTTGTGTATCATGGCAATGTTTCATATCTCAGTAAGGGCATGGGCACACAAAGCTACCGGGAAGGGGTGGGGGGGGGATTAGTCACCCAGCAACAAATCACTTCTTTGGGCAACCAATTTCCCTGAACTGACTTCCCGTCAGCTAAACTGTAAATCGCTGGTGGGATGGCACTCAGAATGCTTCATACGACTTTGGAAAACAAAATGTTCTGAGTGCCATCCCACTGGTGATTTAAATTGTAGCTAGCAGGAAGGCAGTTCGGGGAGATTAGTCGCCCGAAGAAGTGATTTGTCGCTGGGCGACTAATCTCCCCCAATAGCCTTGTGTGCCTTGGCCCTAAAGGGTTTTTACAAAGATGTTTTTCAGCTGCCCACATTATTGTAAGCATTGTATCTGATAAAACTTTTCTTTGTTGATGCCTGTCATGGAGGAGCTACTTCGGATGTATGTGCCATTTGGTGTGACTTTAAGGGGTTACTCTGGCCATAGCCATTCAGATTTTATTCCTAGACCAAAGAACGTTCTGATATTGGTCATTCATTTAAATACAACAATCTACAACTAACCAATCAGATTTTGTAGGAAAAGTAACAAATCAGATGATGTTCTGGCGGTCACCCATGGATATCATTGGATAGGCAATATATGCAAAGATATTGTCGTTGGTTGAAAGAAATTTTGTAAACTGTCCATTCGATTGCCATGGTAGGAAAAAAAGTCTGTATGTGGTGCAAATGGGACACTTGTATATCTTTGCATCTACTGCTAGCTCTAGACGCTCCTGCTCACCTACAGTTTAGACTAGCTCAACCACACCCTAAAGTCAGCACCAACACCCACAAAAACTTACTGCTACCACACAGTTACTTTGGGTATTGAGAAGCTGCCAGCTTTTATGCATCCGTAAAACTCTGTTTCATAGTGGTCAGAGTTTGCTTCTGTATGTGGGTTATCTGATAAACCAGATGATTTGTGGGCATAGAATTGCCCTGTTTGGGATCATCAGGAAACATGTGACCTCCTCATAATTCAGTATTTGATTTATGAAGATCAAGGGGTATATGATCTAATTCTATTATGCATGTATTGTCCCATTAAGGACATCCTGCATTCTTGATTCGCATCTTATTCCTTTGATAATTAGTTCAAAGGGAAACAAACTGTTTTCTGCTTCTTCGTGAATCTTGCCTGGACTAGCGAGTCTTAAGACAAATGCATCACCTACTTACACAGCTCCCTGCTAAAATGCATGGAGGATTGCTGTGTGCTTGAGGCACCCTGTTTAACCCTTAAGGGTAGGGACAGACAGGGAGAAGGTAATTCGGGGAGATTGTCGCCTGCTAAAAAACGCCAGGCGACAGAATCTCCCCGAATCTCCCTGTCTGTCCCCAGCCTTAACACTACTGATCTGGCATGACAGTTCCTATTTTTATGGATCAAGAAAAAGATAGGAGATAATGTAATTAAAGGTGCAAAGTTTGCTAAAGCTCTTGTCAATTATAGCAACCAATATGCAGGTAGCATTTACTGGACTTAATTGAGGAAGTGGTTTTACCACGAAATGCGTCAAGCATACTTTGCACACCAACTCTGCTTCTGTTTTAACTGCTGAAATAAAATTTTTAATGACACCGGTGCTCTGTTTTTGTAAGGACTTGTTCAGAAGATTTATGCATTGGGAGCGGATTACGTTTAGCACAGCGTACATCAGTGGGTCAGTGAGTGCTCCCTGTTCTAATCTCGTGTAGCATTTACAGGACACCTGTTTAAAAACAGTAAAAATAGCCATAAGTTATAAGAGCCATTCATCTAATGAGGTTGCTAAACAATCAGACCACAATATGCCCACCTAATTTGGGTGATATTGTGCTGGCCCTAGGGCCAAATGATTGAATTACAGCAAAGGGAATACAAGTTTTGATGAGGTCTGCATCAATTTGTCGATGCAGTCCCTGATCTGAAAAACCAACCTGCCCTATCGAAATCTGGCCAAATCATCCGCTTAAGGGAGGTGGCACACAGGGAAATGTAGTTGCCTGCGATAAATCTTCTGTACTGTAGACGACTAATCTCCCCGAAAAGCCCTCTCACCGGCAAGAATGGGAATCGTCTGTGGGATGCCATAAGCATAGCTTCAGTTTTTCGAAGTCTCCTGAGGTTTCATCCTGAGGTTTTGGTGATTGTTTTCCTTATCCTCAAGACAATCAATAACAAGGAAGGCGGCTTAAATAGTATTCAGAGCATGCCAGAAAGCATTATTAACAAGGTAAATATTGTAACCTGCACATTGTCTACCCAATTTCCACCACTTAATTACCCCTACTTTCTGGTTCTGGGCCCACCTTTTTCCAAAATGGTGGCATGTTGTGCTGCTGCTGTTGCCTGTCCCTAGCGCCTGTCCTGATGGTATTTTGTACATTTTCATAAAATTTTATATATTATAGTCATATATTATAGAAACAGTTTTACTTTCTTTTATATTGTCACATAATGTGGAGGCTGCTTTGATTGTTTGTTTCCTAGTTTTGCTGATGACCTAGATCTTGGAAGCAGCCTACAATAACAATAACAGAGAGTAGATATGATTAGAAATAGAGCAAAGATTGAGGCCTTTTTTATACAGTGCAAATACAGCTGTACTCACATCTTGCTTCTGCAAATCACAAGAGCCCAAGAGCTCCGGAAAGAATGTCAAGCAGGATTATTGTCCTTCCTCAAAGTACTTTCTGCTCTGCTTACTCTTCATGCTAATGACTACTTTAACATTTATTTTCATAATGAAATCCAATGCTTTTAAAAGAGTTAAATAATTCAGACGTTTCCCCTTCCAAATACTTTTCTCCAAAAAACTCCAGAAACCAAGTTTACCATTTATGGAAATAAGTGAGGTATTTTTGTAGCAAATTTATAGAGCAAGACATAACATTTGAAAAAAGAAATGCTTTTGCCTAGAACTATTACTGAGATTTTTTGTAAAGTATGCTTTCCTGCCTAATCCTGGATTTAATCTTTTTTACCTACTGTATAAAGTTGTGGCTCTGTGGTACAGCACTGAATACCACAGTTAGAAAACAAAGTGGCTAGATTTAATCATGAGCAAATGATAAAGCAAATCCACACTTAAGCCTGTAAAACAGTGATTGCATTTGCATTATTCAACAAAGCCATACATTCCTTTATCAGAAAGCACAAGACATTTTGAATCCATTCAAATATTATGGTCTGCCTTTTTGGTCAGAAATGATTTTTGCCATCTGAACGATGGCTTATAAAGCTCACATAGTGACCTAGTACACTAATAATAGTGCTATGTTTTATCAAGGTAAAAGAAAAGCTTCAATTTATGGGAGACCCACCTTCTGTGGCATTCATTTTAAAGGGGTGGTTCACCTTCAAGTTAACTTTTAGTATATTGTAGAAGGGCCAATTCTAAGTAACTTTTCAATTGGTCTTCATTATTTATCTTTCATAGTTTTTTAATTATTTGCAATTTTCTTCTGTTTCTATGCAGCTTGCAAATGGGGGGTCACTGACACCATCCAAAAACAAATGCTCTGTAAGGCTACAAATGTATTGTTATTGCTACTTTTTATTACTTATCATTCTATTCAGTCCATCTCCTATTCATATTCCAATCTCTTATACAAATCAATGCAGGGTTGCTAGGGTAATTTGTTCCCTAGAAACCTAATTGCTGACACTGCAAACTAGAGAGCTGCTGAATAAAAAGCTAAATAACTCAAAAACGACAAACAATAAAAAAAATTTAAACCAATTGCAAATTGTCTCAGAATATCGCTCTCTACATTATACTAAAAGTTAACTTGAAGGTGAACAACCCCTTTAAAGGAAAACTATACCCCAAAATGAATACTTGAGCAACATATAGTTTATATCAAATTAAGTGGCATATTAAAGAATCTTACCAAACTGGAATATATATTTAAGTAAATATTGCCCTTTTACATCTCTTGCCTTGAACCACCATTTTGTGATGGTCTGTGTGCTGCCTCAGAGATCACCTGACCAGAAATATTTCAACTCTAACTGTAACAGGAAGAAGTGTGAAAGCAAAAGACACAACTCTGTCTGTTAATTGGCTCATGTGACCTAACTTTATAGTTTGTTTGGTATGTTTGTGTGCACCGTTGAATCCTAGGATCCCAGGAGGCTGTCCTTATTTTTTAAACTGGCAATTTTCTATTTATGATTACCCAATGGCACATGCTACTAAAAAATTTTATTATTATGAAAATGATTTATTTACATGAAGCAGGGTTTTACATATGAGTTGTTTTATGCAATATCTTTTTATAGAGACCTACATTGTTTGGGGGGTATAGTTTTCCTTTAAGCAATTTTTTTTATATATTTTTTTTCTGTAATAAAAAAACAATTCCTTGTACTTGAATATTAATTAAACTCCAGAGCAAAATAATCCTATTGAATTTGTTTAATGTTTAAAAGGATTCTGTCATGATTTTTATGATTTATTTTTTATTTCTAAATTAAATGTATGTTTACATTGCAAATAATTCACTCTAATATGTAGTATTTTATTATTGAATGAAAAAATGTATTCTTTTAACTGTAGTATTGGTGTAGAGGCAGCCATCTCAGTGCATTGTGTCTGATCCTGAGCTTTGAGAAGGAGCCAGCACTTCAGGATGGAACTGCTTTGAGACTAATCTCCCAGAACCGCCAGGTGTGGCTGAGTCCTAAATATCTTTAGTAGATTTAAGATAATAATTAGGTAATCCAAATTATGGAGAATAATCTTATAAGGAAAATCCTAGGCCCCAAGATTTCTGAACAAGAGACCAAATCTGTATAACAGAACAGTTTTTTTCAATTGTGGAAACAAAAGGGAAAACAAGACTTAAAGGAACAGTTCAGTGCAAACATAAAAACTGACTAGATAGGCTGTGCAAAATAAAAAATGTTTCTAATATAGTTAGTTAGCCAAAAATGTAATATATAAAGACTGGAGTGACTGGATTTCTAACATAATCCTGCTTTTCAGCTCTCTAAATCAGTGACTTGAAGGGGGGCCACATGGGACATAATTGTTCAGTGAGTTTGCAATTGATCTTCAGTAATCGGCACAGATTCAAAATCAATCAGTTATGTCCCATATACCCCCCCCCCCTCAAGTCACAGATTTGATACTGCCTGTTAACCAATAAGTGGAAACCAAGAGAGCTGCAAAGCAGGAAGTAGTGTTCTGTTAGACTTCCAGCCTTTATACATTACATTTTCGGCTAACTAACTATTTTAGAAACATTTTTTATTTTGCACAGCCTATCTATTTACCCAGTTTTTATTTTTATACTTTTCCTTTAATACAATTCCTTTAAGGTGGACAGATTTATACTTTCAATTCAGCACACTCCGATTGAGTCAGCATCTTATCTGCTCATGCAGATGGCCTGTCTAACTGAAAATAAGGCAGGTTTGAAAAGGAGTGTTCAGTGGTAAAGGTTCTGTGTGCTTTACATTTAGGGGCAGATTTACTAAATTCACATGAAGAATTCAAAGTTCGATCGAATTTTAAAAAAGATTGAATTTGAATATGCAGATTAGACAAATTCGACCATCGAATAGTTGAATTTGAATAATTTGAATATTCAAATAAAATATTATTTGAATATTCGACTATTTGATGGTTGAAGTACTTCCCTTTTAAAATTTTATTCGACCACCTAGTTCGCCAGATCCAAGCTGCCGAATTGGGTATCCTTATTTTTGATTGAATAAAAAAAATTTGATTGATCGAAAAAATTGTTTGAATCGATCGAATTTTTCCAATTTGATCGTTCGTTCGATCAATCGAATTGCGGTAAAATCCTTCGAATTCGATATTTGAATTTGAAGGATTTTACTTCACCCACTATTCCCATGGTCGAATTTCGAAATTCGACCAATAGTAAATATGCCCCTTAATATATGAAATGTATCCCACATTCATACACTTTAATGGAGTTTGGTTTTACTGGCTGCATCATATTCTACACAGTTTTACTAAATTAGCCCTCCTGGCTATGCAAGTTTTTACGTATGGCTTTACAGATTTTTAATGGCCACTTATCACATGAAAATTGCTTCCTCCTCCATAGATGGTAACAGTAAAATTAGTAGTATTGTTTGAGAAAATCCCCCTTGCTGCAGCCACATTGGGGCACATGAATGTTCATAATGAGTTGGCACCCCAGGCAACTAATAGACAGAGTATTGGTCATTCCCTTATTCTACATTACACACATGCTCAGATTGAGTAAACTGGGCCGCTCACTCATTGTGCACTGCACTTGTAAGAGGGTCACTGAATTGTTTCAGCATGCTACATGCGATTACTGAAACAGACAAGTATCAATTATATAGCTTAAAGCCAGAACAGTAAAATGAATTGTCTCTGTTTAAAATAAATAACAATTTATTTTTATTTTTGATTAAAGGCAAATTTTTCTATGTAAGGGGTTCAGTTAAAACAATTCAAGTTTACAAATTGTTTCCAAAATTTCATTGTCAATGCAATAGGCCCAATGTCCTGTATGAGTTGAATTTGATGAACTAGATTTTTTAATACTTTATAAAAGTTGGCTGAAGAAATATCTGCATTAAGAAAAGCTTCTGTGGCTCAGTATACTTATTTGAGCAGTTTAACTGGTTTCTCATTAATTACTTACTCTACTTTATGAGCATTTGTGCAAAGTATTTCACCAACATTACATCCCATAGGTTGAAATCCTGCCATATATCAGTAGGGAAGTCATGAAAATCCCATGAGGCAAAAATTACACTGGCCTGTTTTCCAAGTATTTGGGCAACTCAAAAGTGTTCCCTGAATTTTACCTCTTCCAACAGGTCTTCATAGACCCATATTGTTATCTAGGCGACTAATTGTGCTGTTCTACTTTTTATTTGAACTCATCCAGCTAGCAGAATTTTACATTAATACCAATTTAAACTACACTACTTGAATACTATAATTTAGAATTGTAGTTTATTTCTAATTTAAATTTTACGTGTATGATTAATAAATATTTAATTGTGTTTACTGGACAAATGCAGCCTGTGTTTAGCTTTCTTGTTTCTTATGTTTCCACATGCACCTGCTGACATCAAAGATTGGTTTAGTGGAGAGGGCATCCATGGAAACTTTGTAATTAACTTGAATTGAATATTATTATTTGTAATAGAAGATCTAGCAGGTATGCTCTTTCTGCTGATATATAATTCTGTTGCAACTGGTTGAACATTCTTTTAAATTCTCAAATGTAAGTCAGCGGGAATCTCCTCAGTAAAAAATTGCTGCTGAAATTTTCAAAGGGTTGATCAGAGGGGAGCACTGGTAACCTCAATGCGTGAAATATGTTCAAGACATGCTTGTTTGGAACCATAAACAGGTGCTACAAACTAAACCTTGCAGGTTTTCAGATCATTGCCAAATGCTATGATGGAAACCAGTTCTTCATGACAGTGCAGATGAATTACAAAGAGAGAAATTGGTTACCATTCTGTTTATCATTAACTGAAAAAAATAACTAAATAATTTATTTGAGGATTTGATTGCGAAAAATATAATAATGTGCTTTAGTTTCTTTAATTCCCTCAGGCTAATGCCCCTTATTTTAACATACCCCTCCTGCAGATTCTGGCCACGGGAGTTCACCATCTTCTTTCTTCTGTCATTTTCGGAAGTAGACCGGCGTTTTCGGCGCAGTTGTTTGGGACCAGGAACTTGCTACAACTAGTGAAAAAGACAGATGAAAGAAGATGGCGCCCATGAACTCCCGTGACCAGAATCTGCAGAAGTGGTAAGTAAAAAAAAAATTAGGGGCATTTGCTGGGGGGGCAGGTAATCTGAGGGGGAGGAGGTAGGGGAGGGAGTTTTTTCTATTACAGGTTCTCCGTTAAAGAGGTTGCTGCTAATTTACAATTGGTTTTTATTATTTATGGTTTTTAAGTTATTTAGCTTTTTATTCAACAGATATCCAGTTTGCAGTTTCTGCAATATGATTGCTAGGGTCCCATAGCAACCATGCAGTGATTTAAATAAGAGTTTGGGATATGAATAGGAGAGGGCGTAAATAGAAATGCGAGTAATCAAATCAATAATAATGCATTTGTAGCCTTATGGAGCATTTTTTTTTTTTTTAGAGGGGCCTCAATGACCCCCATTTGAAAGCTGGAAAGAATTGAAAAAAACAAAAAACAAAACAAAAGTAAAACTATTAAAAAAAAGACCAATTGAAAAGTTGCTTAGAAATGGCCATTTTATAACATACTAAAAGTTAACTTTAAGGTGAACCATCCTTTAATATGCATTTAAATTAAATGAAGCATTAAAAAAAATGCAGTTTGAATTTTGAGCTTAAAACTGATAAAATGTATGTTCTAGATTATAAATTTATTTAAATAATATTAATGTAGCTACTAAACTGCCTTTCTTAGTATTGTCTATTAATAAGAGGAATTGCAATTTGGAAATGTATTAAAATCCCTGCTACAAGTCACAGGTTATTTCAGTTTATTAAAAGGAAGCATCCCTCTATGGTTTGTTGAAGTTCTGCTTTGTTTCACTAATGAAATTCTAAACATTTTAGGCAAATTTGGTGTGCAATTACTCAAACTGTTATTACCGGCAGTGAACATTCAATGGCTTAAGGTGGATTAATTAAACTGTAGCTGCCTTGCCATCTGGGTGAAACATATTTAGCTGATTTTCTATGGAAAAGATTTTTCATTCAGTAAAGCGTTCTTTAAAGGGTGTTTGGCTGTGTTTTCTATAAGAAAAATAGCCTCAGTTCGAAGTTCATTTATGTTGTTCTAGTGGGCAGAGACATTTAACGCAACGTTTAGAATGAAAATATTTGGGCTTATCATTGCAGACACTGTTTTAACGCAACACTGTTAATATGAAAAGGAAAAAAAAACAAAAATGACAGACATAAGCATTATCTGATTCTTGAGACTCCAGTGGATTGGCTAAATGAGAGAGTCCGTTGTTACTGTTCATTAATGATCTTATGCCATATGCTTTAACTGTTCTGGTCAATAGCTGATAAAGAAAAGCTTTTATTTGGGGATGAAAAGAGAAACAGCTGGATAAAAATATCCTTGTTTTGGACTTCTTTCAGAAGAGCTGTTTTGAATTTAGCAAACTACAACTGAGACAATATGGCTCACAATTTGTGACCCAAAGGTAGTTGTACATTACTGGAAAACAGCCTACTGTGCCTCACATTACACAGATGTGAAGGCCTGATTATAGCGGCTTCATAATTAACAGTGATCCGATTTGTTTTGTGGCATAAATGGTGCATGTGTAGAACATTAGCCATGGCACTCTCATTCAAATTCAACTCAAGGGCTCAGCGGCAGGCGGGTCACGAGCTTCAGGGAGTAGAAGCACAAGCTCCTCCATATGTTCTTGCTGCATCTTACTATGACTACGAGTGCAAGATAAGTTCCCCAAAGAACCTAATCGTGTTCTGTAATTACAGTGCGGCTTTCTGCTGGCTAGAAATGAGGGAAAAGCTAAAACACTCCCTCATCAGATAATTTGTAAATTACTTTACATGGCGGATGCCTAACTCAGTTGGTTTTCAACTGCTGAAATTATAAATAATTGTAACAGATGTGGCAATATGGCTGGTCTCCAATAAACGAGGCCCTTGGTAATTTGGCCGACCCTTTGACAGGCCAATTTAATAAAATGTGAACAAAATCTTCTTGCTAATAATTTATCATCCTTTTTCCCCACTGAATAAACTTAATTACCCTAGCAGTTAACAAGGTCACACCCAGATGCCAAACTCGGCTCCAGTTTTGATAATGCAATCAGGAACTGAGAGGTGATGACAGTGTTGTTGTTTTTTCATTACCTGGCTTCACACAAACACAGGTGGCGTAGCTTTCTTGTCAGTTTTTAATAATTACAGGCTATTATGGAATGCATAGTTAGCAGATTGAAAACCCCACTTTAGTGGATTTGAGTATGATTGAGATTTTACTGTAGGTAGGAAAAAAAAAAAAAAACAAGAGAAAAGTCCATAGTTAACACTGTTAATTTAAATGTTACAGTTTCACTGCTAAGATGATTTGAAAGCTGTAAATTCTACATCATTTGGATTTTTGGCATTTATAAGATTAGGAAATGCAGTGCTGGGTAGTCTTCCAATTTCTTAATCGATTAATAGATTCTGATGGGGTCTAAGAGTGAAAAGTGACAAAACTTGTCCGATATGGACAGGGCAGTTAAAGCTACAGTAGAACCCCCATTTTACATTTTTCAGGGGACCAGAGAAAAAAATGGTGTAAAATCCAGAAAAATGTAAAATCAGGGAAACGCATTATGAATGATATATAGGGGGACCAAAAGAAATGAAAAATGAGGGAAAACTTAAAATCAGAGGATGTAAAATTGAGGTTTCCCTGTATATGTATCATAGCATCAGATCTAGTTTGTAAGTATGTATTAATAACTTTATTTATGAATACACAGCCCTGTACAATTTTACAGAGGACAAAAGTACACATGGAGGACAAGCTGCTTTCTGCCATCAGATATTTTGCTAAATATTTGATCACTAAGAAAAGATACATAAAGATTGAAACATGTTTTGCTCACAATGTGCATTGTAGAGCAGGTATGCTTTTCCACACCTATAGTCACAATATTTTAGGTGATAAGTGAAGCCTTTTATAAACTACCCACCTCGACAGGCTACATTGGATTCCTGATCTGTGCCCCCTTTCCCCGTACCTTCAGCAAAATGCAGCAAGTTCATGACTACATCATCCTGTGAGTCTCCACTGCTGCTATCACCAAGATGGTGCGTGTACACCGAAAACCACCCTAGTACTTGCTTTCAATTTGCATTCTCCTGGTCGGTGATCACAACTCTGCATTCCTGCCTGTGACTTTCTTGAAGTATCATATAGCATGGTTTTTGCTTTAATCCACTACTCTGGGGACATACTTCTAAATGCTTTCTGAAACCTCACCTTGTTCCATTGTGAATTGATGGATTCTGGAACTTGAAGTCACTCTACTTTCATGGTGCCAAATAGATAAGTTTATGACAAAAGAAATTTAATTTTTACTTTTAAAGGTAAACACACGGCCACAAAGTTCATTCCCTATCCAGCAGACCTCTTCAAACAGAATCTTCTGTATGTCAATGCTCTGGAATCAAACTGTATCCCCAAGCCCACAACATTGCAGTGGTAGCTGCTGCTGCAGTCAAGCCTCCCAGATTGCATAGAAGGACACACAATACTTGTGTGAAAGTTGTATCCTTCTGTATGTGGGACATGTAGCTACACCCTAAATGTGACCAGTTATATGATAACCTACAGAGCCATTTAAAGTATAAAATAAAAGCTTAGTTAATAGAACAGCGAGTCCATTTTTTTGCTGGATATGTTAAATCCTGTACGTAGCAATAGTATAAAGTACTGTATATTATTCTTTGTTCATTTATGACCTGGTGTTCGGTGCATTGGCAGTATAATATAGGATGTTAAACTACAAGATTTTTTTTTCCTGGAATGTGTCATTATATTCAGTTTTGTCTTTGAGCCCTGTTAAGTGAACTGCACAAGTGTTATAAATGAATACTTTAACTGTTCCACTTGTTATATGAGCTGTAGCAAGCCAAGTAGAAATGCCATAGTGAACATTATTCCTTCTTACAGCATGTAAAATATTTAGCAAATAATGGTCCTTTCGAGAAATTCTGGGAGCAGTTCATGCAGTTTTATTTATTTTTATAATATCACCTTTTGTTTTTAATTACCTTTCTAGGACTGTGAACATCCATCCTTGGTAGAACTGGAACTCATAATAGCTTCTCAGAAATCAGAAATCAAATTTCTACAGGACAAGCTTAAAACAACAGACCTTCCGTTAACTCGAGTAAATAATTGTGGTGCCGATGCACTTGAGAGTAGCATCCTGAGGGCTGGGAGAAAGCATGAGGTAGGAAACCTTTATTGTCTAGTGCATTTGTGTCAAATTGAGGTTATTCGAATCAACACATTTTTCCCACAAGGATTTCAAGAACTAACTTTTTTAATAACACACCACTTTGCTCATAATTTTTGCAACCTCTTAAATCATTTGCCAAAGGCTTGTTATATCTTTTTGCTCCATGGCAATGACTATAAAATATTGAGGTAATTTCTGTAAAACTGCTTAATTTCTTACCAGATACCATGCTTTGAACAATTACATTTTAACTATTTAGTGGCTTCTGATGCTAGTGTCTGTGGTTACATTTGAGGAGGGGGATCGGATCAGAATGGAAGAGATATGGGAGACTTTCGGCCAGATATAGATCTGAGAAGCACGTCTGAGGGCCACACAACGGACCAATAAGCTGCCAACTCGGTCTGTCAGCATCTTTTATCAGCCCGTGGGGGCCTTAAAGATTTTATCAGAAAATAACCTTTTTTATATCATTCTATTGTCTTTGTATACTATTTATAATTTGAAAAGTATGAAAGTACATGAAAGTATTTGCCAGATGCTTTTAGATTACCTTATTTACCCCATGTCCCTCTATAAGGGGACTGCCATATTTGTTTAGCATTAGAAACTCTAACTTAAGGTGGCCATACACGTAGAGATCCGCTCGTTTGACGATGTTGCCAAACGAGCGGATCTCTCCCTGATATGCCCACCTTGAGTTGGGCCCAACGTTCGGATCAGTACGGGTGGTCGGATCGCGGTACCGCATCAACGAACAGATGCAGCCGCGATCCGACGGGATTTTTAATCCTGCCCGATCGACATCTGGCCGACTTTCGGCCAGATATCGATCGGGAAAGCCCGTCGGAGGGCCCCCCACACGGGCAGATAAGCTGCCGACACAGTCTGTTGGCAGCTTTTATCTGCCCGTGTATGGCCACCTTTACAGGTTGAGAAGGGACAGTCAGGTTGACAAAACAGTTGGGTTAAGGAACGTCAAATCAGAAATATGTACAAAAGCAGAACTATCAGTGAAAAATGTTCAACATGATCTATAGGTAATTTTTACTGTAGATTAATATTAATGAGGCAGCTCATAAACCTCAGTCTATGTGGTTGGTCCACATGGGATTGTATATTGGAATATTAAAACACTGCAAGTAAAATTCCAAAATGGCCCTAGAGGTTTCTGTTATGGCTACCATATAGCCAGGTATTTGCAAAGACGCGTGTTGTGGAAATCTGGGGACCTGTGTGGTTTAGGGAAGTTCTAGTTTCCATTTCTGACCATCATCTAGTTGAGTGGCAAGTGCATCATGGTTCTTGGCTATGCAGCAGGCGACTATAAAAGTTTTCTCGATGGCCTACCCCCTTCTCCTGCATCCCAATAGCTAAATGATGGATCCACACTCATCAACCTGAAGGGTGTAGTTAGTGCTGAAATTCTATAATGTTGTACATTTTCTTGAACCTATTTTGCATTGTAACACTGGATATTAATAAGTTACCACACACATAATAAATGATGTATAGCCCTGTTGTGGTGATGCAATCATAGCACCTTTTTTTTTTGTCCTAATGTACTGTAATTTATTGGGCCTGTTGTGGTGCATGTTTGCACACATTTTTTAAATTTCCCATTATAGTTATTCATTTACTGTGAGCAAATCTATATGTTGACTGAACATGATAATGTTTTTCCATGCATGGTGCCCAACTTTTTGTGGTAGTATAAATGAAGGTTTGTTTACTTGATACTTGGTCAAATGAATTGAATTGTAGGCCAGAGTTGATCATATCTTGCTTTGGAATGTCACCAGCAGACCAGATTTTCTGTAGTAATCTGCATGCTTTTCACATAATGATCTTATCTTTAATGAGGTAATTTGCATGTGCAAATCCCAATCTGTTTGTGACACTGCATATCCAAAATTGTTCATTCATGTAGTTGACCTAAAGGATTATTTTCAGTAATGGAGGCTTTTTACATGGCCAAAATCCATCTGTTTACAAGTATGTGTACCCAAATAAAAGGTTTGGCTTTATAATTAAAAAAAAAAAAAAACAATGTGTAAATCAGTGCTGATGTCATTTCCGGTTTTAGGATATTTTAGAGATGCATACTAATACTTTGTGTGACATAAATGTGCTAATTATTTGTGCTTTTTTTACTGTTATATGGCAGCATAAGGAGAATTATTTTGTATGCATGTATAATATATAGTTATTAGGCTATATTTGTTTGTTCTTGCGATGGATGGATCCTAGTATGATGCCTTTAAAACCTGCAGAGGTGTTAAAGGACAGCAAAAATGCAGTTCACTGGGGAGTGCCAATGTGCAAAGCACACAGTGAAACTAATTGCTAACCTTGGATCCTGGGCCAGTTCACATTTATGTTGAAAAACACCCCGGCCCATGGTAATTTGTATATGAGCACCAGGCTGGCATCTTCTGTTTCTCAAGCATTCCTTGTGCAGCCCTAGGTGAATGCATGCACCTTACAGTAAAGGTGCAATCTTTACAGTATTGTGCATGCAATGGCGCAGAACTTATCAGGAAATTTATTAAAAATGGAGTAAAGATGGTGCTATTTTGCTCCCATACATAGTGTGCTTTGCTGGTGTGATTTTCACCAAAGATGAACCATACCAGCTGGGGGTCCAGTGGTAGCATCTATTTACTGGGCGACAATCCTTCGTGAATAAAAAAAAATGGAAAACTCGCACAATTTTAACGACTCAAAAACTAGAATCGAATATGGCTAAACTCAATTCAAGTTTTTTCTCCCCCAAAAAAAACTGAATGTCAGGAAGGCTACTGACATGTCCAAATTGGTAACTGGACCTCTCCCATTTACTTATCACTCGGCAGTGGCGAATGGTCTAATTCAAGTTCTCAAAGGCCCAGACTATGATAAATTTCAAAACTCGAATTGAGTTTGGATAAATCACAATTCCATTTTAAGAGATTTGACCATAAGAAAAATTTTGAAAATTTTAAATTTGCCCGTTATTAAATCTGCCCCTTAATGTTGTGACTTTCAGCATAGGCAGTAGTTGGAAGTTGTTTCATTTGACAAATCTGTAAGATATTATAGTCTAGTAGTAAATTAATGTATATAATACCATTGTATAGCAAGTATAACCAGTAGACTGCATATCATTTATTGATGTTTGCATGGTTGTTGCTTTAGTTGCTTGCACATAAGTATAAATTGTGCAAGAAAAAATCAACGTATTCGCATTCCATTTTAATGACCTTACTTTTTATACTTCTCTTAACAGATTGTTATACAAAGCTGTACATAATGGAAACACATATTCTTTTCTCTTGTTAGCAACATTATAGTTAATGACCATATGGTCATTACTGTATAAGATGTACTGTCTGTTGTATTTATATTCCTCAAGCATATTGTTCCTTCTACTTCACAGTGTGTTAAACCATTTCAAAGGGAAAAAAGCCTTTCCCTCTTGTTTCCGGTTGTCCTATCAAGTGTAACCTTGGACCCTTATAGAGCAATTAGACCATCCTCTATCCCCTCCTTTGTAATGAGGTTTCTTGCATTCCTGAGTCTATAACCCTTTAGTCTTCCCTAATGGGACATCATTATTCTGAAAGAAACAATGTAAATGTAAATGAATATTCTCATTAACGAGTCACAGAGAAACCTTTAGCAGTAGCACTGTGGTAATTCTGCTTGTTATTTCTCTAGTATTCCAGGCAGGATTTTTTTTATAATTCATTATTAGTATTCTCAATTACTTGTTCTTTAATTTTGCATGTCTTTCATAATCCAATGTTCAACTTCTTCAACCATGTCCTTGTTTTATTCTCCAGGTGCAACCTGCGAAACGTTCAAGGTCTCTGTCCCCAAAAGGATTTTCCAAAGAGTCAGAAGAGTTAAAGAAGCTTAAGATAGCAGAAAAGAGAATTGAGCATTTAGAGAAAGCACTCCAGATTAAGGTGAAAGCTCTATAAACCTTAGTCTACCTGTGTAAAGCCTGCAGATTTAAGGATGGAAAATGTAGTTCTCTAATTAAGCTGAAGGCACTTTAACGAATTGAATAGAAATTGTGGAATAAAACTTAGGCTGTAGGGGATTACTGTAATGGGAAACAAAACACGCTTATTTTTTTCTATGATTATCAGTATAACATGCTTATTCAGTTATGTATTGTTCATCTGACTCAACTTCTTCAACTGAAATTAGATTGTCGACTCTAACTGTTGCATTTTTCTATAGGGCATTAAAGTATTTGGTGCCGTATTGAAGTGTACATTAAAGTTATTGCTAAAAATATTAAGTCTTTAGAACAAATACAAATGCTTTACAAATGGCAACAAAACTGCAGTCTCTTTAGGTCTTTATTAGACAGAATAAACCTATAAACATAATTCAGTTGTATTGATAATATGCGGCTGCAACCACATGCATTGGACCAGGGGTCCCCAACCTTTTTTATCAGTGAGCCATATTCGAATGTAAAAAAGAGTTTGGGGGCAACACAAGTGTGAAATTGTCCATTGGGGTGCAAAATAAGGGCTGTGATTGGCTATTTGTTAGCCCCTATGTGAACTGGCAGCCTACAAGAGGCCTCAACGCTGATTACATATAAATACAGTCTCCATTAATTGGCTTAAATATTAAAAGTAAAATGAACTCCACAGTGTACCTCGTATGCTGGGTTCTATATGTGTTTGTCTGAAAAGAGATACACATCCTAATACGCTTTTTTTGAGAACCAGGTCTCACGCTGGCTGGCCTGCTGAATGGTGGTTGGATAGTTGTGCGATATGGTCACACTGGGTGAAAAAATGTAGTCCTAGGCTTGTTAATATGCGTACTCATTGCTCACCCTGGTATTCCACCTTGATCAACAGATTGAAAGCAGTGGTAGGATAAGGCATATCGTGGGATCAGTGTCTTTTGCACCTTAAAACCACAGAAAAGTAGGAGTTTCATTGCAAAATATGCTTTATAACAACCTCCATTTTTACTAGCCTGTGCTTAGTATTGGTCAGTACAAAAGTCATGGACAGACAACTCTGTTTTACAGTTATTGTGGTTGTCAAGTATCAGTCAACATAAACTAAGCTTTCTTAAGCAGACAAAAGGCATTTCAGTATATTAAAGGGATCATTAAAACTCACCCTAAATGACTTGGGAAAATCTGTTATAAGCAAGATATTGTCCATACAGGGAGCCTGATAAGTTGCAGACTCAACAAAAGGGAAAAGCTTAAATTGTATTTAGTCCAGTTTTACAATGTACTTTGCTACGTATTTTGTACAGCTAGGTTCCGCTCCAATGCCACGATTGAATTTACTAATTCTGTGTTAAGTTTCAGTCGCGGCATTGGAGCGGAACAAATTCACTCGATATTTAGCACAACCATTACATTAGCTGGTTTGCTGGTTCAGCCTATATTATATATATCCCACCCAGCTGATCAAGGTTAATCAGCCTTCCTATTGTTGATCTACTTTTAACAATTCACCACGGACATTCTCCTTTTTTAACGTATTTATTAAAATTTAAGTTTTAATCTTTTCATAATATGAGTATCTGACACTGAGAATGGGAAGGTGCATTCACATGAGCCGATTCTCTCTCTTCTTTTCGTAATGTATCATTTACTTTTGGCTCTGCACACCATTTGTTCCTGCAATTGATGGTTGGTGCTCCCCAAACCCAATTTTGTTGTGCTTATGTGTAAACTCATTTGCTAAGCAGGCCTTGAACAATTTCTGGGACAAAGGGAACTAATAAAAAGCAATACCTTATTAAAGGGATCCTGTCATGGGAAAACATGTTTTTT
>CM044431.1:127763878-127773925 GCA_024363595.1 Xenopus borealis
TTCATTGCCCACAGCAACAACGCAGTGATATCGAGCACAGAATATAAGAAAGACAAAAGAGCTTTAAGATATTTATTTTAGGTGAATTTACCGTTTAAATATTTTCAGTAGTCAATACTCAAAAGAATCTCCCAGAAATGGGTCTAAACTTTGTGGTTTTCATAAAAATATGGTATATGCCTATCTCTGCAGCTTTGAAACTATACAATTGTTTTTTTAATACTTTCTTCCACACATTTACTCTTTGTGTCTCTGTGTTGCTGCAAAATATTTATCTGTGGACAAGCTTTAAAGACAAATAAGTTCTACTTAATTGCCAGCCTACAGTGCAAGTAATTGAATGTCAAAACACCACATTAGTGTCTTGTCTTTGTCTATGAGTAAGTTGTAAAAGGAGTGTAGTTATTTGAAGGCAATGATTGGATTGCTTGTTCTTTTAACAATTGCCATATGGCCAGCTAATGAATGCTGTCATCTCGTTATTATGGAATGACAAACATCATGTTAAAGTAATAACACACAGAACAGGAAGTACTCACATTCATTTATCTTTAAGGTGGAATGCGTAATGAAATAATTTGAGTGCTCCTGTTTATAATGTCACCCAGTTTGTTTTAGTTTATCATCTCTGAATCAGCACTCTAATTTTACTTGCAAGGTAGAAATGTTCATCTCATAGCTGTAAAGTGCTAGTCTGCTTACAAAGGGGACAAGCCCAAAAGGCATTTTGCATTTCCTTTTAATCATTTTGAGTGACTTGCTGTGTATAACATAATGCAACAAGAGAATAAACACATTCAAATGAATGTAAAGCACTTATAGCTAAAGGGGACAGCACTGAAAAGGTTTCTGTCAGTTCTGAAGGCAGTATTGCTACAGTTCCAAGGAATAAGTCTTGTCAGGGAGTATTTTAGGCATAGTGACACTGTATTCATACTAATTTGACAAGTCACTCTCTAACAATAATGATAATCAGATTATGAATTCTGCTCTTAAAGGAAAACAAAAAAACAGTGTTTTAAAGTAACAAAAACATTCTCAACTGTTGTGCTACACAACTGGTGTGTATTCTTCAGACACTCTGCTATTATTTATATAAAAAGACTGCTAAGGGACAGCCATTGAAAGCTGAAAAAGGAGAAAATGCACAGGATACACATATAAGCTTTGTAGTATTCAATAGGATTTTTCAGTATGCATCAGTTATCTATTGAGTATCCTGTGCTTAAGTGGCTGCCCCTTGACTACACAGCAGTTTGTTTAAAGGGATACTGTCATGGGAAACATGTTTTTTTCAAAAGGCATCAGTTAATCGTGCTGCTCCAGCAGAATTCTGCACTTAAATCTATTTTCTAAAAGAGAAAACCAATTTTTTATATTCAATTTTGAAATCTGACATGGGGCTAGATATACTGTCAATTTCCCAGCTGCCCCATGTCATGTGCCTTGTGCTCTGATAAACTTCAGTCACTCTTTACTGCTGTAATTCAAGTTGGAGTGATATCACCGCTCCCCCCCAGCAGTCTAACAAAAGAACATTGGGAAGGTAACCAGATAACAGTTCCATAGTAGATCTAAGACCAACACTCAATAGTAAAAGCCAAGTCCCACGGCAACTGATTCAGTTACATCAAGTAGAAGAAATAACAGCCTGCCAGAAAGTAGATCCATCCTAAAGTGTAGATACTTACATGACTGGGGGCAGCTGGGAAACTGACAATCTGTCTAGCTCTAGCCCCAATGTCAGATTTCAAAATTGAATATAAGGAAAGCTGTTTGCTCTTTTTAGAAATGTATTTCAGTGCAGAAGTCTGCTGGAGCACTATTAAGGGCTCTTCCAGACGAGGAGATTGCAGGGAGATTTGTTGCCTGCTACAAATCGATGCGTTTTTGGGGCAACAATTCTCCCTGAATCTCTTCCCTCAGTCTTGCGCCTGCTAAAGTGTCTAGTCGCGTGCGCCTATTCACACGCGGCACTTTTGAAAAACGCTCGCAAATGCATTTTCCCGTGATTTTCAAAAGCGCCGCGTGTGAATAGGCGCACGTCACTTGACACTTTAGTGGGCGCAAGACTGAGGGAAGAGATTCAGGGAGATTTGTTGCCCCAAAAATGCAGCAATTTGTCGCAGTACAACAAATCTCCCTGCAATCTCCTCGTCTGGAAAAACCCTAAATAATGTTTTGAAAAAAAAAAAAAAAAATGTTTTCCCATGACAGTATCCCTTTAAATAAACAATGTAGTGTATCTGATACCAGTGTATGGAAACAGTGCATTATATTTTCATGATTTTAAAACCCTTTCATTTTTTGGTGTTACTGTTCCTTTATTTTCCTCACAGACAAAGAAAACATTAATTTATTTTGGTTATTAAAGGAGTTGTTCACTTTTAAATGAATTTTTAGTATGACGTAGAGAGTGATATTCTGAGAAAATTTTCATTTGGTTTTAATTTTTTTACTATTTGAAATTTTCGAGTTAATTTAGTTTTTTATTCCGCATCTTTCCAGTTTGCAATTTCAGCAATCTGGTTGCAAGGGTCCCAAATACCCTAGAAACCATGTATTGATTTGAAGAAGAGAGACTGAATTATGAATAGGAGAGGCTTGAATAGAAAGATGAGTAATAAGTAGCAATAACAATAAGAGGGTTATTTACTAAAGGTCAAATTGTGTTTTTCCCAAATAATTAAAATTTTCTATATTTATTATGACTTGAAGCTGCAAAAAGCCCAAATCAGAAAACATTTCAGCTAAAACCTATTGGGGTCATGTAGAAGTAAATGGTAGAGTGTCCTTGAACCATTTGAATATTTTTTAGCCTTCATAATTTGTTTTTGTTTTTTTTTGGGGGGGTGGGGTTCTGTTCTCTGGTTTGTGCTCAAAAACTTAATTGTTTTGAGATATTTGAGTTTTTTTGCCGATCAAAATTTGAGTATTTCCTCCAACTGCATTCAATCAAGCTTTTTTTCGTTGCGCACAAACTCGAACCTCCTAAATGTGTAGCCTTAAACAGCATTTGCTTTTTCACATAGGATCAGTGACCCCCGTTTGAAAACTGGAAAGAGTCAGAAGAAGAAGGCAAATAGCTCAAAAACTATATAAATAAATAAAGGGGAAGACCATTTGAAAAGTTGCTTAGAATTAGCAATTCTACCACATATTAGAGCTTAGTTATAGGTGAACCACCATTTAAGGCATGGTTTTCAGTCAGTGACACTTTTATAATGCAGTGTACTGTTTATGAGAAGCATTCATTTATCTTTAACCCCTATGTTTCAAATGTTTGTTTTAATATATAATATGGAGCTGTTTTAATGTTTTGTTGTCCTTGAATTCACTAAACTGCATAATGACTGCATGCTTGCTAATGATACAGCAGTCACTTTTTCTTTTGATTTTCATCTTAGGCAAATCGTTTGGAAACACATCTAAGTGGATTAGAAGCAGAAGTAAGGAAATTAAAAAGAACAAATGAAGAATTAATTGGAGAGAAAAATTCTTTAAAACTATTCATAATTAGTCTACAAAAAGATGCAGAAACTAGAGAGATAAAAATGCAGAAACTGACGACTGAAAATATGGGAGCATATCAAGTAAGAGAGAATTTAGAGATGAAGAATGCAGAACTAATTAATGAGATCAGAGCACTGAAGATACTATTGGAAGAAGGTAACAAGCTGCAAAATGAAAACCAGGATCTCCTAAGGCAAATAGAGAACCTAGAGCATTCTCAGGCCCGAGAAAGAACAATGCCTGTTGTGGCCATTAAGGAGATGAACAGTAGGCAAAGAATTAAAAAGCATATTGTAAACAAGGTTAAACAAAGAGCAGTCAAGAAGATCTCTTTGAGACGTCACCAAGCTTTTCTCAATCAGTCTATCAAGGTTATGAGCAGTGTGTTTGAGAACTTCAGCAGAGACGGATGGGAAGATGTTAGTGAAGACAGGTACGGCTCTCATTAACTCGGCTCTATTGTGGGGACATTGTGCATATGCAAAGCACAGGCAAATGGAGATTGAATTTCAACTACTGTCGGTATTGAGAGAAAAAAAAAAAACCCTGTCAGATCCTTTGAAATATCTTGGGAGGTCTTGTTCTGAGCTTATTGACTGAAATTTGCATGCAAAATTAGCCACAACTGTACTAGCAGTTGAATAGGTGCCAGGAAGCCCAAAAGAAGGCAATGCTTGATTTCTTCCAGTGATGCTATTTTCATGCAGTCATGAGGCTTGAAATTGACAGTTTGGCAGGTTGATTTAATTTGCTGGCCCTTTGCATATTCACCGCTGACAGCTAAGGATTCCCAGGCAAGCCTACGAAGTCAGTTTAGTTATCTTGTGACATGCTGATCCTTGAGGAAAAGCAGTTTTTCCCCCCTTTAATTTAGTTAGATAAATTTTAAATGACCCATTTCAGCTTGCTACCAGATGTCTACAAGCTGTTTAACATCCCTTAAATTAAAAACCATCCTCAATAAGTATTTCATGTATGTTTTATGCTCAGTCATTGTACTAACTTTAATTGAACACTGTTTAAAATGCTTGGTATTGCAGCAACTTTCCTTAGAGGGTCTGTTCCTGTTTTATTCACACAAAGCGATCCAGGGCATTTCTTTAGATGATAGCGGCATAATTATAGCAATGGTTTATTTCTATTACCAGTTTTAGCATATGGATAAAAAAAAATCTTAGCCATCCAAGCCAAGTTTTTTTTTTTTGTATTTTTTAGGCATAAAATGTATGGATGCGCCAAATCCACTCTTTGGGATTCGGTCAAATCCCTGAATCCTTTGTGAAATATTTGGCAGAATACCGAACCGAATCCAAATAATAATTTGCATATGCACATTAAGGTCCTAATAAATGTGATCAATCCTTTCTTGTTAAATATAAAAATATACTGCCACAGGTCAACAAATTGTCTCAATTCTAGAACCATTCTCAAAACTCGATCTGCTTATTAAAACTAATATTTAAAGAAAACCTTACTTCTCAAACCCACCACTGACACCAGAAAGGCTGAAAGAAAACCCAGCCCACCAAAATATAAATTTAGTTTTGTCACCATGGTGACCATATAACTTTTTTTTTAAGCTATTCCCACCTCGTATGAGCCAGGAACCATATGGATACAAATAGATAAGCAAGAATTAAAGGGAAATAAAGATTATTATAAAACTGCAACATATGACAACATATACACTATAAATTATTTCACTAAAAGCATCATGGGTTACAAATCCATAACGGCAGCAGAGATTACTTGAGTTTACAAAATGTCATTAGCATTTTAATATGTGATCTAAATGAAAATCTACTTTACCAATGTACGGATGTTCTGGGAGCCCTATATCTGCAAGATGTACAGATGGGACACTGATAACATCCCCGTTTGTTGTTCTTTAACCATGAGATCTGCATATTTTTTTAAAGTGATACTGACACTAAAAAATGAATTTTAACATATTAATGTACATTTAATGTTACCCATAGGTCATGTTGATAATTTTTTGCTGAGAGATTTGTTTTTGTATATAATTGTTAGTTGAAGTTCCTAAGCCTGACACTCTGACTTTGCCAACCTGACTGTCCCACCTCAGCCTGTTAGTTAAAGTTTGTAATGCTAACGTACTCCTGCTGCACAAATATGGCAGCCCCCTCATACAGGAACATGTGGGATCAGACAGGTAATGTAAAAGCATCATGCAAATACTTTATGGCAAAGTTAGAAGTAGCGTTCAAAGCCAATATTATAATAGATGTAAAAAAGAGTTTAATTTCAGGTGTCCATATCTCTTTAATAACATTGTACTAGGCTCTTCTTGAGCATAGGTCTTGAATATTAAAATGTGGCCAGCAGCACATATGTCAAATAAAGTAAACTAATGGTCTCTATTGGCTCCACTATGGTTGTGTGTATGCAGTATTTTACTTTATTTGGAGTATGTACTGCTGAGAATTATTCTTCTTGAATAATGAACCCTCTCTTATATACGACCATTGAAGGGTAGAGAATAAGGTTTTGAGGCCACTAACCATCTATGGAGCATTCCATGTTTTCCCTCATTGTAGCAGTGTGGAATCTTGTATGTCTATATATTTATTTTTGAAGGAATGTATACCGTTTATACACTTTTTATGAATTTTAGAACTCAAGCTTCACAGTCAATCTGTTGCCAGGGTCAGTGACTGACAATGGGGTAGCATTTTCAGTTAGAGCTGTAGGCTGGTCAGAATTTACAGTGCAGACTGGTTTTGCCCATATTGGAGCTCAACAGTGCATTCCATGTCATTTTTAGGAGAAGTCCTGGGCCTCTCCCAGAGTTCCTTCTGCTTTCTATACCAGTGAGAAGGGCATATAAATTACTAAGAATGTTTTTAATTGTATTGTTGAGGGAAATGCAATGTACTTAATTACTTTAACTGCCTATCTTAGCAGCCATATGACCTCTTTCTTGAAGTAAAGCAAACAATATCATTTGTTTTTTGTGGCCGGTGTTAAAAAGGAGCTTTGAAATTACCATATGCTTTTAACAGAGCCTTCTAAATGGTTTCTAAGGCTAGGGACAGACAGGGAGATTCGGGGAGATTCAGTCGCCTGGCGTTTAATAGCAGGCGACAATCTCCCCGAACGTCCTTATCCCTGTCTGTCGCTAGTTGAAATGTAAAAGCGCCGGCTCTGTGCACATGCGGTGCGGCGATTTCCGGAATTGCCCGAAGTTTCCTCACGAAGTAACTTCAGGCGATTCCGGAAATCGCCGCACCGCGTGTGCACATTTCAACTAGCGACGGACAGGGTTTCAAAGTTTTGCATTGCGTTGCACTTACAGGATTGACCTTGTGTAGTTATTCATGGGATAAAAATATGTTTTTGTTATTAGCTCATGTTATTGTTTGTCTTTTAAACACAGTGATTCAGAGGGAAGTGAAGATGCTAAAACAGCTGCATCTGAAAATGTGTTTATGAATTACACAAACTCAGCTGAGGAAAACACTTGTTCTGAATATACTCATTCGGGGTGTGAAGATGCAAGTGATAAATTTACATCAGGCAAGGCATGTATTTGCATAAATCCTGCATTATGGTTGTTCGTTGCCTTTGCTGCAAATTTTGTCTGTCTCACTCTCTCTCTCTACGTATATATTGTGCTCCTTAGTGCTCTTGCACCTCTCATAAACAACCCCTATAATCTTTTAACCACTTGTGAATAACAATGCTTTATTTATAGAGCAGCTTCTTTAAAGGGTCAGTAACACCAAAAAATGTAAGTGTTTTAAAGTAAAGAATATATCATATAGTATTGCCCTGCACTGTAAAAACTGATATGTTTGCTTCAGAAACACTACTATAGTTCATATAAACAAGCTGCTCAGTAGCAATGGCGGAAATTGAAAAATGGCTATATGGCACAGGATAAGTAATGGATAACAGATAACATTATGTTCTACAAAGCTTATCTGCTCTGTAACCTTTTCTCCTTTGAATGGCTGCCCCCATTGCAACACAGCAGCTTATTTATATAAACAATAGTAGTGCTTCTGAAGCAAACACAGCAGTTTAACCAGTGCAGGGCAACACTGCATTATATTTTTATTACTTTAAAACAATTAAATTTTTTGATGTTACTGGTCCTTTAAAATCTGATCTCCCTCAAATGCTTAATACAAAAATCTATATAAATAAAAGGGACTGAGGGTAAGAACCTTGCCTGGTGTAAAATTGCAACAATCGCAGCACCAATTAAAACAGGTGCCAATCTTCTTGAGAAGTAAAAAGAAAGAAAGCATAATGATCTCACAGCAGCACTCTGACTGAATGTATACCACTCATTGGAAGGCAGGGTTAACGCAACTAGTGCTACCCTTCTGATGGTGACCTCCAATGATGTGTGATGGACATTTATTTATTATTATTAACCCTGGAGGTGCTATCTAAGGGTGAACAGCTACTGCTGTGTTGCCTTTCGACTAATGTATATTATGCTATTATGCATTGGAGGTAAAACCTCAAAATTAAAGCAATACCATTTCTGTTTTGGACCCAAAGCTTAGGTAAAATTGTTCTTGGCTTCTCTCAACAACCAATCAGCTTTTATTTAGCACCACTATTAGGTGCTTAACCACCCTTTTGAAGACACAGTCTCTACAGAACATCCCTTTTAATAATAAATGTCCTTGCAATAGAGAGCAAACATTTAAAAAAAAGTGTTACAGTTTAAAATCTACAATATTATAATATGATAAAAGAGCATTAATGAAACATTTTAACACATTTTTTTTTATTTCACAGCAGAATAATCTCCATGAGAGTGTAGCAAAGAAAAGAAACATTAAAAAATGTTTCACCAGTCTCCATCCGACCCCTGTAAATTCAGGTACATATTTTGGATTTGTTTTAAATATCTAATTTAAGCTTAGGTGTGTTCCTTTTGTAATCACTGAGCCATGAAAGATCTCCAGGAGTATTGCATTCTGTTTTCTAATGCATTTCTGTCTTATGGTACAAATTTTATTTAGATATTTCTCAAAAGGTTTCTGAAGTAGCATCTGTTATTGTTTTTGTTCTCATAAAAAGCTATCATTTAAAACAACAACAATGTATATTTTCTTGGTAATGGCATGCCCAGGGTCAGTGAATACTGACATGAAGGTAAAACAATGGTCCTTTAATATGAGCATAAATTTTTTTTGAGCAATATTAAAATTTTTATGACTTAATGCTTAAATGGGATTTAATCAAATAGCCTCTTGTATACAGTTACAGGTGGGTACACAATGTACTGCTGCATGAGTTTTACAGAAGGTTATGTCAAGATAAGGCATATGATTATTTTCTGTTTATTTGCCCAAATTACAAATACTGAGTTGTAGTGTATATATACAACTCAGTTTTTGTTCTTAGAAAAGGTTAAGTTCAACCTTTGAGGCGGCAAAGGCTTAATTGGAGTAAAGGCCAAACCAGCTAAAGATTATGTTTCTGAAACTGAATGCTCTACAGTTACAGTACACCTTATCTACTATAAAAGATAGTTTGTCTAATTTAATGAACACCATCCATATTTCTGTTCACTTAGTAGTACACATCTCTCCTCCATTCATAAAACTGTATTTACTAGGTAATTTTTTGTTTTAAAAAAAGTCAGGCCAACTCTGAATTGCAGATTGGACCATATTTATCATAGAAAAGCTTGCTAAAATCGGTTCGGGCAAAAAAAATTTTTGGGGGGAATTTTCCTTCTAAAAGTCAGATTTTCCTGTCTAAATCGAACTTTTGGTGCCACAATCCGAAAAAAATCTGTTTTTTTGCCAGAAACTCAATGTGGACCATGATATTGAAATGGGATCTTTGCCATTGACAGCTTGGAGATGGCAGATTTTCTGATTCAGATTTTTTCACCCTCTGTGTATAATAAATTCCGAACAAATCAGATTTTTTTTTTCATAAACCCCCTTTTATCACCTTATCCCTGCAGATAACTTTTTGGAAATATAAACTAGTCCTGGTGTCCCCTTGAAACCCAGAGGCATTTATAAAATTGCAACTTATATAATTGGTGTAGTATCATGGGAGATGTGGTTTCATAGCATCAACTGAAAGGCAATAAATTTGAAATGTTTAGGGAGGAAAAAGACAATAATGCACTAATAAACTCAACAGAACTACTGACCTATTACTGCATGTGATTGCCAACCTAAATGTTCAAAATGTGACTACATGTCGCCCAGTTTTGTTAATAATAGAGTATTACAATATGAAGTTACAACTAATAAAGTAATCATTTGAACAGTTTGATTAAATGATCAGCTCTCTCACTCGATTCATATATGTTTAGGGCACCGAGAAAAGAGAAACAAAATCCTGGCATACAGGCATATTTCCTCTGTGTCATCGTTAAGACAAAGAGTTGCATCCTTACAGCACCAGGTGTCCGTGTTGCAGAAAGGAAAGCAAGCGGCTAGAGCTTCTGCAGATGAGCTAAAGAAAGAGAAGATAAAGCTAGCAGCTGAACTGCATCTGGCACACCAAAGACTTCAAATCAGCAAGCAG
>CM044431.1:127774062-127796516 GCA_024363595.1 Xenopus borealis
CTCCGCTTCTGGTGAAAAAAATGTTTTATTATAGGGCTGCAAACATTGTTCTTAAAGGAGCAGTGTACCCTCTTGTTCAACATGAGCTCAATAAGGAGGACTAATACGGAACATATGTTTTGCATATTGTTTTAATTAAAGGAGAAATATACTTAATATATGCTCCATATTACTTTATGTAAAGGTGTTCTAAGCACGTTTATAACTTACAAGAATATTTTTTTTTCTAGATGTCATGATATTAGCCATTTTACACTTCTAATTTCATATAGGTGTACCCTGAGTGCCCCATGCTGTTTATTCCAAGTGATGGATAATAAGCAAAAGCTTATTTTACTGAAGTAGGAAGCATCACTTCACACTTCCTACTAAGTTCCATCACTTATGTTATACTTATTGAGCAATAATACAAAGGTTTATATAGGTGTATGCTGCCCCTTGAAAACATTAGTACTTGAAGTAAAGTAAGACATTGTTTAGTTATATACTGTATGGAAATCTTAGGTTTTCTGTTGTGACTACCCCATAAGCCACTATACTTCACAAACCATAACACAATATTGAGCATAATTTGTAAATTCTTCTAGGAGACATAATTTTCCAGTATTTCTGTAAAATGCTTTTTTTTAACCTTGGGTCCCCATATGTTGCTGCACTACAAATCAACATTGCTCAACATAAAATAAAGGGTCAGTATATAGCATGCAATCTGCTGTTACATAAAAAAATAAGCTTTTAGGGCAAGTTAAAATTTGTAAGATGAGTTTAACAACTGTATGAATGCTACAGCATTAATAATATTGTGAATTTATCTTCATATTTTGCACTGGGTATTTTCTATAGAAGCTAATTTGCCAGTCACTTCCACTGTCTTCTTTTCTCCAGGCCTATGCAGGTGCATGCACAGTAGAGTTTGGCGTCTGGGATTTTCTAAGTTATCTTAACGACAAAATTTAATTCTAGGAGAAAAAACATTTTTCTAAATTCAATTCCAATTTTTTCCCATATCCTTCAATAGAGTTTTTCATTTAATAAACCGTGTGATAAGTTTTTCTTAATTGAATTGCATCTCAAATTCACTTCTCACATGATAAACCTTTTTCCTCACTGAATTGAATCTGGCCCTATATTTGAAATGCATTAACTGCACTACTGGTTACTGGTAACACAAAAATGTCACACTAACTAATTTTTAGCCACTTTCCAAAAATTCTAATGTATTCAATACCACTTTTTCTGCATTTTCCTGTGAGTTTTCCTGTAATTCCCTACCATCTGGTCACCTTGATGTTGCCCTTTTTAATGAGTCAACATGATACCATCCCTTCCAAGAAGAGTCTTATGCACTGGGCAGCTGTTCTGTCCCTTGATGGTGAGCTGATTCAGCATCTCTTCTGGAAATAGTTCCTAATTTCCAATTTGGTGTAGTTTCTTCCAGGCCATGCCATATCAGCAAAATAGAAACCAGCAGGATGTTATACCAGAGAGAACTAATAGGGGAAAAATAATACTTATCAAAATTGTTAGTATGAAATAAATCATAATTTACATATGTGGATTTGTTTCTGTCTGATACAGGAATGGTATTAATGCAATACCTGGCAAAAATATTCATACCCTTGACCACTTGTCTTATTCTGTTAAATAGAAAATAGATTTCTACAATGTCGTTTCATTCCCTGATGTTTTTATTTCTAAATATGTATACTCACCTTTGTATATATCTTTGTATCTACACACACTTCAGAGTCAGCTTAACAATCCCCCAATTTAAGCGGAAACAGGTTCACATACCATCAGTGGTCTACCCTCCACCAAGAACAACGATATAGAAATTCCTCTGTACAGCACCACGTAGTATAAAATGCCTTTATTTATGTTTCATGGCAGAATCTGGTCAGCAACATTTCAGGCCTCAATAGGGCCTTTTGTCACGCTCTACAAAAGGCCATATTGAGGCCTGAAACATTGCTGACCAGATTCTGCCATGAAACATAAATAAAGGCATTTTTAACTATGTGGTGCTGTAAAGAGGAATTTCTATATCTACCTCACAGGGACCAAACATTGAATAACTTAAGACTCATATCTGTTCCTTTTTCCTAATACGTGTGCATGTATATATGCATAACTTAATGTAACAATAGGATACACAGCACTGTAAAATTGTACTGTTATTCAGAATTATTGGGACCTGGGGTTTTCTGTAATTAGGATCTCCATACATTAAGCCTACTAAAATATAATTTAAACATTAAGTAAACCCAACATGATTGTTTTGCCTCTAATAACAGTTAATTTATATCTTAGTTAGGATCATGTAAAAGGCATATTTCAGTGTTTTGGGGGGGATAAAGACCGCTTTTAAATATGATAATTTTGACTTAAGTATAGGGGCAGGTTTATGAAGGAACTATTTCCAGATTCTTTCAAACTTACTGATTTTTTAAGTCCCATAGACTTGCATCACATTAATGCAGTGCTTTTTTCTTTTTTGGAAACTTAAATTGATCTGGTGTCATCCAGTAGTTCAGCGCTGGCCCTGATCTCTAACCCACAGAAAAGAAATAGATTGAACTGTTCCATTGGGAGAACACTAAAGATGTAGATTGAACCAGGAGGCAGAACACTGGCATGCAACAGTAGAGCAAGCTATTGATAGCGGGCACACCATCAAGTGCCGATATCTTCATGATCACCTTATTAAAAAGTCCCTTTCAGGATCAAAGTGATAGACTGCTGCACAGTTCTGTTAGAGTTGTTTGGCACTCTTGTTTCTCCAGATACATTGAGATATTCCTCTGTAAAGTATCCACTTGCCTTATGAATACTAAATCTCCTATTGATTAGTTGGTATCCATTGACATATGATACTCTCAGAAAAAAAAACTTTTGGAGCAAAGATGTTTCAGGCTGGCTTCAGCTTCATATTTTATTTTTCTTACCTAGTAAGAGTGACCTATTTGCCTTTAAATAATGTTACATGCCACAAGGGGAAGGGGCATTCATTTCCAGGCTTTATTTGCTGTAACATACGCTTCCTTCACATCCAGCTTTTTCAACAATCCCCACAAGGTAGCTTTGTTGGCAGAAACTACAATGCTACAGACGGAGACAGATGTTTTTTCAGTCCGTACTTTCTAATCTACCAAAAGTCTCAGAGCTGAAAATAACATGTAGATGTGAGATTTATAAATATTCCACAAGTTTTGAAGCACATTTTTTAGTTCTTTCAAAGTGAGTAACGGTCAGCATCTGGTGTTGCCTATGTTATGCTTGTTCCCCCACCACTCACCCTTAATTTTCTCATTTCACATTATACAACATTTAAATATTCTGCATTTTACAATTGCTTCTTTGATAGTTGTGCAACTGTACTTTTAGCTATTTAACAAAAAAATGATATAGTAAGGTAGAAGCATTAAATTGATAGTGGAGCATAATCGACTTTCCGCATGGACATTAAGAGGCCTATTTATCAAGAGTCAAATTTCTAATTCATGTGTTTTTTTTTAAACTCAAATATACTTACAGTTCGACTGGGAGTTTATTTAAGAAAAAAATTGAATGTCCAATAATTGATCGAGTAGTTCCAAATCGAAAATTTGATTCGTATTCGATTCGTACCAGTCAAGTTTTTCTCCAGTAAAAAACCCTCGAATGTCAGGAAGACTATTAACATCTCCAAATGGCTCAACTGACCTCTGCCACCGACTTTTACATAAACTCGGCAGGTTTTAGGTGGCAAATATTCAACAAATATTGGACCTCTGTATCAGACTTCCTGCCTTCTGTAAAACCTCCTTGCCCCAGGCCCGATCATGCTCAGTTTGCTCCTTTCTCCCTCCTCCCGTCCTGACTGTAATCTCAACCCAAAGCAATGAGTGAGCACGGAGAGACTTATGCAGGAAGTCATGTCACAGCAAGCTAATATGGCAGCTGCTATCCTCAATGAATAGAGAGAGCTTCTAGAGCTGTTTACTCAGGTATGGTAAAGTTTTCTGCAGAGTAAATATAGTGTTAGCGATTGCACTATTGTGGATAATTATTGGCAATAAACTGCTTCGGTAGCTTTCCTTCTCTTTTAAAAAACAATAAATACAATTCCATCACAGTTTGTACAGTAGTAATTTCTGCTAGGGCTTTCTAAATTGGCTTCCCTCATACCAAGTCATGATATACACTATTTTATTTTTTTTTTTAAAGGTTTTCTTTATTAACATTTTCATTTTACAACTTAAGTAGGAAAAGATAAGAAAAAGAGTTTAGAGACATGGTTGTGATGGGCTCTAGCCTGACAGTTATCCTTAGATATACCAGTCCGATTTACATACAAACATTCAGCAGGCTGTTCTACCTTAACGTGCAGCGTTGTTTGTCCTTGGAACTGCCAGCCAGTTGTTCCAGATTTTCCCAAACTTTTCCAGACAACCTCGTGCCAGGTATACCAGTTTTTGCCTTGGGAGCGTATCATCATTTAACTTAATCCAAAAGTTCAGTGACGGGGATCCATAGCTTTCCAAGACAACAAAATAGCTTTTTTGGTGTAATGCAACAGTTGCAGTAAACATTGCCTGTCTCCAGAGGGTAGGGTTAGGCCTCCAGTGTGTCCCAGTAGACAGTATACTGGTGTTCGGATGTTTGGAAGTTCCAGTTATATATTCATGTATTGTAATATTCCACTCCAGAATTGTTGTATTTTAGGACAGTCCCAGAACACATGCATGTACTTACCCTGTTCTAAATTGCATTTCACACATGTATCTAAACACCCTGGATAGATCCGTGCCAGCCTGTGTGGGGTCAGGTACACCCTATTCAAGAACTTTACTTGAATATATCTGTCCCTCATCGATATACTACTTTCAGGGATTTGCTCAATCAGGTCCTTCCAATCTCCCTGGTCTAGCTGGGGGAGATTGTGTGCCCACTTACGGCTGATATGCTTAATGGGGTCAAATTCCCCTTGCAGTAATATCGCATAGAACCAACTGAGTTATATTAGGGGGGCCCTCCGGGAACTGAGTCTGAAGTGCGTTTCTAAGTTGGAGAAATTTGAACAGCATGCAATTTTGCAGGCCAAACTCGTCCTTCAGCTGCTGGAACTGCTTTAATCCACCAGGGTGTAATATATATTTTAACCTTCTTACCCCTGCTGCGGCCCACACACTAGCATTTGTTAGGGTCTTAAACTGCTGGAGCATATTGTTGCCCCAAAGTGGGGTCCATCTAGACCAGCTATTCGTTTTTTTGGTAATCGGCTCTCACCGTTCTAATGAAGATTTGGGTTACTGTTTTCATGGGGGGTGTCATGGGATGTAAGGATGGGAGACCTCTATATAATTGATTAGCCAATGCCTCAAACGAGGAGACCACTGCCGCCTCTACTACTGTTGCTTGATTGTTGGGGTCAGGGTTGAGCCACCACCATGCAAACACTAACTGGCTGGCATAAAAGTAGGATAGGAAATTTGGAAGGGCTAGGCCACCTTTTTTAATCGGAGCCTGGAGCATTGGTAATTCGTGGTCATTCTCCTGCCCATATGAATTCTCTGACGGGGGCATCCAGTGCTTTGATCCACGCTTTGGTTAATAGGATGGGTGTGTTATGAAACACATAGAGCAATTTGGGTAGAATATTGACACAGCCTGGGAGGGATAGGGGAAGATTGGTCCAGTGTTGGAACTTGGTTTTGAGGGATTTTACCAATGGTGCCAGGTTTAATTCTGTAAATTTCAGTGGGTCTTTATGTATCACTATGCCTAGATAAGTAAATTCTCTAAGAGCAATCTGCTGATTCAGGGTATCAGAGACTTCAGGGTCTAGCCTGGGGTTTGGGATGTCATTCAGGTACTGTACTAAGGACTCTGGGGAACATTGTGATTTGGATTCATATAGGATAGAATAGAAGTTTACAAATTCTGAAAGGAGTTGTTTTTGCTCACTTATTTCTTTCCCATCTGGGGTAATTAATCTTGGGATAGAAGTTATTTGTGTGGGTTCTCTAGCTAGAATAGCTAGAAGTTTACCGCATTTATCACCCTTATCGAACCATGATGCAGTTTGTTTCAGTTCCCCTTGAGAATATTTTTGTACATATGCTAAGTCTACATCCCTCTGGGCCGTTGCCAAGGCCTCACTTGTCAGATCTGTTGGGCTGTCTGAATATGTCGCCTCAGCTACCCTTAGCTTTTCCCGTAGAACCTCCAAACCGGCGTCCTGTCTACATCTAGCCTCTTTTATTAGGGATATGTACGCCCCACGTGTAAAAGCCTTGCTAGCATCCCAGACCACTTTGTCGGGTGCTGAGTCATCGTTAGTGTCCCAGAACTCTTGGAATTGTGTCTTAAAAGCCTCGCGGACAAAGTCATGCGAGACCCATTTTGGAGGAAGTCTCCATTGTCTGATTCCATGCTCGTCTCTCAATCGTATTTCAAGTTAGAGAGGTGCATGGTCAGAACAAATTCTTGAGATATAAGAAATACTATTAATCATTTGCAAGGCAGGAGGAGATAAGGCCAAATTTATACGGGAAAGAGCTGAGGTGGCCACTGTGTAGCAGGAGTATTGTCGTGTGTGTGGGTATAACCATCGCCACACATCTGTTAGATTGGTTGCCCTAATCCATTCACCTAGGGCTCCTGTGTCTCCTTTGAGCGGTCGGAGCCTATCCAGATTAGGGTTGGGAGTTGCATTAAAATCTCCCATCCAAAAAATTGGATGGTCCCCCAATTTTGCTACTATTGGGAGTATTTCTTGTAATGTGTTTGTCTCCAGGAGGAGGGGAGTACACATTAATCAAAATTAGCGTGCGTGTGTTTATTATAACTTTTACTATCAGATATCTTCCTAACCTGTCTGAGAGCACGGTCTGTATCTCTGGCCTGGCTGCTTTCCTGAATAGAATGGCTACTCCTCTTGAATATGTGGAGTATTCTGCATGTAGGATGGGGCCCAACCATTGTCTTCTCAGAGCTCTAACCCTTTGGCCTGACAAGTGAGTCTCCTGCAACAACATTACATCCACCCTTAATTTCCTGAGGTGGTCTAATACCAGTGATCTTTTCACTTTATCATTAAGCCCCCTGACATTCCAGGAGATTAACTTCAATTTATCCACCGTCATAACCTAAGTTATTGACTGACTGTACCGACCCCCATTCTGGCACATTACACACATTGCTTTTAGTACGATAGCCCATCACATAGAAAAGATATAGGTAAAGAGTTGAAAAATAGAAACAGAACAAACTTAAGTCCCCTACTGTCCCCCCACCCGGTATCCCCCCAAGCCAACTGGAGATACATAATTCCCAAAACAGAATTTCTTTGTGAGAGAGAGCCCACACTCAAACTTTTTATCAACAGTTCATAGTCAATATCAGATGTACTTGTTGCGTGTTGTATGCCTGTTGATCAGTTAGGGTTTAAACCGCTGTGTAAATTACTGTTAACCCACTCCTGGGTAGTGAGGAGGGATTCCCTAGCTCCTTTATTTCACCTGTCCAGTTACTTAGGGGGTACCAGGATAAAGTCTCAGCACTGTGTTGGTTATGGCTTGCATTACCCCCCAGAGTTAGTTATTTGTGTTGAGCCAGGGGCCCTCCCCCATGTGTGTGTGGATTCTCAGGCTACTTACAGTACCATGCACCTATGAAGTTTCTTCATTGTCGTGGGGAGCGTGCTGGGCTGGGTTGCTGCCTTTGAGGGTTATGCATGGAGGGCTGCGGCCGGGAATCCAGCCAGTTATAAGCATCCAAGGGTTGGTCGAAAATATGTGCTTTCCCTCCATCCATGATCCGGAGTTTGGCCGGAAATAGCATATTGTAGGTAATTCCCAGATCTCTCAGACGCCGTTTTGGTCCATAAAAGGTACTGCGCTGTCGTTGTAGGGCTGCTGAGTAGTCCGGGTACAGTGAAACACGGCCCCTTGGTACTGGATGGACCCCTTCTTCCACGCTGCCTGGAGTGCGGAGTCTCTGTCCCTGTAATTCAGGAGCTTAATAAGGAAAGGTCTGGGCGGGGCACCTGGCAAGGGTGCTCTCGTTGGGACCCTATGGGCCCTTTCAGCGACAAATTGCTGTGAGAATATTTTTTTACCCAGCATTTCTTGGAGCCACTGCTCAGCGAACAGTTCAGGATTTTGGCCCTCGCTTCTCTCAGGTAGTCCCACCACTCTGATGTTTGAGCGCCTCTGGCGATTCTCCATGTATTCCATCCGATCTATAGCCATTTTTAGCTGTTTTTGTAGCAAAGTGAGTTCCCTTGGTATAGGGGCTGTGCGGTCCTCCAGTGTACTCACACACTCTTCCAGTGCCCCTGTCCTTTCCCGTATTGCTTGCACATCGTGCTTTAGCAGGGATAGTTCAACCTTCACTTTGTCAATTTTAGTAGTGAATGTGGCTGTTAGGGAGGATTGGCAGGTGTTGATTGCCTGAGGTGTCTTGCATAGAAGGCGCAGAGGTTTCCTGCGGCTCTGTATCTTTCTCCTGCTGTGCTGGCTGTTGGTGTGCGGGAGGCGAAGGAGAGCTGCGGGCGCCATCTTGGATGCGTGCAAACTGTTCCAGGCGTGCAGCAGCCTCAGAGCACATTCGATGAGTATGCTTCCCCATGTTTCGCTCTGAATGTTCCAGATATACTTAGCTACTTGCCTGAGCCTTGTGTGTACTTATTTTGGTTCTATCTCTGGCATACAGGATAATGTACAGCGGAGCTACCCGTCCATGCTGCCTATCTGCTCGGCATGCGGCTCCGCCCCCATATACACAATTTTAATAATGTTGCATCTGAAGCACTGAACTTTTTGACTTACCTTGAAATGTTTTACCACTCCTCTGAGGGTCTTCAGTTAAGGAGAGGTAGGCAATTCCCCAGCATTTAAACCCTTAAGGATAATACAGGCGCTGTGGTACCATTAATCTTATTTAGGTAGGTGTTCTCGCAAAGTCAAAGAGGTAGGAACGTGTGATCCAGTCACAATGGTTGCCATGAATCTCATTGAGGTCAATGTTAATTTTTCAATGACTGTAAGTGTGAATTATTATGAATCTACCAGGATAAGGATGTTAAAGAAGGTATTGTAAGTTGTTGACCAGCAACATCCACAACTGTCTGTTTAGTGATGGTTCTTCCAGTTTGGCATTCTGGATTCTTCTGGGCACTTTTGGATCTGTCTTCTCTTTCCAAAATGTGCATGTTGCTGTTCTCAAAGTAGTGTCCCTTTTCCTTGTTCTGAGAGTAACCCCTCCTATGTTGGACCATTTTCGTTCTGAGCAGTTGTTAAGATTCCACGATGTATAGATCTGTGTGCTTTTTACACTGAACAACATATACCACATTCATTTTCTCTGCCTTATTTGGTGTACCAGCTGCTGTCTGGTTGCACAGTTTGAAAAACACAAGAATGTATTTTTTATTTTTTTTAAAAAGGTTTTTACAAAATTCCAGCAACATATGGGGTGACTTAATTTACGTATGCCCTCACTGCTATGTATTGTTTTTGTGTTTCTTCTTGATCACAGTGTAGGTTTTTCAAAGCTTCTTTGAAATGTTTGTATTCCTTGTCCTTAGACTCTGTAATGGTTGTTACTCCAATAAGAAACAAAAAAAAGTTAAAAGTAGTACAATTCTTTTAGAATTCTCTGAGGTTCTATGAATCATCCATGTGCAGATTTTTTTTTCAAACACACTGTGCTTTAAGGAATCTTTTATAGCAGAATGAATTTGAAGTAGAAAACGTGTAACTTTTTTGGTATACAGCTATTTCTCCTTATTGTTTATTTTAGCCCTAGGTTTTATGCCAGTCCATATGCTGTTTTACAGTATTAATAATCATAAATGTATAGGGTAAATTTAGTTCTAGAATAAATGAACTCTTATGGGGCAGATTTATTAAGGTTGAAATAAAAATTAGAATTAATTTTTTTTTTTTGGTCAAAACACTCAAATTCAAATTGTGAATTATCCAAACTCGATTTGAGTTTTAATTACAATTCGATTTTCGAGATTTATCATACTCTAGCCCTTTAAGAACTCAAATTTGACTATTCGCCATCTAAAACGAATTGCTGTATAACTCAATGGGAGAGGTCTAGGGATCAGTTTGGTGACATTTACAGCCTTCCTGAAATTCGAGTTTTTTTGGAGAAAAAAACGAATTGAGTTTTGTCAATTCGATTCAAGATTTTCAAATTTGAATTTGAAGTTTTTGTTCAAGCTGAGATTTAATTTATTATTAAGTTTAGATTGGTCGAATATCAAGTTTATGAGATTTTTTAAAAAAAAACCTTGATAAATGTTCCTCCCCATCTCCTTTCTTTGGCTAAATATGTCTACCACAAAATCAAAACTTCATATTTTTTAAGGTTATTAGTATAATATTGGTAACAATAAATATAAAAAAATAAATCAAATGGCAAAAGAGGTTTGGAATTTAAACCTAAGATGATTTAAAATCATTTTTAGACTTTAATAATAGTGAATAGGGCTGTAAAATCTGCAAAACATCTGCGGAAGTGTCTTATACACATCTATGTATGATTTTCCAACAGGCGTTTTTGCATTACATATCTTCCATAGGTCATTCCTTTTTCTTATAGTTGTTCGAGCCTCTAGGGCCATGGCTTTTGCCTGGTAACTTTTTTTATTTTGATTGTGAAGCTGATATATCACAGTGCTGTTATTGATCTGTGCATGACACAGCCTGTCTGTGTGCTGGGGGAATGTAGCAACATTTATTCAGGAATTTGTGAAATGTCACTTGGATCATGTTCCCTGGGTAAACCGTGCACGAAACAGGTTGTGAGCTAAGTATCCACGTGGATCAGGACGTGACTGCCCTACTCTTGCATCCCATCATTCTGCCAAGACAAGGTTATTTGTTAATGGGATGTCAATGCTTTCAGTTCATCTAGAAAGGAAACCATCAAAAACATTCAGACTGTCATGTTATGTCAAGCCTCTTTTCTCACATCTATAAACTGACTGTAATTGCCGGCAGTGCAGTGTGGTAATTTAGGGATCATTTTGAAACACTCCAGTTCATCAAGAGATTAAGAGAATCCACACTATATTTTATATACGGGGAGGGTTATTTACTAAAATCTGAATTTATCAAATTTTTTTAACTAAAAAACATAGCCAAACTCCCATACCCGATTTTACCTTGTTTATTATTAAGCAAGCTCAATTTAATCGGTTTGGATGTAAACTCGATTAAACAAGCAAAAACCTGAATCGTACTTTTTTTTCTGAGTTTTTTTTCCCAAAAAAGCCCAACAGCAGTTTAAAAGTTAAAAACATTAAACGGGGTGCAATGAGGTTGTGACTACATAATTCACATACCATATCCAAAGGACTGTAGCACTCTGACAAATTGCTTCTGTGAAGTTTGTGTTTCTTTTATTGACTCATCAAAGTAGAAAACTGCAACGTTTCGGGTCACGCAGGACCCTTTATCAAGCTTGATTTGTCAGAGTGCTACAGTCCTTTGGATATGGTATATGCTTATGACCCAAGGCAGAGTGGGCGATAGACTGTTAAGCACCTGGTCTCGAAGGAGAATTAAACAGAGGTGAGCGCTTCATTATTGTGTGGAATTACATAATTCACATAGACAAATACAAGAGTTCCTCTGCATTCAACCCACTCAATATATTAAGGATATTTTAAAGTAGCTTAAGACACAAATGGGGTCATGTAATTAAAGGCACTAAGTTTGCCCAGGGGCAGTAACCCATAGCAACCAATTAGCAGGTAGCATTTACTAGTCACCTGTTTAAATGCAAGCATCTTATTGGATGCCATGGGTTACTGCTCCTAGGCAAACTTAGTGCCTTATATTACATATGGGGGAAAATGTCTGTGCCTGTGTATGTATCTACATAAATATTTCACTTGTGCCACCTAAAAATGTTCTCGAGAAAATATACAATAAACAGAGCATTTGTAGTAGTGCATACTGGTTTGGTAAGCCCCACTAATGCCATATATTTATACTTTTATGGAGATTCTTCACTTCTGTAGTTAAAAATCCCACAGCAGTACCAAACAAAGACCACATGCATTCTGATTAATTGTATAAGCCTAAAAACGCAGAATATTTTACACATTTTCTCAATCTACTCAAAATGCACTCTTTACTGCAGCACCAAGCCAGCAACAACCTGCGGATAAACTTATTTATGAAGTCCCACTGGTACTCAATATAAGTTTAATTTTGCATATGGTCCATTCTGGATTGTTATAACGTAGTTAAAACACCTTACTGAAGACTGACATTTTGAAAGAAATCTTGTCAATTGCTACTCATATTTAGGATCACCTTAACATGATATCCCGCAACTTAATTGTTATACCTGTCTTCACTTGGAATTTTCCTTTATCCATTTAAGACAACTTTATTTCAAATGTTTAAATCCAACGTATATATGCCTGATAGGTAATTAGTAGTAATTAGAAAACTTGACATCAATGAGATATCAACATCAAATTGTTAAAAAAGAAAGAAAGAAAAGAAAAAGTTTATGCCAATGATTTAAAAAGTTTCAGCGTCTCACTTGTATATGACATATGAAACGTGAAATGTTAATGTAACTTTATTTCCCCTTATTATGCATGCACCATATTATAGTGTCATTCATATACTCCAACTGACAGTGTGCATAGGCTGTTAAAATAGTGCTGTTAAAGTAAAAAGAGAATTAATCTGTGAATGGCCAATTAGCCAAAGGGTTCTTAATGGTCTCTACAGGCTAGTAAACTGTAACAAGTAGCTATGGCACTGGTTAAAAGTGCTTTATATTACCATCATTTGCTTTACATTTGTGCAGAAGCTGCTGTGGGCTGCTAATAAGTTCATTTGACAGAGAATATTCTTCAAGTGAGTGATGTGGAGAATCTGCTTAAATTTCAGGCAAGCTGATAATAAATGAATTATATACTCGTTTCTCCAGGGTCTGCCGAACACATTTTTTCTGTACAGGCTTATATTCGGACTCTGAATTTTTGGTTAAACCAAGAATGATGGTTGATTTTTACATTGCAAAAAAAAGCCCCTATGAATCCTTGTATATTCAGCCTTAAAAAGTTTAGAGATGCCATGAAAAAAGTAATTTTACATTTGTGGAACATTTTGAACAGCAGACAATAGACTTGGTAGCAGAATAAAAAGGCTTACATTTTCATTGACTATCTTCTCTAAACCTTATAACTGATGCAAGTTCTAACACAACCTTTGTTTTAAATAATGCATTTAGCATCCTGCTTAAACTGTTTTGGGCAGACTGAATTACAGCTATGACTTCTTAGTGCAATGGCACATGGTACATTTTGTCACCCACCAAAAATCTGTACTACCGTGGGCGACAAAAAGCCGCTAGTGTCCTTTCCACCAATAATGTGAGTAAACCATGTGTTTCACTGGCCATATCAATATAATTGAGAAGTCATGTCGGCATTTATAGAGAAATAAAAGCACTCAAAGAAGAGGAAAATTAACACAACAAAGTAAATCATATCCTTTTTGCTGAAATACAGAGAAGTTTGCCAAATGAATTAATTGTCTTTGGTTTCTAGTAAATGTGTGTTCTCAACTGTTATGTATTTAAAAAGTTTAGCAGTGGCCCAGATCTGATTTGTGCTGCATGCGTAACATGGCTGTGTTATTTAAAATAGTTCATTTAAAGGGGTTGTTCACCTTTGAGTTAACTTTTAGTATACTTTTAGTATAATGTAGAGAGTGATATTCTGAGACAATTTGCAATTGGTTTTCATTTTATTCTTTTTGGTTTTTTAGTTATTTAGCTTTTTATTCAGCAGCTCTCTAGTTTGCAGTGTCAGCTATTTGGTTTCTAGGGTACAAATGACCCTAGCAACCCTGCATTGATTTAAATAAGAGACTGGAATATGAATAGGAGATGGACTAAATAGAATGATGAGTAATAAAAAGTGGCAATAACAATACATTTGTAGCTTTACAGAGCATTTGTTTTTAGATGGTGTCAGTGACCCCCATTTGAAAGCTGCAAAGAAACAGAAGAAAATTGCAAATCATTAAAAAACTATGAAAAATAAATAATGAAGACAAATTGAAAAGTTTCTTAGAATTGGCCCTTCTACAATATACCAAAAGTTAACTTGAAGGTGAACCACCCCATTAAGCATGTTCAGAATGGAGGTTGACTATGGGCTTAACTACAGAGGAAGCAGATTCCACAGTTGCAGGGTGACCTAAGAGTGTGTAGGGCACAGTAAAGCCACAATTAAAGAGCAATTTCACTATATTTTGGTAGAAGGTTAACTTACCAATGTTTCGGGGTCGGGGTGTTGACGAGTAACTCTTTTAACAGTAGAGAAGCAGGTTTTTTGTGCAGAGAAGAGACTATGACACAACAAATGCAGGAAAATGGGACTTTGCCTTCATATGGAATCAAAAATATAGAATAGTCTCTCTCCCATCTGAGAATTTAGTCTTAAAGGGGTGGTTCACCTTCAAGTTAACTTTTAGTATATTGTAGAAGGGCCAATTCTAAGAAACTTTTCAATTGATCTTCATTATTTATTTTTCATAGTTTAATGATTTGCAATTTTTTTCTGTTTCTCTGCAGCTTTCAAATGGGGGTCACTGACACCATCTAAAAACAAATGCTTTGTAAAGCTACAAATGTATTGTTATTGCCACTTTTTATTACTTATTATTCTATTCAGTCCATCTCCTATTCATATTCCAGTCTCTTATTCAAATCAATGCAGGGTTGCTAGGGTAATTTGTACCCTAGAAACCAAATTGCTAACACTGCAAAATAGAGAGCTGCTGAATAAAAAGCTAAATATCTGTAAAACCACAAACAATAAAAAATGAAAACCAATTGCAAATTGTCTCAGAATATCACTCTCTCTCTCTACATTATATTAAAAGTTAACTCGAAGGTGAACAACCCCTTTAATAACCTGTAATGCACAGTTCAGAGAGAACCTCACTGTATCAGCCAGGTCACACAGCCTTCTAAGTCATCTTAATTTCTGCACTGCATATCTCTCCCTCTCTAGTATATCTCAGGCTCCACAGACCCCTTGGTTCTCTCTCACACACTGCCAGTGCTCTTAGGCATTGGATTATACCCTTTCTACCACTACAGGCAGCTCCACTCTCCGCTGCTACCTTATTACCTGGCTGAGAAGAAAAGTTAACCCTATATCTGCTAAGTATCCCCCTGCAGCCCATACATACAGTATATCATATATAGCATACAGCTTAAATACATACTTGCCTGTACATTTTAACACCAGGCAGGCATTTTCTAATCACATTGTCAAAAGTCTTAAGTTTAATTTGATGGCAAATTGCCTCATATAAATAGTATGTTGGTTTTTACATTAATTCAATCATAGAAATACAGGATAAGGCATGAGATAAACAAACTGGCCAGTCATACTATAATGCCACGCAGAGTAATGATCAAAAGGTACAATATCAGCTGGGGATGATACAAATTTCATAGCATTGTAGCTGATCACTCAAATGTGCCTGTACCTGATGTCTACCATGATTTTTGTGCTCTGTTTTGTTCATGCTTTGCAGTCCCATAGAGCAGTAAGTCACTCTGTATGTGTAGTGTGGTGACAACAATGGGATCTTGCATAGTCCTCAAGCAGTGGTGCAGAGCTCTGAACAAAAAGTGCTTTGCTAGAGAAACCATTGTGTGTAGATATTTGTAAAATACATGAAATTACATTCCTGTGCATGCACATTGAGCCATGTGGCCCTTAAGTTACTACTTCAAAAAGGTAATGCCTTCTTATAAACAGGGCATTTTTTTATAATAGTATTTTTGCAAGTGAACCAGAAACACCCTGGCTACTATATAAGCTGGTAGGTTCTACTCAGTGGAATTAAACAACTAGCATCTGTTATTATATTCACTTCCAGCTTGGCTTTTACCTATTTAGTGCTTTAATCCACTGTCAAGGTTATAGAAAGTGTTTTTCCCTGGCCATGATGCTTATATAGTAGATGTTAAAAAAAAAAAATACAGATCGACCATCCAGCAAGATATTATCTTCAGCAGCTGCTCTGTTTTCATTTAGTTTGTAAAAGACCTAGAAAGTTAAAGCCAAAAAAAAGGTCATGTGTTTTAAAGACACCCAGATTTCTGTTTTATGGGTCATCGGTACAAGATTTTAGAAGCAAATCCCTGTGCTATTTGCCGCTGCATTCTTTTGGCTTAATATTGTGTTTAAATGATCTCAACTTAATAAGATAAAATATATTTTCCTTGAGTCTACAAATAAGTAATTTATAAATACATTTTTGAAAATAAAATTGTATTTTAAAAAAAGTATGATCCATAGGAAAGGCTTGCTTTGTACAAGTATGGGACCTGTTATCCAGAATGCTCAGGACCTGGCCTTTTCCGGATAACGGATCTTTATGTAATTTGGATCTTCATACCTTAAGTCTACTAGAAAATCATGAAAACATTAAATAACCCCAATATTCTGGTTTTGCCTCCAGTGGAGATTAATTATATCTTAGTTTGTATCAAGTACAAGGTATTGTTTTATTATTACAGAGAAAAGGAAATCATTTTTAAAAAAATTGATTATAATGGAGTCTATGGGAGACAGCCTTTCCGTAAATTGGAGCTTTCTGGATAATAGATTTCCAGATAATGGATCCATACGTGTATCTGCTTAATGCTTCACCACACTGAGTTGGGTAGGGTTAGGTTGTGATCTCATAAACTTGTCATAATTTTTGTTTCTGAGACTTTTAGTGATTAGTTTTGAAACTGGATCAACCCAAAATATATGAATTGGTAAAAATATCAGTGTATAAATCAACAGGCCATTACTGTTCTTACATTTGTAGTATGTTGCAGTCCTGTCTCGAAACAATCATTTCTTATTTTTTTTTGCTTAGGAATACACTTTAAGCAAAACAAACACAAGATAGAGTTTGCTTTGATGGTCGTAACAGCACTTTTGACATTTTTTTCCACTTCTATCCTAATCTTCTATCTCTGAATTACTCTTATTTCTGACCTACATGCTTCACTTGCTATATTTCATTTACATCATTCCCTGACCCAGTGGAGCTTACAATCTGTGAGTCTAACATTCAAGTTTGCGTTAATATTCCTGTTATTTTTTGGTGTGTTGAAGGAAACCAGAATACCCAGAGGAAGCCCATGCAAGCATGGGGAGACCATACAAACTCCTTGCAAATAATGTACAGTATAATGGGAAAATATAATTTAATAATTTTTAGTATTGCTTATTATTGCTTCCAATCACTAGATGGCAATGTTAGGCAGGGAATCCCATTGTGGATGTTCTAGAGCTTTCTTAGCAGTATGCAAAGTTCAATAATGTAGGTATGTTTTTATTCATAATGCTTTTGTATTAATTCGCAAACCTCTTTCAATTAAATGTATTGTTAAAGGTGGGCTATTTATAGTATTTAGTTACTAGTTTGATGTCAAAGTAGTCGAGCCAGATAAGTGACTTATTCGTAATTAATGGTATTTTCCCCATGGAAATACCAAACTACTTTTTAATTTACTTACTTTTTTGCCTTAGAAATTATCGGCAGAACTTACTGAATTTCATCGAGTAAAAGAGTATTTGGAAAGATCTGCGGAGCAGATGAAAGAACAGCTGAATCTAGCCAAAAGATCATCAGAAACGCAGAGCCTTCTGACCTCCGATCAGTCTCCAGTCACACAATTAACTCAATCGAAGAGTTCAGACCACGAGATGAAGCAGCTCCAGACTAAACTTAAGGTAGAAACGATTGCTCGGTCACAAACTAAACTTTGTCTTGGACTGAGAAAACTGGGAATGTTCTATCAGGATAAAATTATAGTGCATACATAGGAAAACATTAAAGTGTAGATTTATCAAATATTGAATGGGAGGAATTAAATTAATTCCCAAAAGTTTGATGTTTTTTTCCATTTAAAAATAACTCTAGCCAAGAAGAAACCTGTGTCCGTTGGTAAGAATGTGTTTTGCTTTGTGCTAATGATTATGCTGTTTAATAGGGAGGTAGTCCTCGGTGATGAGAACTATCATCGTATTACATTATTACAATCAAAGTCTGATAATACAATAAATTGTTCAAATGAAGGGGGAATAAAACTCCTGTCTCCCATTATTTAATGTTGTTTTGGAATGAAGTGCACCTATTTTCTGCATCACGCTGTTCTAAAAGAAAAATATAAACTCCTTATGTGCCAGTTGATGAAGTGAAAGGGATATAGTCAAGCAGATGGAACATTAAAAAAAAATAAAAATGAACGCATGCCTTTATGCAACAGTTCATGATCAGAGGGCCTAGGACCGTAGTATCAGAGCTGGGACATTAGGCTCAGGAGGGAGGATGTGCTTTCTTCGGTACCTGCGTTGTGCACGCTACAACAGGATCTATGATCTCTTAGTCCTGTCAGTTTCCTAAAGAGCTGCTCACTTACTGCTCTAGCAAGCACTAAAGGCTTTGGAGGACAGCTGACAACAATAGAAAAGAATGCAAACGCAAAGGAAAAATTGGACAGAGGCTTATACATGTGCTGGGGTCATTAGTAAGGGTGTAGTTTTGATCTACTTTTTTCCCCTTCCTCTTTTCTTCCTGCTAAAGCTTTCAGGCTTTCGATTCTTTCATGTACAGTTTTGATCTTAGGTTGGCTCATTGATTGTTCCAGCACATATGATCCATGTTACTTTTGTCCCTTTAAACATCTGTTCTCATTATTAAAGCTTTGCAATCTTTCACTTCATAGTACGAATTGTGCGGAATTGCTGAAACACCATGCAGGATAGTCTAACTTAACGGCAGACTGCAGCAGATCATTTATTTTGCTACCAAATTAACATTGCTGCTACTGTGAATTATTAGGCACTGAGCAACTTGTTAAGTACAATTCTAGTCTAGTATTTTGGAAAGAAGGTGTTAAAATGAGATAGTTGCAGTATAGCTGTTTATGACAGACTTGGCGAGAACTTGTACTAGTACCTTAAAGGCAATATCTGCTGTATTAATTGTTAAAGCAGAAACATTAATTGCACAGAGAGAAACGTTTAAATGTAATTGTGGCAAATTAATCTAAATATGGTAGAAATATGGTGCTGCATAGAAAAACTAATGTCCTAGGATTGACTGTGATTACTGGGGCTTATTAATAAACACTGGCAAATTTGCACCTAGGCTGTAACCCATGGCAACCAGATGATTACTTCCAATGTTCAAATTACAGCTGTCTTAAAAAAGCTGATAGATTGCTATGGGTTACTGACCAGGTGCAAATTTGTCTGTAAATAAACTGTAATAAACAGTTTATGGGGTTCTTCCTGTTTGATCTCTCAATCGAGGGAGTGCAAGAATGCTGTCTCTGTTATAGGAGAATAAGATTAGCACAAAGGGTATTGCTAAACAACAGATCTATTAAAAGGAAACTGTCATGTGTTAATGTGTTAATTTTTTTAATTAACACATCAGTTAATAGTGCTGCTCCAGTAGACTTCTGCACTGAAATCCATTTCTCAAAAGAGCAAACAGATTTATTTTATATTCAATTGTGAAATCTGACATGGGGCTAGACATTTTGTCAATTTCCCAGCTGCCCCTGGTCATTTGACTTGTGCCAGCACTTTAGGAGGGAACTGCTTTCTGGTAGGCTGTTGTTTTTCCTTCTCAATGTAACTGAATAGTACTATTAAGTGCTGTACTTAGATCTACCAGGCAGCTCTTGTGTTAGGGAGCTGCTATCTGATTTTCTACCCATTGTTCTGTTGTTAGGCTGCTGGGTGGGAGAAAGGGAGGGGGTGATATCACTCCAACTTGCAGTAAAGAGTGATTGAAGTTTATCAGAGCACAAGTCACATGACTTGGGGAAGCTGGGAAATTGACAATATGTCTAGCCCCATGTCAGATTTCCAAATGAAATATTTAAAAAAAAAAGTATTTAAATGTAGAATTCTTCTGGTCTCTCTCTATCTCTATCCTCTCTCTCTCTCTCTCTCTCTCTCTCTCTCCATGCTAATAGAGCCCATACTCCAGATGGGGAAAATTTGTTTTAAAAAAGATCCACGTCTAAAGTGACAGCTTTTTAGGGGGGCATGCCTCCTTTTTTCCATATTACTAGGGAGCTTCTCTGGTGAATGCACTTTCACTAACTGTCAAATCTCCAGTCTTCATTACAGCTTTTCTTTAGGTAGCTCAACATTCAGGCCAAGTTTTGGGGGCAGGCTCTTAAAGAAGAGGAGCAGGTTGCAATAGGTGGCAGAGACAAGTGGGAAGCAAGAGACAACCTGTCCTAGGGGGACAGAGATTCTAAATCTAGCCCTGCCTACTTCTTACCCCCACATGGGGACGTTCCTGCCGTTTGAGACAGCCATGTTGGAACACACACATGCATAGGATTAAAAAGATTCTTTGAAAGAGAATGTGGATAACCAGTGATCTGTGGCATTTGTTCCTTCCTAGGGCAAGGGCCAGAGTCCTCAATATGGAACTTTGTTATAGAAATACTATTGTTTCCACCATCTCTAGTGGGGGGGGGGGGGCGTTAGTTAGAAGCAGTTCATGCTCTTTCTTATCAGAAAAAGGGACTTGTATTCAGATTTGCTTTTGTGTTTATTAGTACTATTAAAAGTGTAGCTAAAGGTTCTAGTGGCAGTAATTGCTTTTTTGTAGCTCACCTCATACCTATATCCTTTGCTTACTGAACTCTCTACTTGCTGCTCTACAGCACATCAGGGGACACCAATAGATTTATGCAGTGCACTTGGGAGCCGGAAGCACTTCCAAGTCTTTCAGGTACAATTTACTGCTGCCTGCCCATGGATGGGCCCCCATAACCTTACCCTATCTGACAGTGGAGACTAAATAAGGAGCCATCTACAGTCAAACTTACGATCTCTTTGCTGAGCAAAAAAAAAATTAACTGAAGACAAAAGGATACCTTTGCAGTACAATGCTACCATTTTTTTGGTGTCACACTCATAAACAATAATAAAACAAAGGATAATAATGATGATGACCAGTACATGACAACTAAAAATGTACTGTACTGTACAAAACATTTATTTAATTTTTTATTAATAGCCCTATTGGAAATTTCATCAGATTTGTTCGGTGACATAGCCTTAAAAAATACAATGGTGTCTATTGCAGTTTTGGGATTTTTAAATGTTTTTTATGACATGTCACTGTGCTACAAATTATGGAAAGACCCATTAAATGGAAAACTGCAGACTGCAAGCTTTCCAGATAATATTTCCCATGCTTGTAGTTTCAACGCTTACATACAGTATCTTTGCATCTCTGATATGAAAGAAGGAATATGTATGACTGTGGTTGTATTGACAATCCTCTCTCATATTCGAAGGGTGTATGGGTAGTGTTTTGTTTTGTTCATTTCCATCTGACAGAAAATGAGAATAAACTTTGGACACATTGTGATCTAAAACGATGGTAGGATGGCCTGGTGAAACCTTCCCAGCAGTCAGGCACATTTGGCTAAATTGACTGACCAGATCTGGGCATGTATAGTTTTAGATAATTATCCGCACATCACTTTTCCTTTAAGTAATGTCTTCGTTCTTTCCCCCTTTTTTTTCTTGCATTTTTGCAAAAGTAAATTATGATGAGAAATAAAGTGAACTGAAACAAATTCAACACATTTACCTTCAGAGGAAAGAGGCAAAGGTAGTTAATGCAATACGAAAAGTAAATGCATCCGTTCTGTTCATTTCCATTAAGAGACACATACAATAAAGTTTGCTGAAAGGTTGTTTATCAACTGAAATTTGTCATGCCAAAAACTATTAAGCTAATTTTCCAGACGTACTGTATGTATTAAGTTAATATGATGTCTGCTTGAAGGGGAAATATGTTTTACGTTTGTAGTAGCAAAGAATATTAGAATATTATTATTATATATATATATATATATATATATATATATATATATATATATATACTTTTTTTGTGTTTAGTGTACTGTTTTATTTCCAGGAGATTTATGTTGGTGTAGAGGGGAGAGAAATTGACTAAAATTTGTAATATTATACATCATTGCTTGTCTGTACAAACATGTTTTATGGAGTGATTGCACATTTAATCCCTTCAGTGCTGGAATCCAGACAACACACAGTAATTCAGTATGTTGCGGACCTCCCAGTAGCACCAGAGTTGAATTAAATTCTACACCAAGATCATTTATTATGCCTTTTTTTTCTATCTACTTCAGAATATGACTGTTGAAATAACGAAACAGACCACAACGATTAAATATTTGAAAAATGAAGTCCAGGCAAAAGAGGACCATATTCGGGAACTGCTAGAAAGGTATGGTTTACGTTTCTTTTCAACTTTTCCCTTATTGATCCATTGTATTTGCTGCCACCTCGTGGCATATATGGATCCATGCACACTTTTTTTTTTTTTTTTTTT
>CM044431.1:127818225-127846733 GCA_024363595.1 Xenopus borealis
GCAGCTAGGCTGGGGGGAGAAGGGGATCTGTGTAGAGTAGTTTTTTTTTTTTTTTGCTTTAGGGTTTAGTTCTCCTTTAAGTTCTCCTTTAAGAAGCTTGCAAGCTTAGGAAGGTACAAGTGATTCATTTAGTTTTAGTGTTGTAGTTGAAGTGCAAGAATCATGATCCTGTAAGGCAAAGGACTCCCTGTGTCTTTTATATATATATATATATATATATATATGTGTGTGCTTTTAAGTAGACATTTTCTGTATATCGTTTCTCTTGTGTTTATGCTATTGAGTTTTCTACAAATTCCTTAGCTGCATCACTAAAGCTGGTAGATGGGCATTCAGGTACCTAACGTATCCCCCAGTCATATCTGAAACCTAATCCTGTTGCTCAGTTGCATTGTTAATACAACAATTTCCCCATACTCTTATCATATTGGAAGGCTTTATTGCCCTATTACTTTAAGGTAAAAGCAGCAATCTTGAAAGGAGCTCATTGTGTGCTCAAATGAATTACGGTGAACTTCTTGTAAGTTTTGTATCAGCAATTTGAAAGTATAACAGTCCGTTTAAGAAGCTCCTTGTTGCACATTAGGATGGTTACATTAATATACTGTTGTTGTTTTTTTTAAAATAAAGCCGGAAATAAACGCTTTTTCCCCAGTTGTTGAGCTTATATTCTCTATAGATTCATGGTACACAGAATCGGACAAAGTTTTATATCTATGCTAATGATAAGAGTAATAATGTTGATTGTTGCAGCAGACCATTTAATGTGGCTATGTAAAATATACAGTCTTTCTGTGCCACTGAGCTTGGTCTATGAACATAATTGTCCAGCAGTATTGATTTAATTGCCTGGGTTTATTTGTGGACTCCTAATTATTGACTGGAGGTAAATTTAATAGAGAAGTCTTTATGAACACACGGAAACCACTGCCCTTGCTGTTTAACATAATGAACTGCACCATATCCCTTTAGATCGTTTTCAGGCTCATTTTATTCCTATGTGACACAACAATTATGCTTGAAAGACCCTTTATTTTTATTTTAGTTTTCATTTTTTTTTGTAATCCAGTCTTAGTAAATTAGGGTGGAACAAAAGGGGGGGAGTGTGAGAGTAGTACTTACTAATCAGTAATTGCTCTTTCCCATTTAACGGCAGGGAGTCTGTAACCTTCAGTGAACCATTAGTTCGTTTATTGTTAACTTCCATTAAGATTTATTTTGGGGGGGTCACATAGTACTTGACAATGTGGACTCTTTAATTGAAGAGGTTTATTCCTCCTTTAATTAGATTTTTTTCCCTTAGATTTCTTTTATGTGTTGAGCCTGCCGTGTACACATCTCACCATTAATATTCAAATGGTTCACTTCGGAATGCGGCTAGATTGAAAACCCAGCCATCACTAATCAGACTGCACAGCTGCTTAACCATTGCCTCTGCTCTCACTATTCCCGCTGCTTTACCAATCCCTTCCTCTTCTTACTCAGACCATATAGCTGACATTTACATCAGCAGCTTCTGCCTGGCATCCATGCATAGACATTGTATCATTTAGCCTATTGCACTGTATATCTCCAGCAATATACAAATGTAACACCGCACTAGTGATGAGCAAATCTGTCCCATTTCCCTCCGTCGAAAAATTGATCTCAATTCTCGAAAAGATTCACAAGCTGCCAAAAAAATTTGCAAACTTCTTATGAAGACTTTTTTTGTCCAAATGCATTCAAGTCAATAGGTGTTTTTTTCTTATGGAGACTTTTTTTGTCTTAATGCATTAAAGTCAGTGGGTGGTTTTTCTTATGGAGACTTTTTTTTCAAAATGCATTAGGGTGGTGGCAGACGGGAAGATTAGTTGTCCAGCAACAAATCTTCAGAAAACCGAAGCAGTCCATATGCCATTCCGCCGGGAATTTGTATTCTCGCCAGTGGCAAGGCATTTTGAGAGATTAGTCACCTGCAGTAGAGGAGAATTGTCGTTGGTCGACTTATCTCCCTGAATTTTCAACTGTGTTAATGGGCATGACTTTTTTGTCCTAATGCATTAAAGTCAGTTGCCGTTTTATTCTTACTTGTGGGCGTTTCTCTCTGCAAATTTTTCAGCTGCAAATTTTGCTGCAGTTTTGCGGAAAAAAATTGCACATTGCAAAATTTGTAATAAATTCTCTAACTACACAGCACATGAATATTACACATTCTGTAGTCCTTAAATTATATATATATATATATATATATATATATATATATATATATATATATATATATGTGTGTGTGTGTGTGTAGTTGGGTTTTGAGAATGATTAGGTTTGATTTTCCTAATTTATCAGTTTTACTCCTTTTCTTCTAATGTTTTCAACTGATAATGGCACTGTAATCTGGCTATTCTGTATTCTATCTCATAGACTAATGTGCAATACACTGGCCAAGGTTCACATTTATGCACATATTTTAAGTCTGGGTGCTGTACAAGTAAAACATAAAAGTCGGTGCAGCCAGTAAAAGTTGTTGGAAATGAAATATTTAGTACAAAGAGAATCCGTTTCTTCTTGAGAAATATTGAAATGATACAATGTACTATTCTTCCGACAATCGAAGAAAATGTAATAGGAGAAGGCTTATGCCTGTGAATTGTTACGGTCACATTTAGCTTAATCAAAAAACACTGATCCCCCAAAGTTTACACTGGCAGTTCCTTTTGTATCTCAATCTGCGAGGCTATACCTAAACACAGATTATACATTGGCTCCACCTTGTGGCAAAAGAACACCTTAGCTCATCATTCTATAGTTGATAGTAACAGAGTAGCGCTTAGAAAAGTATTTTATATAGCAGTATAATATTTATTAAACAAATGCTATCAAAATTGTTGGCTCCCTTCAACTCTGTAGCTTTATTTCAAAAGGGTATATTAAGAATAAATAGCACTCGTTACTGTAGAGGAATTAGTGGAGTAGGGGTGCTAGGGTTGCAGCAAAAATGAGTGCAGCTTATCATAGAGGAGATCTGTTGCTCTTTGTTTATCGATGAGGAAAAACTGATTTGCTGGGAATAGGTTAAAGAAAGGTTACGTCTGGTATTCATTGTTTAAAGGACAAAGAAAGTTAAACTAAAGAATTAGCTAGAAATGTTGTACATTAAGATTTCTGTACCAGCCCAAGGCAACCACAATCCTTTAGCAGAGAAGATCTGTGTGCCCAAAGATATCCCAGTAGCTCCCCATCTTCTTTTCTGCTGATTCACTGCACATGCTCTGTGCTGCTGTCACTCACAGCTTAGGGACCCACTCACAATATACAGTAAACAAATGTCACAGTGTAAGGCTGATTAGTAATTAATACAGATAATTTCTTCATGGTAGCACATAAACCAGTGCAACTAGCATCAGAATTTAATACTCAGCCCTAGGATCAGCTTGTATGACATGCCAACATCATTTTCTGCTTGATAATTTGTGGCAACCCCTAAGTTTAGCTCCTCAGAGCCCACTGAGCATATGAGTGTCACACTTTTCAAGATGGTCACCCCCTGTGACAAGTTTGATGTCCTGGATCATTGCTGCTATTGACAAGCTGAAACTTTAGGCTGGTGCAATACATGCAGTACATAAAATATGGCATTTTTAGCTCTATTCATTTTTAGGGTTTAGTTCTCCTTTAAAGGAGTATTCGACCTGTACCCTACATAGAACCTCCTCCCCCCCAGCCTAGCTACTACACCACGTAAAGGCCCCTAACTTTTTACTTATCCCTCTGTGCATATTCTGTCCTTGGAAGTTCAGACGCCATCTTCTTTTCTTCGGTAGCAGAGCAGAGTTTCTGCACATGTGCAGTTGGAGTAATATTCCGGTCCTGAACAACTGCGCAAATAGTAAAAAATTAAAGCCAATTGTAAATTGTCTCAGCATATCGCTCTATACATTATAATAAAAGTTAACTTAAAGGTGAAGAACAACCCTTTTAAGTCAACCCCTTGTTAATTTCTTTGTAGAATATAAACTATTAGGACTGTTATAGGTAATAAGGAAAGACCTGCGTTAGACAATGAATTCGCAACCCAGCATAAACCTGCAAGCTGAGTTTGTAACTGTATCTTATCGAATACAAGGAAAAGGCAAAGAAAGTCGACATACTCTTCATAATAAATCTATTAATATTCAAATAATACAAATTTAAACTATAGTGAACACATTTAGAAAGACACATTGCATCTGCTAGTAGGTAAATTGAAGTGCTCGGTGTAGAGATTAGAAGTGGCATTTCATCTGTGCTTCTGGAATTGTAAAGTGCAGTATTTTGGCCATTAAGTTGTCCATGAATTTTATGGCCCGTTCATTAAAATTACTTAAGGACCTATGCTGTTAAAGGGGACATGTATCCTCTTTACAGTGAGAGGCAAATAAAATATGCTTGAGAAAATTGCAGTCTAAAATGTGCCATTTTAGTAATGGAAAAGATCATTGCTGTTAACATTTAATGCAGCAGAGCACTGGATACTGAAAGACTAGTTAGAAATGCCCTCCTCCTTTTTAGTTATTCTGTAACATTCATTTACTCCATGTTGTATCACCAAGTGGCATGTTATGTGAACAGAAAATCAGGACTGCTGAGAATGTGTTCCATCTCTGAAGATTACCAAAGGGCTGGATGCTTTGTGACTGCCCTGCAGATGACTGTAACCTCATATTGATCAGATGATTGAAGATAAATGCCAGGGCTGCTAGCATTGCAAATTACATCATTAACATGATCACCAAGCCATGACTCCTTCAATGCAGTGTTTATCTTAATTCATTTTAATCCCGCTCTTTAGTCATTTTCAAGATGAAGCGCAATATTAACCGCACTAACCAGAATGATCAGTGCCGAAGTTATGAGAAGAGATCATGTTGACAAGTTGCTAGAACTAAATGGAATTTAATATGGAAAGCAATTATTGAATGCAGCTTAGATGAAGCACAAGCCACATTCAATAGCCCCTTATTCTCTTCTCTGTGTTTCAGTTCCCTTTTGCTTCCAGCCTCCTGAAAGCCGTGCAGGAAAAACTCAATGAGAAGACTAGACTTATTGAAGAATACACACTGCTGAAGAGAAATACCTCCTGAATCTACTCTACCTCTGGCAGGCATATTGCACAAATTTTCAGTAAATTTCCAGGACAAAAGCTATTTGTACTAAGATTTATTTGTTTGAATTGGGTTTTTTCTGTGCTCTAACCTAGTTTTCTGTTTTAGTCAAAGCATTGGGGCAAATAATTCCCCAGGCCACCAGACCCATATCTGCTATTAGAAGGTGTGAAACCAAAAATCTACCACAGGGGTGTCCAAACTGCGGCCCAAGGGCTGCATGCGGGCCAGGATGGATATGAATGTGACCCAGCGGGAAACACTTAGTTCCCGAGGAAATGTCATAATAGTATAATAATAAGTCTATTTACTGTAATATCCAGGTGTACCATATTTCAGTGTCTAGCTCCAACTGGTTATCAAACTGGTATTGTGGTTATTTTGTGTATTTTTTCTTTACATTTACAAATCAAAATTGTTTGTATCTCGTGTGGCCCCAGACAATTTTTCTTTTTCCAATGTGGCCCAGGGAAGCCAAATGTTTGGACACCCCTGATCTACCATGAAAACTACCTAATATACTGATTCCTAAATGAGTCATGGCACCTTGCTAATATTTATTATGAGAACAATATAGAGAAGGTTTTTTTTGTTTTGTTTTTTTAAACTAGAGTTTATTTATTAAATGTGCAATAAAACATTATTCCATATTTATAGAAATGCTGTAAGTCAACAACTGCTCTTGTTTTTTCCTGTAACTTTTATCAGATGGTTCCCCGATTGATGCAGGCAATGAAGAAAAATATTTGCTTTTTATATGTTACATGTAGGAATGTCTGTTTCTCTGATCAACAATGTGAAACAGCCACTCTTTTATACACATCATTATTAAATGTTTTATAACAGTCAAGATTTCATTTATAACTGTGTACATATGGATATATTTTTGGAATTGGATCTTCATACAAGTCTACTGGAAAAGCATGTAAGCATTAAATAAACCTAATAGGCTGGTTTTGCTTCCAATAAGGATTAATTATATCTTAGTTGGGATCAAGTACAGTGTACTGTTTTATTGCTACAGAGTGCAAAGGGAAGAACGTCAATTTGAGCACTGACAAAGAACAAATGGTTAAAGGAGAACTCAACCTACCAATTAAGAAAAGCCCCTACCTACTAAGCTAGTCCCCCCTCCCTGCTTCTTCATCTGTTATAGGGCACCGTATCGGAGTAGTCCTCCATTTTGTACCAACGGTGCATGCTCCAAAAGTGCCCGAAATTGCTGAAGAGGATCCGGAGAAATCCAGAGGACCCAAAACAAAAATCAGAATAACCGGAAGATGGCACCTACAAGCTCCACTGTGCTTACTCTGCACTATTAGGTGAGAAATATTTTAGGAACATTTTCAGGGCTATTGAAGTATGCACGGGGGAATCAGGGAGAGGGGACTATCTAGCTTAGTAGGTAGGGGCGGGTTGAGTCCTTCATTGCGTTACAGACAATATTTTCAGAGTACTTACTGTATGTAGCAGTTCCTTTTGCTGTAAGTCTTCCTTTAATTTAATACTCCAACTCTATAAAATGTCCAGCTATTTTTCTATTTACCTAGCCGTAAGGGCCCACTTTGGAAAAAGCGGGTTTGCAATTACAGTCATGCTGTCTAGTCACTCCACTGTCGCTGATGGATTGCCTGCAGTGTGATACAAGGCCCTAAAGAGGGCAAACCACCTAAGTGTTGTGAGTATTATCGTCCATTGCTGAATCATGATAACATTTATGCTAAAGAGTTGACTAATAGATTATAGTTAGGCATTAAAGATATTGTCCATCCTGACCAAACTGGTTTGTGCACAAAAAGACTACTAATATTAATATACGATGACTCAACAATAGACTCTTGGGCATGATAATGAAGGACACAGAACTGGAGTAACTTTAGATAAAATGAAAGCATTTGGCACCAGTGGCTCCCCATGGGTTCAGGGCTTGTTTGCAAGCCTAGATTAAGTCTTTATACCATAACCCACAGACAAAGTATCTGGTAAATGGCCTACACTTAGATAATTTGAGTGAGACACAAAGCAGGGATGCCCTTTCTACCCCATGCTCTTTACCCTAGCCATTACCCATACGTAACAGAGAATCCTGTGAAATTGTGGAACTCTTCTGTTAGGAGAACTCACCCGACATGACAAGATGGCGGCATCCTGTCGCCTACCCAGCCTTCTCCTGAGTTGACGTCAGCACTCCCGCGACGGAACGAGTCGCGCGCGTCGACTTCGACGCCGGCGTATGGGCGACTTCGGCGACGGAACGTAAGCACGCTGACGCGATGACATCACGGCGTCCAGTTTGGCGCCACTTTTGACTATTTAAACCCCCAGCTGACTGTAACCTATGCCCAAGTATAGGTCTTTGTTACAAAGTTCCTGGGTGTGATTCCTACTATTGATTCCTGATATTGATTCCTGTTTTGACCCTTGCCTGAATTCTCGTCTACGAACCTTCTCTGCCTGGATTGACCCTTTTGCCTGGACTTGACCACTCTCTTGCTTAACCCTTCGGATACCTCGTTTGTATTGAACTTTGCTGGATTGACCCTTTTGCCTGGACTTTGACCACTCTTCTGCCTTACCCTCTTGTTACCACGAACTGTGTTGGCGCTGCCTTCTTCCTTGGTCCGTAATCCCCCTTCGGAGCCCTTGGGCCCTGACATCTTCTTGGGCAGAGTTGTTGAAGAAATACAGTATCTTTATATGCTGACAATATGTTCCTGTGTCTTGCTACACAGGAGGTTCTTTATATGTAAAGCTGAAGTTAATAACTGGATTTGGGCTACATGAGAATACCCCAGAAACCCTACCCCTACTTGGCCATCTTCATGTAGTACAATTAATTAAATACCTTTGGATTGATATACATAAACATTGCAAGTAGTTTGAAGATGCTAACCTTAGCTCTACAAATCATTAATCATATTTTGGCAGATACCACAGCCATAGTTGGCTATTTTCAGGTGGTACTAACAATTAAAGGGGGCCTGTCACCGAAACATAAAAAGCTGTTTTCAAATTAAACACAAAACCCACATTTTTTTTATTTAAGCATACATACCTGTTATAAAGGTATTTAAAATTTAAGTTGTCAATCTTATATTGACTGCCCCATTTTCTATGCCTTATGTATAGCGATGGGGCAGGCAATTACCTTCACTTCATATTCTGCACTTTCTAGATTTCACTGCACTTCTCAAATTCCTCCTATTTACTTGCCACCTATTTGTGTACCCGGTGCATGGGCATCAAGTACCCCATTGTGGTGCATAGACAAGATTTTGACATGATGCAAAACTTTCCTATTAAAGGTCTTCACAAAATGGCACCTGATTCCATGGTGCTATGTTGTAATTTCAAGATTGAAGAAAGCACAATTTAAATCATTTATGAGTGTATGTAAAGTTTATTTTGTTTAACAAAGCCAATAGGAAGGGATTTGAAATTAAGTATTTGGGTTACAGGTACCCTTTAAATACCTAGAGATTGTTATACACACTTCCCTACATAAAACTTTGAATATGCTAACCTCAGCACTACAGAACAAACGCCAATGTTAAAGTTTGGAAGAACTCAAAATTTATGTTCTCCCCAGATTTATTTATGTGTTTCACAACTCACCCACTATCCCACCTCCTGTGCTTTAAGCAAGTAGAAACCCTTGTACACAAATCCTTGTGAGCTGGAGATCATCCTCACATTGATTTTAAATTCCTGCAAGGCAAGATAATCTTGCAATCTCTAATGTTATACTTGTTTCTTAGTGTGTCAACTGATGTGTCGCTAGTTTCCAGGTCTGATAACACCTCGACAACTTTAAAAGCAACTGTGGAGTGTTCTCTTGAGACACTAGTCATACTTTTGTATGAAGGACAATCCCTCTACCACTATTTCTTTATTTCTGCTTTAATTCCCTTTGTCGTGAATGCATTTCAAAAAGCTCTCAAACTTTTCTACAAACTCAGACTGGTCTAGTTAAGATGTAGCTGATCTATACTGCACTTTCCAGAAATTAGATGAGCTTCATTAGGAATAAAACACATAAACAATGACGAACTAAAACTACATGTCTAAGGGAAAGCCAACTTTTTTCTCAGTGTACCTTTAGGTACTTACAAGTAATACGTGCTTCTGCTTCAGACTACACTTACTAATAGGCCAATAAAAGTAGTTGAAACCATTCTCAATGTATACCTGTATAGGAAAGACAGGTAACAAACCTCTCTCTTGGTATATGCTAGTGTCTGGCAGGTCTGACCTGACCTATTTTCTAGGGATGAAATTAAGCAAGTCCCAAATTTCTACATCCACAATAGGTGTAATGCATAGTTACTTCCTCCATGTATATCTTACGCCCTATAGAAAGACCAAGTTGTACCCAAAAACTTCTCGTATGCCCAAAGTCCTACCAAGAGGGTGGGTTCTTTTGTTCAAGTGTTTTGGGACTGCTCTCTCATCCAACACATCATACTGTAATATTAAATTAAACCTCAGAGATTTTGAATCTTTCTGAAAGTTTGGCTACTATATATTGTGGATGTTCTTGGCTCATTGTCTTGTCTGTGGGTGCATGGACTAATCTCTGGCCTAAAAAAAAAAAAATAGACCAGCATGTTTATGCTATTTGTACTCTGGGTTCTGATTTTACGTTTGGGAATACTGTGTTTGTATGGATGGAACATTATAGGCCCTAAATTAATTATACAATGACACTGGCAGATATGGGACAGTGCACTTTATTTTCTTGCATCAGCTCGCCGTTGACTTTGTTCAATTATTTATCAAAGACAGGGTTCTGTAGATAGCTTGAAAAACCCCATTTTAGAAGCCGATTAGCGAAGGCAGCTTTTGGCTCTTTACCAAATTGTAGTGTGATGGGGAAAAAAAGGCAACTTCCACCAAAGGCTCTCCACTGGAGCTGGAACCCTGGGTCCTCTGGGGGAAGAAACTACCCAATTTACTGCATGCACAACAGGACAGAAGTATGGGGAGAGCCGGTTTTGCTGACTCCGAAGTATGTCACTTTTGAATGCAGCCTAAAGAAAATGGCTCTGTACAGGATTAAACAAACTAAAATGGCCTGGGAAATCTTCCACCCAGGATTTGAACTTGGGACACCATGGGCACACAACCTGTGCATCAACCACCATGCCAAATTCTGGTGAGCAGTTCCGGATGACCTTAACAAGCGAATGCCCCCTTGTACCTCTACGTTGACTGACCTATGGGCAAGTTGTCTGCCTCTAGGTCAGGCCATGGGATTGCTAAGGTGGGGGGGAAGGTAGCCTGCCTGTGATGGAAGGAGGAGCCTTGCTGAAAAGCAGCATGGCTTCCTTTGCTGAAGGGATGTCTCGACAAAACTCCATTTGGATGCCCATTTTCTTATAGGAGTTGCCTGTAAGAACACCCCCACTGTCCTTTTTGGCAAATTGCATAATGATGACAGTGTTCTGTACCAAACTTTAAAAAAAAAAGTATTTGAGAAGCTGATTAGCAACAGTCGTTACTCATTAATGTCAGAAAATGCAGCTTTGGCTAACAAACAAATGCCTCCTTTTGCCTTTACATTAAAGGGTAGTGTCAGCAGACCTAGGTGGGGGTGAAGGTGGCCTACTTTTGATGGAAGCAGGGGCAAGCTGTCTGCCCCTAGGTCAGGCCATGGGATAACCAATGTGCAGGGGAGATAGCCTGTAAGAAACCCCTGCTGCCCTTTTTGAGGCATGCCTTGCATCAGCTCACAGTTGATTCAGTTGTTAACTTGTTTAACGAAGACATGGTTCTGTAGCTTGCTTGAAAAAATAACATTTGAGAAGCTGATTAGCGAAGGCAGCTTTTGGTGCTTTATCCATCCTTAAATATCGGTTAGTCAGTAATGTGATGGAAAAAAGGCAACCTCTGCCAAATGCTACCCACCGGGCTTGAACTCTAGCCATTTTAGGGGAAGAAGCCAGGCAATTTGCTGCATGCGCCGCAGAACAGACACATGGGGGTGCTGGTTTTGCTGACTCCAAAGCAGCAGTCATTTTTGAATGCAGCCTGAAGAAAATGGCTCTGTATATGCATAAGCAAATCAGAACGGTCCAAGTAACATCCACAAGGGATTTGATCTCAGGACTCCACAGGCAGACAGCCAGCACTTAAGCCACTGTGCCACAGAGCCAAATCCTGATGGAGGTAGTTCCAGATGAACTTAACAGTGGAATTTCCTCTTTGACCTTGGTCAATTGTTTAAAGACAGGGGTCTGTAGATCTTTAAATAGTAGTTTAAAAAATAAATAACATTTGAGAAGCAGCTTTTGGCTCTTTATATCTATATTAAGATCTGTTTAATATCTGTTACTCATTAATGTGATTAAATAAATGCTACTTTCTCCTGAAGGTACCGACCTGGGCTTGAACCCAGGACGAAGAAATGAGACCATTTGCTGTTTGCGCCATAGAACAGACCTGTTGGGTTGCCTGTTTTGCAGAGTAGCAGTCACGTTTGAATGCAACCTCTAGAAATGGTTCTGTACAGGCATTAGCAAACTGAAAAGGTCCAGGAAATCATCCACCCAGTATCTGAACTCCACAGACAGACAACTTTAGCCACCGTGCCACAGAGCCTAATCATGCTGGAGAATATATACAGGATAACCTTAACATATTAACATAGAAAGTTAGGTTGAAAAAAGACACACATCCATTAGGTTCAGCCTTTTAACTTATTAACCTGCCTAACTTCTAGTTGATCCACAGGAAGGTTAAAAAAACCCCATCTGAAGCCTCTCCAATTTGCCTCAGAGGGGAAAAAATTCCCCTCCAAAAGGCAATCGGACTAGTCCCTGTATCAACTTGTACTATGTGCTATCTCCCATAACTCTGTATTCCCTCACTTGCTAAAAAGCCATCCAAACCCTTCTTAAAGCTATCTAATGTATCTGCCTGTACAACTGATTCAGGGAGAGAATTCCACATCTTCACAACTGTAAAAGAAAAAAAAAACCCTTCTGAATATTTAGGTGGAAACTCTTTTCTTCTAATTGGAATGGGTGACTTTGTGTCAGCTGGAAAGACCTACTGGTAAAAAAGTGTTAGAGAGATTATTATATGATCCCCTTATATATTTATACATAGTTAAATAACTATGAAATCACCACTTAAAGGAACAGTAACACCAAAAAATTAGTGTTTTAAAGTAAAGAAAATATCATGTAGTGTTGCCCTGCATTGTTAAAACTGATCTGTTTGCTTCAGAAACACTACTATAGTTCATATAAACAAGCTGCTAAGTAGCAATGTTGGAAATTGAAAAAAGGCTACATGGCACAGGATAAGTAATGGATAACAGATAACATGTTCTACAGTGCTTATCTGCTATCTGCTGTGTAACTTGAGCCTTTTCTCCTTTGAATAGCTGCTCCCATGGCTACACAGCAGCTTATTTATATAAAAAAAATAGAAGTGTTTCTGAAGCAAATACAACAGTTTTACCAGTGCAGGGCAACACTGCCTTATATTTTTATTACTTTAAAACAATTTAATTTTTTGATGTTACTGGTCCTTTAAGCGTGAACATCCCCAATTTGGTCAGTCTTTCCTCATAGCTAAGATTTCCCATGCCTTTTACCTGCTTAGTTGCCCTTCTCTGTACCCTCTCTAATACAATAATGTCCTGTTTGAGTGTGGGAGACCAAAACTGTATGACATATTCTAGATGTGGCCTTACAAGTGCTCTATAAAGTGGAAAAATAACACCCTCCTCCTGTGACTCTATGCCCCTTTTAATACAGCTCAAGACCTTATTGGCCCTTGATGCTGCTGATTGGCATTGCTTGCTACAGCCAAGTTTATCATCTACAAGGACTCCAAGGTCCTTTTCCATAATGGATTTGCCTAGTGCCATCCCATTAAGGGTACAAGTGGCTTGGATATTTTTACATCCCCGGTGCATGACTTTACATTTATCAACATTGAATCTCATTTGCCACAGATTGCCAGTTAGTCAAGATCCTGTTGCAAGGATGCCACATCCTGGATGGAATTAATTTGGCTGGATAGTTTTGTGTCATCTGCAAACACTGATACATTACTTATAATACCCTCCCCTAAGTCATTACTGAGCAAGTTAAATAAAAATGGGCCCAATATCGAGCCCTGAGGGACCCCACTAAGAACCTTACTCCAAGTAGTGAATGTACCATTAACAACCACCCTCTGTACCCGATCCTGATGGACCATTTAGACTTTTCGAGGTTTTTGTTTTTTTACAGATGCAGTCACTTGGATTTGTAAGTTAAATGCGTCGTGACTGAGGGCTAATTGAAGAAACTGTGTTATCTAAAGTTATCTTAACTCATTTAATGCATTTAACCTTTTCATTAGCATACCAAAGCTCCATTGTTTTCAATGGTGAACTCTTTAATTGGATGGGATGCTGTGACACAATATTCTGTGCTAAGTGGGATAAATGAGATAGATGAGTTGTCACAACGCATTTAACACACAATGCTAGCATTTGCCCGAAAATTTTTTTTAAAGGTTTTTAAAGGTTTTCAACGTATTTGTATTTTTTTACTGATTCATTTGTTTTCATTTGTGCTTTTTATATTCAGACCTTTTAATAAATTACATTATTATTATCACGTATTTCTATAGTGCCAACATATTTTTTGGAGTTATAACTGATGCAGTAATGTGTTTATATATGTGTAATTTTCTTTCTGTACAAATGTTGAAACTTGTGGGAGGCATTGAACCAAAGGAAAAACCAATGCTTTAAAGTAACCAAATATCTAATTATAGAAAGTGTAACAAATCGGATGGGTTAGTTGTAGATGGATAATATATTGTTCCCAGGGTGTTATGTAAGATAACAACCTGGAACATGGAATAATTAATTACAGGTCCAGCCCTTCTATACAGAACAGGGATGCAAGGTACTTGCTGCAGCTAAAGTACCTGACTGAACTTTTGAGGTGGAGCTGTCCCACTTCAGAGAGAGGGAGCAGGATCAGCACCACAATATAAAAGGAAAGGTTACTAGGGCCGGCCTCGGCACAGTGTCGCCCTACCTACAGAAAGCACCGCAACGTCAAGGGGGAAATCAAAATGGTGCAGAGGAGCTGAACATAGAGGCCTTCCCGGAATCACCCTCATCCCCTATTCCCAGCTCAGAGGAGTGCCCTGATACGGGCCCCATCGTAGTCCGGGCACAAGTATTAAGAACAGAGGAGCAACCCCCCCCCCAAAGGAGACAGACACGGTCACAGTACAGGTACTCTCAACACCTTGCACGCCTCCATGATAAGCTAACACTATCCATAGCAGACACCATACACTCTGCACTCAAAGAGATTCGAGCTGAAATAACTGACTTGGGGCAGCGAACAGACCTGTTAGAAACTAACGTAGATGAGCTTATTCAAGGCCATAATGATACACAGGAAGAAAATGCCACCTTAAAAGAAGAACTCACGGCACTGAAATCACATGTAGAGGACCTAGAGAACAGATCCAGGAGACAGAACCTCAGGATATGGGGGGCCCCAGAGAGCATCAGTACTCAAGAGATCAGACCATTCCTTCGCTCACTCTTCCATCAACCCAGACCTACCTACGGAGGCATGGTGCTTTGATAGAGCTCATAGGGCGCTAGGACTCAGACAACCCAACTCAACCACCCCAAGGGACATTATTGTATGCCTGCACTACTTTGAGAGCAAGGAAAGTATCCTGTCTAAGACCCGCAGCACATCACATATAGACCACCAAGGTCATAAAGTGTAAATTTTCAATGACCTCTCACCAATCACACTCAGACCTATACCCAGTAACCCAACATCTACGGGAACACAAGATCCCTTATCGCTGGGGGTTACCTTTCAAATTCATAGCAACAAAAGGAAACAGACAATACACTTTACAAGACCCTACGCAGGGCCTCCAGTTCCTCAAGGACATTGGATTACCCCCACCAGATGCGCAGCAGTTAACCCCCACGCAGAACAGCTCCCCTCGGAAGCCACTGCCCCCGATGTGGGAGAAGGTGAAAAGCACATACCGCCAACCAACGGCTCCAGAGACTCTGCATTAAACAATCCAAGCTTCTCCACCCTTCGTAGACGAACCTACATAATGATCCAGATCCTACCCCAGAGACCATCAACCGCAGAAGACCGCTCTTCTACAACCACATCCTTCTTACTCATTGCCCACCTTGATGTTCCCCCATTCAGGACTGGCAGACCTGATTCTCTCCAACCAGACCTTTGATTGGTAAAGGAGTAACGTTTGAAACAAACTGGTAAACTAGTTCCATATAAAAATGTTTTTGGTTGATTTAAAATATTCTGTTTTTGCCAATACTGTTTCTATATTATGTTTTATATTTACAAGCATAACAAAAATAATTGAATGTATGGTGATTTTCTCCCATCTGACTTTCTCTCCCAGCCACCTATGGCTTTCTCATATACACTGTGTGAGCTCTGAATGCCCATTTAGTTCACTTACCTGGAAAACACCCAGGTACAGCCCTTTCGACCCACTCCACTACATAGAGACATCTATGACAAACCCAAAATGGTGAAGATCTTAACATTAAATGTAAACAGTCTCAGTAGCGTAATGAAAAGGTACATGGCTATACGAAACATTCACAAACTGAAACCAGATATCGCCCTAATCCAGGAATCCCACTTCATGGCCTCAAATAATTCCACACTTAAAACTAATCTATACCCCAAAGTCTACCAAGCTAGCGTGCCCACAAAGAAAGCTGGTTTAATCACCATGTTTCATAAAGACTGCCCATTTGAAGTAACAGATGTAGATTCAGATCCTAAAGGGCGATATCTAATTATTACAGGGAAGCTATCAGGGCAACCACTCAGGATAGCAAATCTTTATGCCCCAAACACGAATCAAATGCCATTTCTCCGCAAAGCCCTTCAAAAGGCAGTAGAAGATTACCAGACCCCAGTGATCATAGGAGGGGATTAAAATCTAGCCCTTTTGGAAATTAAGGACCGCTCCTCCCCTCCCCATCAGGCTAGGTATGGGACACAATGCAGAAAACTATGCCAACTAATCCGCAAACTAGATCTCCGAGATACCTGGAGAATCCACCATCCAAATGAGAAGGCGTACACTTTCTATTCATCCCGACATCAGCTTTAGACTTCTTCCTTATATCTAGAGGCCTCCTTTCCAACGGCACTGCCGCAGATATAACTCCAGTATCCTGGTCATATCACTCCGCAGCCACGGTCGACATCGACTTCTGCTTTTCACCCAGGAGAGCAACCCACTGGCGTTTGAATGAAGCTCTTTTAGCTGACATACAGACCTGCTCCGACATCTCAGAAACCCTCACGGAATATTTCAAACTCAATGAGCACTCCATTAACGAAGACTCTTATAACAGCCTCTGGGAGGCCCACAAGACTGTTATAAGAGGAAAGTTTATTGCTATAGCCACCCACAGGAAAAAAATCCAGGCTCCAAACTAAACTCGACCTAGAAAGGAAACTGAAACTTCTTGAAACCTGAGCACAGAAACACCCCTCCACTCCACTACATAGGAGAATCGAAAAGACACGGAAAAATTTAAACTCCCTTAAATCCCAGGATGTAGAAAGAACACTCCGCTGGTCCAAACAAAGATACTATGAGAAAGGGGACAAACCCCATTCCCTCCTGGCAAAAAAACTAAAGGAGCAAACAGCCCAAACAACAATAACCTCAATAGACGTCGGCAAAGGGGAGATGACTTATTCACCTAACAAAATAGCAGAAGCCTTTCAGAAGTTTTACAGAGAACTTAACAATCTGCCTATACCCGAAAACACTGCCCTGGCAGGAAACATAACCCAAAGACAACAATTTCTCTTGCAAAATGTCCAAGCAAAGCTTACCCCCTCTGACTTAGAACACCTGAACAGTGCAATCACGGATACTGAAATCAAGGACACGATCAAGTCCTTCCCCTCCTCAAAGGCTCCAGGCCCGGATGGATTCAAATACCTATATTATAAAAAATGTTCTAATATTTTGATCCCACATTTAGTTAAACTTTTTAACTACTTTTTGAACAAGAGTCCAATACCTAATAGCATGCTTTCCTCCTACATTACACTTATACATAAAGAGGGAAAGGATCCAACTCAATGCTGAAGTTACAGACCGATAGCACTCTTGAACATGGATCTTAAACTGTTCACCAAAATACTAGCTAACAGATTAAATAGACTCCTCCCTACTCTCATTGACACAGATCAAGTGGGATTTATATATGGGAGACAGGCAGGGGATAACACCCGCGAGCAATTGATCTAATTGAAGCTATCAACAAAACAAACACTCCAGCGCTCCTACTAAGTCTGGTCGCCGAAAAGGCGTTTGAGCGCCTGAACTGGGACTATATGCTGGACCTCCTCCAACATATTGGAATCAATGGCCCCTACCTCACAGCCATTCGGCACTTGTACAGCATGCCAACTGCAACTTTCACGCTACCGGAGGCATCTACCAAACAAATCCTAATTCGAAATGGCACGAGACAGGGATGCCCATTGTCACCTCTGCTGTATGCACTAAGTGTTGAACCCCTAGCCTGCGCTATACGTAATCACAAGGATATAAAAGGACACAAATTTGTTGTTTCTTTATTCGCTGATGATATACTATATAATAGGGCAAAATCTACCCTATTACCTCCACGCAGTGCTGGCGGGATTGCCACGAAATAGGAACCCTGGAGCACATAACGTGTCAATGTCCCAAACTAAGTCACTTCTGGAAGGCAGTGGAAGACCTACTGACAACAGTCCTTTCCCATCCCACACATTTGGACATCCTAAACACGATGGTGGGCAAACCTGACCCCCAGAACACTACCACAGAACAAAGATTAGTGTACTACACTCTAACGGCTGCAAGACTATCCATCACAAGACGCTGGAAGGATCCAAATCCACCTACAATGTCAGAAGTGCTCTCCAAACTGGAAGAAATGAGGGACATGGAGTGCTTGACTGCCAAATTACAGGGTACCACCCCACAATTTCTGAAAATATGGGCTAAGTGGGACCTATACAACCAGAAACGCAGAACAACCGACCACAGACTCACACAGTGTATCTAACTCGAAACTTAAATACTTATTCTAAACCAAATCTTAAGGCTAACGTGACCCCAAATACTATCTCACAGCAACCCATGCTGCCTCCCTATTCAGCCTTATCAATTACCACTTTCCCTCACTCTTTCTTCCTCTTTATCTCCCCTCTTACCTGAGCATCTGTTAAAACTGTTCTAGATAACAATACTGATGTTACATTAGACCATCAACATTATGTGTTACATACGTTTCCTCTGCAATAATAACCTACTGACTCTGTACACAATTTAAAACTAAAACTGTATAACATCAACATATATGCCTTTGAAAAACCTTGTAAAATCAAACCAAATAAAAGACACCCAACTGTAGTTAGGCTGCCAACTTTGTTTAGCAGGTGCCCTGGTGCAAGGTTTACTTTTCCTTGTTTTTCATTTTTTTTTTTGTGTACTTATTACCAAAGACTGTGTAATAGAATAAACTGCAGAAACTTGCCTTTAAGGAGATTATTTACTTAAAATCCAAATGTATATCCTATTGTATTTAAAAAGAACCACATCCAAACCCCCATGCTCCATTTAATAAAATAACCCGAATTGCGGAAAAACTCCATAAAATAGAGTGAAAACCAGAATTGCTCTAATTTTTGAGGCTTTCTTCCTGAGTTGCTTTATTTGTTCTAGTTTTATTTGGCTAAACCCAGTGCAGACCACAAAACCTACAAATTGTGGTGTGCCTCTCCTGTTGACTTATTCAGGTAAGAGATGGTGGATTATCGGATTCTGGCTTTTTGCAGCATCGAGGTATAATAAATCTCAAAAAGCTTTTTTTTTTCTTCCATGAAATGTATGAATTTTTGCCCAAAAAAGCCAAATAAGTTCGAGGTTAAGTAGATAACCACCTTAGAGAGCAACTCCTATGACTTTGTTTATCCTAAAAGACTGGAAAGAGGTCCCAAGACACTGACCCAGGTACCCTACAGGTCTACATGTCACAAAAGGCATTTATTATTTACATATATACATAATAAAAATAATAATCAGTACTGGATATTTCTACCTACAGTATTCAGCACACATTGTATTAAGAGTAAATTAGTGTACCTAGCTTTACTGCCATACAGGTTTGCATAATTCACCATGTCATTCCATAAAATAATAATCTTATTACATTTGGTACTCTGTCTATTGGCTGGCAACATTTTGTTGCATTGCTTGTGATTTCCAGTATTGATTTAATATTATTCTACAGTGGCCTGTAGATGGCAAGCTTGACCCAATAATGATTTTTTTTTTCATTCCAGAATAATGCTGAGTCCATAAAGTACATGATAAAGGAGCCAGAGAGGTTACACTCCAGAAGCAGTATTGCTTTAAATGGGTACTATAAACAAAATATTTTTTGCTTTTTCAAAATTTTACCAACATTTTTGTAATGTCTTTTCGTTAATTTGTTTCATAGTTAATACCTTCATTGGTCACCTGATTAAATGACGGTAACAAATAGGGGGACCTAAGATGACACCATTATGCTATCCACAGCTAAATGCAGGCAGCTCTGTATTCACTGAATGGAAGTCCTTCCGCTCTGTTCTGGGAGGTGCAGTACCGGAGCTCTACCTCTGTGCAGGGTGCAAAATGCATGGCATTACTAGCATTTAAATTTCTATTATTTTAACAAATAAAAATTTTTTAGGTTTTTTTTTCAAGATTGTCGCCATGCAGAATAGGCGCTTAGTCGCCAGGCGACTAAATCGCCCCGAATCTGCCTGTCTGCCTCAACCTTAATAGTGGATAATGTGTTTCCCATTAGTTTCCCTTTATGCTTTCTGTATATGGATATGGAGACCGCAATATAAAGTATCCTTTTTTTCTAGGTGTACCAGGTAAAGGGCGGAAATATTACATTACATCAAATACATCATTCTGTTACATTTTAGCTTGTTATTTGATTTTAGTTTAGTACTGCTGATATATCACTAGGTGGTGCCTTAGTGCACAAAAAAGACATGTTTTTAATACCCATCATTGTATCTCAGCCATTTGAGCTTACTTCAAGTAGCATGTTGTCAGTGCAAATGTTTCTGTTGAGTAGTATTAGTATTTGCCATGTATCCCTTGTCAGTTAAAGGAAAAGTCAATCCCAAAATCAAAACAATTCCTAATATAAGAAGCCATTATTCTGAGCGACTTCCCAATGTACATTTATTAAAACTATCAGTACACTATTGCAAAAGTCCGTAAGGGGTCCGTTTACTAAATCGCGGTAAATTTGATGATGTGTTTCCGCATGTTATCGCTGCAAATATTTTTCCACCAGAATATTTGCAGCGACTACGTTTACTAAACAACGCTTACAAGTCATTGCGATCACTTGCTGTTAACTACATTAACGAACCATCTTACGTTAGCGGTAATTTCAGCGATTTGCAAATTTTCCGGCCACAAACTATGTTTGCGATTATTATGCTGGAAAATAGTCTTGTTTTATGTCATTTATTATGGCATGATTTATGGCCAGCTATGTATTCAAAACTGCTAAACTTTATAGATATTATCAACACAGTAAACAGATTTCACACAATCAAACATGTATGCATCATATAAATTCACATTTCAATACATCCAGTCCCCTGCCAGTAGAATCATATAAAAAACAAGGTGTTATGGGATATTTCCTGTCCCCTTGAGAATTTTCTGGCGAAAAAAAATATTTTCCACCACTATATAAATGGCGGTAAAATTTTGCAAATATTCCAGCTTTAATTTTGCCTTTCACACATTTTGCTGTTTAATAAACCAGGCGTTAATGTGTATGTATCGTATTTTTTCAGTGAATGCAATAACTGGCGAACACATATGCACAAGAAAATTCACAAATTTATATTTACCGCTGGGTAATAAACTCACGAAAACACATTAAATTTGTCTATATTTTGTCCGCACTTTTTACCGCACTTTAGTAAACCAACCCCAAAGTTCCCCAGCAAAGACAGGTCTGTTGATCGGCTGTCTTATCAACAATCTGAGGCACCAGGGCAGAGAAGAAAGGGACAAACAAACCCTGCTTTCAATTAAAAACATAAACACCACAAAAAATGTGGTGCAACTGAAAAACTTGCTCAATTTTTTTTAAATGAGAAGTACTAGTTATTTTATTATAGTACATGTGAGCATATTAGTTGTCACTGGCACTGAATGTCTTTCACAGGGGGAGCACATTTCTATCCCCCTCCACCCACCCATCCCTTAACTCATGCATCATTCATTCAGACACACAAGTTAGGGAGATGTGGTGGTCATAGGTCTCCGGGTAAAAGGTACTGCTACATCTACAATCTTATAAATTTTTTATGTTTTCTGATCACTAAGTGCCAATTTTGTTCTTGTAAGTACAAGTAAATGCCGGACATGAACTAATAAGATACACTGGAAATGAATAATACCTGAATGCACTGGACTTTCACAATGTCTTCACTGGATTGGTTTGAACTTAATTGGGGGTGGGTCCTGATAATGTGCACTCCCCCTATGGGGGTTAAAAGTTTGTAACACACACTATCAGGCAGGCTTGAGAAAGGGCAAGACAAGGCCCGAAACGTTGCCTGTTACTGACCAACAGTAATAAATTGTTCACATCTACAAACAAGAGGTGCTGCAGTTATTTCCTTTCTATAGGCCACAATGTGGACTTAATAAATTGATATTGTTTAACACAGCATGACTATATAGAGATATTCTTATGTTGCATGTATTACTTCTGTTTGGACACTAGAGGTCTCTGTCATGCTATATTTGATTTGTAGTGGTATACCTTGGTTAGAATAGAGATTTTTTAAGAGTTTCATTGTTGCCCTTCTGTCTTGTCTCTGCCAGTTGTAAGTACATGGAGGCCGGTAAAGCACATTTGCATCTGGTCTCTGACCTAGAGTTTTAAAGGGATTCTGTCATTCTGTTTTTTTTCAAAATGTATTAGTTAATAGTGCTGCTACAGAAGAATTCTGCCCTGAAATCCATTTTTCAAGAGAGCAAACAGATGTTTTTTATGTTTAAAATCTGACAGGGGACTAAACTTAGCCGTTTCCCTGGTTCTCTCGGTCATGTGACTTGTGCTCTTATAAACTTCAGACATGTTTTACTGCTGCACTGCAAGTTGGAGTGATATCACCCCCACCCCAGTAGCCTATCAACTGAACAATGGGAAGGTAATTGGATATAATTGGTAGATATGAGAATAGCAATCAATAATAAAAGTACAAACCCAGCTGCAACTCCTTCAGTTACATTGAGTAGTAGAAACAATAGCCAATCAGAAAGCAATTCCAATTTGCAGTGCTGGCTCTTTCTGAAAGCACATGGCCAGGCAAAATGTCCTGAGATCACTGCCTACACACCAATATTACAACTAAAATACACTTATTGGTTAAGGAATAATATGTTATATGGTAAAGTGAAATATTTGCAGTGTAAACAGTGTATTTAGAAATATAAATTGCATGTGATTTTCATATACAGTAACATGACTTGATTTAATTTCAAGGGGAAATAAACTGTCCACTGCAAATGTATCTCCAGCTGGCAGAATGAAATCTATTGTTTGTATCCGATTTCAGTGCGAATCTGTATCAGTGAATTGGGAATGTAACTGTTGGAACAACTGATTAGATAAGAGCCATGTGCAGTACAGTTCACCCACCAGGACACCTTCTAGTGCAGGGGTCCCCAACCTTTTTTGCTTGTGAGCCACATTTAAATTTAAAAAAGAGTTTGAGAGCAACACAAGCATGAAAAAGTCCATGGGGATGTCAAATAAGAGCTCTGATTGGCTTTTTGGTAACCCCTATATGGACTGGCAGCCTACAGGAGAGAATGTTTGGCAGGACATCTGTTTTTTATGCAACCAAAACTTGCCTCTAAGCCAGTAATTCAAAAATAAGCACCTGCTTTGAGGCCACTGGGAGCAACATCCAAGCGGTTGGAGAGCAACATGTTGCTCGCAAGCTACTGGTTGGGGATCACTGTTCTAGTGTAACTGAATCTCGGTGTTGGTTCTTGTTATAAACCTATGAAGCAAATACAGGCACAATATAACGGCATAAAGGCAAAACAATTTAGGGGATGAACCTCCTTAATTGGATGCATACACGAAATCAAATAAGTAGTAAAATGTAGCACATAATTAGCTTAAAAAGTAAACATTGTGAACAAATACGGTTTTTGGAACTGACACTTCATTTTATAAGTTCCTAAATGAACTGATATATATAGACAGGCCTTCTTCATGTGCATTTTAACATACAATTAGCCAATTAGGATTTGCATGTATGTGCTAGTCAGTTGATAAAGAATCGTGCATTCACAAAGTAGACTATGAACCCCTCCCCTTACACTGACAGACATGGAGCAACAACTAGGTAATTGTAGATATAAGAAAACTGTATTTTTAACCCTCGTTGATGCGTAACTACACAACAACAAAAAATAAAAACATGTTTATGATCACAAGCACCAGCTTCCTGGGTTTTAGGCATAGAATAATAGTATAGGGAGAGCAAAAACTGGGACCAAGACATGCCACATTCAGGAAAACTTAAAAATATAATTTTGTTATGCATATGGAACGTGTCATGATTTGCTCAAAGTTTATAATAAATAGGCTGCGCAAAAATCTCTACTGTAGTTTCACTAGCCTATAAAATACAGCCAGAGGTATTTTGTTGTTTCTAATGTTTAAGCTGCAATGTAGATTTCTTATGAGATCCATGGCAAACATCTGATCATGTTCTACTCTACCTGTTCAAATAACACTGTTCCAAAACAACACTCAGAGAGTTGCTTTTGTACACAACTGATATGACGCCAGCTGAGAGGGGATATATGCACAGCATGTTTGACATGGTAAGACTTTAAACAAGGGAAAATGTTATAGAAAAAACATGACTCCCTTTCTGGCGTATTGGTTGGCACAAGCAAAGTTAAAATTCTGGTCACTGTTAAATATGTCCCCATAATAAATTGGCAGTGCACAAATCCATATTAAGTTTACATAACAGCTGTTAGTTTAAAGGGGTGGAAGCTTTCCATGACACAGAATTATAGCTCCTTGTGTCAGTAAGAACTGAAGCATCCTGGAAACCATAGATTGTTGTTGGTGCAAGTTGAAAGGCAAAAATGGTATAACATCACAGTTCAGGCACATTTCATAACTTCTTGAGCTAAAACAAAGTTAAGTCAGGAAGTTATTGTTGCTTTATATATGTATGTGCATATATGTATTTATCTTCTTGTGATAGAGCTGTGCTTCATATCTTTCACAAGTCCATACTAAATTATATTGATTCAGTGAAATAGCTGTACAAACATGTCATCTTTACCCAAAGGCAGTTCTTAAAAAGAAAGTGCAGTCTTACTATACAATACTCAAGAAATACTCAATGCATATTTACAGTTACATGCAAGTATGCATATTTTTGTTCTAGCCTTATGGTGTTCCAGGGAGCTTTTCTTCAGCATAGATTTCCTTTCACTTATATTTATGGTAGAAAAAAACACAAAAGATAGCACTTGTTACAAGGTGAGGAAGGAATAAAGTGCCAGAGCAGAGCTATAGTTTTAAAGGAAGCAAACTGGTAGTTCTGTGATAGCTTATACTGTATGCATATGTAATAGTTATTGGGCCTTAATATCTGGGGAACTGGGACTCAGAAGGAAATCCTTTGGAACTATGGCAAGTCAGTCTAACCATAAGTGAGCAGACCGAGGTCTAAGGAACTTTATATCATTGAAGCACAAAATGAAATAATTAATAGCAATACATTGAAAATGTAGTATTTCACCTAAAACTCTGAATAAGATCAAAATTGGTCATTGCATATTTTGATGCTCCACTTGTAAATGTTCAACAGAAATGTTTTATGATTCACGTCAACATTATGGCTCATATACAAAGCACAGCAGCAGTTGTGGCCCAGCACAGATGACAATGCATGAATTAACACCATTCATTAAAGGTATTTCCATGCATTAGACACGACAAGACTTTCTGATGCACACAATGCATGCAGTCATGTCGGATGCACACTGCAACTGCATCCGACATTTCTATTTCTTTCCTTATCTTCGGCTAATCCGACTTGACTTGACGCCAACGTTTTGTTGAGTTGAGTCGGATCATGCCAAAATTGCCCATGTAGTTCTACCCTTAAAAACCCTTACAAATGAATATGTGGTTAATGTTCAGTGGGCAAATCTGCTCTAGGAATAAGCTCTACCCATTTACTCAGTACAGTATCTGGCACATGATCTATGGTTAGGGATGGCGCGAACTGTTCGCCGGCGAACCTGTTCGCGCTCGCCGGAAGTTCGCGAACGTCGCGCGACGTTCGCCAATTTGGGTTCGCCTTAGTTGGCGCTTTTATTTTGCCATTTCTCCCCCAGACCAGCAGATACATGGCAGCCAATCAGTAAGCTCTCCCTCCTGGACCACCCCCACACCCCCTGGACCACTCCCCTTCCCTATAAAAACCGAAGCCCTGCAGCGTTTTTTCACTCTGCCTGTGTGTGCTGAAGAGCTAGTGTAGGGAGAGAGCTGCCTGTTAGTGATTTCAGGGACAGTTGAAAGTTTGCTGGCTAGTAATCTACTGTACTTCAAACAACTGCCATCTAGCTGTGTGAGCTTGTTCACATTCTGTCTAAATATCCATAATATTACCCTCTCCAGAAAAAGCACCTGAGTGACTTTTTTCAAGCAGCCATAATATATTTTACGTAATCCGTATCCACCGCTGTAGTAGTGTATACGTTGACCTTGTAGCCATTATTTGCCCTGTAGGCATTTTTTGCCCAGTGTGTTCTTCAAACAACTGCCATCTAGCTGTGTGAGCTTGTTCACATTCTGTCTAAATATCAATAATATTACAGTCTCCACAACCCCCTGAGTGACTTTTTTCCCTTTACAGCACAAAACGCAGCGCTGTGTCAACAATGGATTTTTCAGATACATTTTTGCCCTTGATCCCCCTCTGGCATGCCACTGTCCAGGTCGTTGCACCCTTTAAACAACTTTAAAATCATTTTTCTGGCCAGAAATGTCTTTTTTAGCTGTTAAAGTTCGCCTTCCCATTGAAGTCTATGGGGTTCGCGAACCGTTCGCAAATTTCCAGAATGTTCGCGAACATGTTCGCAAACTTTTTTTCGGCGGTTCGCGCCATCCCTATCTATGGTACAGATGCAAAAGTTATAGCAACAGAGGCAGTGTACCACATGACTGCCATGCTGTTGAGCCTAAGGGCATTGATGGCTCAGCTTGCCTCTGAGTCTATGCACTCTATATTTAAGGTTTGCTGATGGAGTAAAACACATGTCAAGTAATTTCTAGTAACGCCACAGTATGCAGGTTGTGGTTGTGGAGGAGTTTTAGCTTGCAAAAACTTACTGAGGAATACAATATTTGTTTAACAATACAGCCCTGATTTGCAGGGCTACAGTCCAATTCTGGAGTCTGTAACACAATTAACTTAAATATATGAATTTTTGCCAAATATCTCTCATCTGTAAGAGGTTAAAATCCTGACAGGAATAATCATTTGTATTGTACAAATATACTGACCAGAAGTGCAGCACATAAGGTTGTATGTTTTACTGTATCTAGGTTTTAGTAATAAATAGTTTCTGACAGACCAGTTTCTGTGCAAAAATCGTAGCCAGACACTAGCCACAGACTATAATCCTTAATGGACTTTCCCTAAACCCCCTTGTATGTCCTGTCATTTGGTCTGGTCTCTCCTCAGTGCTTTAGCCTCACAGAAAAAGATGGGCTGGTGGCCAGTGATGTACCTGAAAGTGGCAGTGTCCTCTTTACTGTTTTGCAGGTTCCCAGACTGGTGCACAAAAATAAAATATTATCAAGTAATAGTGTCACGCGTGTTTGAGTCCTTATGTCTGCTGAAGTGACGATCCCTTCACTGGCTGAATGTGTGGACCAGAGGGTCATGTGACAAAAAAGTGGGTTACAGTTGCAAAATGTAAGTAATTTACGTCTGAATATTTAGATGGCCTTAGGACAGAAATGTGAAGCCCTGTTCAGATTAAACATGAAAGTTTTTTTTTTATTGAATATAAAACATCCGATTTTTCAAAAAAATCGTACAAATTCAACCGATTTTTTCGTGAAATCAGATTTTAGTATGATTTTTTTCATGAAATCGGATAATCGCTATTCAATCGTTCGATAGATCGAATAGCGGTAAAATCCTAACAATTCGATATTCGATTTCGTAGGATTTTGCTTTGGGAAAATTTTTGAGGGTCGAATTTGAGGGTTTTTAACCTTAGAAATTTGACCCTTGATAAACCTGCCCCTTAATGTGATGTAGACATTAATATTCTAAAATAATTTGCAATTGGTCTTCATTGTTTCCTACTTTATACCTCTTACATGGATTGGGTTTCAAAATAGTCTCTTCTGGCATTCCAAATACACAGAGACCCTCGCATCCACCCACATGCCCAATAAATAGAGACTATAGAGTCTATGTCATCTTACTGCAGCACCTCTGGCATTTGTCAAAACCAACATTTTTAGCAGGTGAGTAAGTGATTTTGGCAATGTATCCTTGGTATTTTAGGTATCTCTAGCCAGGCTAGAGTAAAAAGTGAGTAATTCTAGTCCATTTAACAAACGGACACCAACAGTTTTCTTTTTACATTTGTTCTCCTTTAACTCAATATTGTTTTAAATCCACTGACTTATTATGAATACATTCTCTAGAAGGTTACTGTTCCTTTCAGCAAAGTTATAATATTGTGTATCACAACGGACATTTCTGACAGCAGTAATTTGCATTGTTAATATGTTTGCTCGTTCCATCAGCCTCATTTAGAGCATGAATAACTATATTTGTCTTTATTCAGTGGCTTGTAATTGGGAAAATGTAGTAGCTGTGCTAGTGATATGCATAACATTTATTATGCATCATTATTTATGATAATCAAATCACATTGAGTTAGGCATGTGCCTTAATTTATGCGCCTTAAGTTATGGCTGAAACCACTATGCAATTCTAAAAATTGTAGCCTAAATTTTTGCAAAAACTGTTTTAAAAATTAAGTAAATATAGCTAAACACAATTTGGAATTGATTTTTAATTTATCTTTATCATTGGCCACCTTGAAACTATAGTGAGTTCACAGTGCTTACTGTATATTGTGGGATTTAAGGGGATTTGTATACACAAAAGACAAGAGGTCCCCTGCACTCATCCATTATCAATATATATATATATATATATATCC
>CM044431.1:127861716-127880240 GCA_024363595.1 Xenopus borealis
GGTCCACTTTAAATGATTCGAACGATTTCAATTCGATTGAAAACTGACCTATTTGGTCCATTTTCGATCGAAAATGCCCCCCCCCAAAAAAAAAATTTGATGGTCGAATTTCGAAGTTTTTTAGCTTTGAAATTCAACCCTTAGTAAAGCTGCCCCTCGGTGTGGTGACAGGTGGAAAGCAGTAGTTTATCTGCTTCTGGTTTCCATTGTTTTCTGTTGAATGGCTCCATCCGTTAAAAAACATCCAGTGTGCCAGCATGTAACCGATTGACAATAGAAGAGAGAACTTTAACCCAGGGGTGCCCAAAAGTATAAATAGCCTGTGCTACATTTATATTTTTTTTGTTTTTATAACATTGGTAATTGCCTCATGCCTCGACCCCTACCAGAGCCGAGCCAGATTCCACAGGTGCCCTAGGCCACCTGGTGGCACCAGCGCCGGCTGAGGGTGCACATGCGCAGACTGGTAACTGTCTTGCATGCGCTGAAGCGCGAAACGCCGGACTTGCATGCGTGGAAGCGCGAAAAGTCAGGGGCGCATGAGCAGAAATCACAATTACATTGAGAGGGATGTGACCGGACATGGGGTAGGCAACAGAGTAGGTACTTGCCTGGTGCCCCCCCCCAGCTTTGTGCCCTAGGCACGTGCCTACTCTGCCTACCCCTTTGCCTGACCCTGACCCCTAGAGAGGTCCAAAGCTAGAGTTTCCACCTGGCCAGTATTTTGCCGGCCCTGGCAAGGAAACTTTGGGTGACTTCGGAAAAAGAAGAGCCGAAGAGCCGTGCGTGCCATACTGCTGGCGACTTTTCATTCAAGCCGGCAGTATGGCACTAGAAGGCAGTTCGGGAAGATTGCTGCCCAGAAGAAGAGACGATTAGTCACAAGGCAACTAAATCTCCCCGTGTGTCACTACCTTAAAACGATACTTGACCCCAAAAAAATCTAAATATATAGGAAGGCCAGTATTTTTTCCAAAAAAGGTGGCAACCCTATCCAAAGCATAGAAACGAGGCCAAGCCTAAAGGCCAGCTAGTGTGAAATTTGGGGTGACTGCAGATAAGACAATCAGAAAGCCTCATTTCAGAGGGGAGTGTTAATTCTGGTGTTTGTGGTGAGCTTCAAAACGTGGCTCTAAAATTCCCCGAAATAAACATTTTGAATGGGCTGGTGGGAATTCTGTGCAATAATTTGAAAAAACCACGGTGCTCCAGAATAAACTGTAAATGACTCACCAAATAATGAATGTAGTCCAGGTGCTTCAGCACCAGACTCCCAGCTTTAGGGAGCGGTGCATATGAAGAAGAAACAAACTGATCCACGGGACCAGAAAAAAATCAGTTAAAAAACTATTTTTATTTATACAAAGTTAAAAAAATGTATAATTGCATCTCCATCCGCCCTACACGTTTCGCACCCTTAGGGCACTTAATTGTGCGAAACGCATAGGGAGGATGGAAAAGTACTTTTTAACCGCTGTTCTCTGGTCCTGCAGATCATTTTGAGTGCCCCTGTCGGTAGGGTTGCCACCCAGCCGGTATTTTACCGGCCTAGCCGGTAAAACACCAGCCAAGGCCGGGGCCGGTATTACAAATTTACTGGCAATGTAGCTGCCGGTAAATTTGTAATACCCCTTAAAAAAGGCCCTTGCCTTGCCTGAAATCCTATTAAAACTTACCTTTCTCGCGTCTTCAGGTGATCGCTCGCCGTGGCACCGCCCCCTTTCGTGTCATGTCACGCCCCTTTTTGGTCCCGCCCCCGCCTGCCGGTATTAAATTTTGTAAAAGGTGGCAACCCTACCTGTCGGCCCTGTTGCTTCTTCATATTCTGCCCACTCTGTGCCCTTTTCCAACTCCTATGCTAGATTGTAAATTGCATTGGGACAAGCACTGACGTGAGTGATCTGTGCTGAGGAATACATTGGTCCTACAGTATATTTAAATGTATTATTTATTATTAACATGTATTTCTATAGCACCGACATATTGCGTAGTGCGCTTTTATAGCGCCAATATAATGAATCAATTACAGTTATAAATGCCTTGAAAACATTTGAAAATGTGTAATTACTGTATAACTGGAAATTGCTTAGAATTTACATTATTTCATTAGGCTACATTTTAATTTTTTGGGGTCATAAACGCAAGCAAGCTGATAAATACAAACAGTGAAAAAACGGTGTAAAATAGAAAGCCAATGGGGTATATATTTTTTTTATCTGATTTCTCTCATTTGCACCCAGAAGGTGATCCAGTTGCAATGCCACGCTGTGTCCCCACTACAGGGAGCCAGAGGGGAGGGGAGGTGGGTGGGAGAGAGGCTCGTGACGTCACGGTGTCCCTGTATTAACACAGCGGCAGTATCACTGGATTACACGGATCCGAGCTGGGAAGGAGAAATTCCCTTGCAGTCCAGAGCGCGGCCTGACATCTGCACCTCTCACCCACCGACGGCCACCGCACAACACGCAGTAGTAGCAGCAGCAGCAAGAGAGGACCCGGCCATATTGGAGCATGTCGGTAGCAGGACTCAAGAAGCAGTTCCACAAAGCCACTCAGGTAAATCTCCTCCTCTCATGCCTGCTGCTGTCCCTGCCTGCCACCGTGTACTCGGCTGCTTCCCCTTTTACCCATCGCCCTGGCACCTTCCGCTTTTTAGATGCAATCCATGTGGGCAGCAGTAGCAGCTTTCCTGGCATCTCTGTGGCAGTGCGAGGGTTAAACCCCCATAGAAGCTATTTTTAGCATTGTAATGGTGGCATTGCTGTAGGGAGTGTGTGCATCATTAAACCTGCTTCTGTGGCTGAATTTTCTAGAGATCTCCCCCCCCCCTCCTCCTCCTGGGGATAATAGATGTAGCTACTAGCACTGGGTCAGGCTGGCCTTTGCATTCTACTAATCTATATCCAGTTTGAACCCTCACAGCTAGGGTTGCCACCTTCTCTGGAAAAAAAATACCCGCCTTCCTATATATTTATCTTTCTTCCCTATTAATTAGGGATGCACCGAATCCAGGATTCGGTTCAGGATTCGGCCTTTATCAGCAGGATTCGGATTCAGCCGAATCCTTCTGCCTGGCCGAACCGAATCCGAATCCTAATTTGCATATGCAAATTAGGGCCAGGGAGCTAAATCACGTGACTTTTTGGCACAAAACAAGGAAGTAAAAAATGTTTTCCCCTTCCCACCCATAATTTGCATATGCAAATTAGGGTTCGGATTCGGTTCGGTATTCGGCCAAATCTTTCGGGAAGGATTCGGGGGTTCGGCCGAATCCAAAATAGTGGATTCGGTGCATCCCTACTATTAATTAGGGATGCACCTGGTTCGGGATTCAGCCTTTTTCAGCAGGATTCGGCTGAATCCTTCTGGCCAGCAGAACCAAATCTGAACCGTAAATTGCATATGCAAATTAGAGGCAGGGAGGGAAATTGCATGACTTTTTGTCACAAAACAAGGAAGTAAAAAATATTAGGGTTCGGATTAAGTTCGGTATGCGGCCGAATCCTTCTCGAAGGATTCGGGGGTTCAGCTGAATCCAGAATAGTGGATTCGGTGCATCCCTACTATTAATAACATTGGGATCAGCCATCATTTTAATACCGGCCACTGGCAGGTGGCAACCCTACTCACAGCATGACTGTAGGAACTAGGGACGCAATCAGGATATTAAACTTAATGAAACTTTGCAGGGTGTCATGGTTGAAACAAAACCCAACAATCCCAGCTGCCGTTACATGTCCCCATTGCACGGAAATGCAGGCCAGAATGTTATGTATTGGAGTAAGTGAGTAGCCTGCCTGATCTTTACCATTATGGTTTCATTTGTGTAGCAAAGCGCAGACAGTAAAATGCAGGGGAGAGCTGTGTGAGCCTAGCCATGGTGGTGAAAAGATAAAATGCAGGAAAGGGTTTTCTGTTCGTGCGGTGGAGGCGTGCATCACAGCAAGCTGGGGTAAAATGGAGATTAGGAGATAGGCACAGCATAGAGAGATTACTACAAGCTGAAGCCAAATCATGATCTTAGGTTTGGGATTTACATCAGTTTTGTGTGCAGTCAGTAGTCAGCACAGAAATGCTCCCATAGAGGTCACCTCTTCATCCCTACTGATGCCTGCAGCCAAAAACTCCATGCAGAGCTATCTGATATCAGCTGCATTATTAAACAGCTTTGGGAGGTCTCCTCTCTCTCCCCCTCTCCCTCTCTCTTTGCTCTTCTGCAGCAAGGACATGATAGTGCAGTTCTCCTACTTATACCCTTTGATAGGGACGCAAGATCATGCCTTTATTATTGTTATTATTGTCTGGCCCAAGGCTCTCTCTATACATACCTGTTTAAGGTTGCCACCGGCAACTATTGCACCGACCTAGTTGGTAAAACACTGACTCAAGTCGGGAACTGGTATTACAAGTTTACTGACGTAAATACTACTTAAAGGAGAAGGAAAGGTTAAAACTAACTTAGCTTTATCAGAAAGGTCTATATAAATACACCAGTAAACTCTCAAAGTCCTCTGTTAAAAGAAACACCACATTACTGCCCATCTATTGTGTACACCTGGACCTCTGTATCAGACTTTCTTCTTTCAGCTTTAACAAACAGTAACACCAAATGTTTTAATGTAAAGAAATTATCATGTAGTGTTGCCCTGTGCTGTTAAAACTGATCTGTTTGCTTCAGAAACACTACTATAGTTCATATAAACAAGCTGCTAAGTAGCAATGGCGGAAATTGAAAAACGGCTATATGGCACAGGGTAAGTAATGGATAACAGATATCATTATGTTCTACAGAGCTTATCTGCTGTGTAACTTGAACACTTTCTCCTTTGAATGGGTGCCCCCATGGCTACACAAAAACTTATTTATATAAACAATAGTAGTAGAGCTTCTGAAGCAAACACTGCAGTTTTACTAGTGCAGGGCAACACTACATTATATTTTTATTACTTTAAAACAATTTCAGTTGTTGATGTTACTGGTCCTTTAAACCTCCAGGTCTAGGGCTTGAGCATGCTCAGTTTGCTCATCCCCCCCTCCTCTTCCCTCTTCCCCCCTCCCTACTGTAATCTGAGCCCAGAGCTATGAGTGAGCAGGGACAGATTTAGGCAGGAGGTGATGTCACACCAAGCTAATATGGCAGCTGCTATCCTAAACAGACAGAGAGAGCTTCTACAGCTGTTTACTCAGGTATGGTAAAGCATTCTGCAGAATAATTAGCAGCTTTCCTTCTCCTTTAATTTAGACTCCTCTGAGGCTACAGCCCCCATAATGCCTAGATATGGTTATGCCCCAAACCAGCCCAGTAAAAGCTTTCCTACGGGCAATAATGTGAATCACTGGTGCTAAAACCCCAATTACAAGCTGCCTATGATTTGTATATGTATTGCTATTGAAAGCAATGCCTGTCCCTTTCTTTTCTCTGCCCTTGTGACTCAGACTGTTGATACAATGTAAGGCAAAGCAGGTAACAGACCTGTCTTGGGAACTAAGACTTTTGCAACATTGTTTAACAAGTAACAACCAGGTGTTCGGCAAATGCTGTGTTCAATAGCAATTGTTTTTACAAATATTTAAAGAACTGAAAAGTTTTAAATAAAGTGGAAAGTTGCTTAGAATTATGTTTTCTTGCATTAGGCAAATTTTTATTTTGGGGTTGACTTGACCTTTAAAGTAGTTGTTCATCATAGAGTTAACTTTTAGTATGGCATAGGGAGTGATGTTATAAGAGTATTTGCAATTGATTTTGATTTTTTTTTTATTGTTTGTGGTTTTTGAGTCATTTGGATTTTTATGCAGCAGCTCTCCAGTTTGCCGTGACTAGCTGTCTGGTTGCTAGGGTCCAGATTACCCTATCAACCATGCATTAATCTGAATAAGAGGTTAGAATTTGAATAGTAGCAGCCTGAATAGAAAGATAAGTAATACAATGTAGCAATAAAATAAATGTGTAGCTGAGCATTTGTTTGTAGATGGGATCAGTGACCCCCTTTTGAAAGCTGGAAAGAGTCAGAAGAAAAAGGCAAAAAACTATAACAAATATATAATGAAGAATTGCCTATTCTATAACATTAAAAGTTACATTAAAGGTGAACCACCCCCTAGAAATGACCTTTATTATTCCCAGGGCTGCTTTACAAGACCCTTGAGGATCCAGTCCTCCAAACTTGATACTCAAAGCCTTGTATCCTCATGGATTCTTTACCAATGCCGGGAGCATCACTGGGCATACACCAAATGTGCCAATCGGCTGTAAGCAGGGGTAATAAGCTCAGCATTCAGGGCACAATGAGCTTCTGCATTGCCTCTGTCACTAGGGAAATAGCTGACACAGATCTGTAAGATGAAGGATAACTCTCCAGGCATGGCTGTTCATTGTTATTGGGGCCCTTTACCCCTGATCTGGTGAGGGGTGTTTGTGCCATAAGACAAGCTTGCCCTTCCCCCTCGTCCCTGTCTGAGGGCAGGAGCAGCAGTTGCAGGGTCCATTATCAGGTCAGCAGATTGGACAGATATTCCCCTGGGGCCACTATGTAGAGTACATTATTTACTTAGTCTGCTGATTGTGGTCGCTTGTCATTAAATTCCGTTTCATTAGAAAGCTATCTAATTGTGGCTATAGTTGTATAACTGTACATTAGTTTAGTTGTGTTTGCATCGTACAGAAATGCATGTGAAGTTGAAGCATTAACCCTATCTCTGTATTTACACTTTTGACTCTGTTGTGGAACTTTTGTGACCCTTTAAACAAAAAAATAAAATGTTTAGAGTACTTTACTAAAAGCTCCAAGGGTAAATATCATCAATAAATAAATATTTGCATTCCGTTTTCCTGCTGAATCAGCAAAAAAAAACAGCCCACAGGGATTTCTAGCCTCCTGTTGGGGAATTTAAATCAACAGCAGGTCAATATCTGAATGAATGAACTGCTTTGCATCAGATGGAACTCTACAGAGCTAGGAGTACATCTGCACATGTGCATTCAGATTCTTAGAGGGGCAGTTCACTTTCAAATAACGCACCACAAATAATCACTTCTTTCAGTTTTCTAAAATGCTCCTTCCTTGTCTCAGATACATTTTGTAAATTAGTTTATACTGCCTTTTAAACTGTTAAAAGGAGATATTGTTCAGCAGCATCAGTGAATTATCAGTTGCAGATGTACCAGTTGTGTTGAAGACCAGTGGCATAATTATAGCGGAAGCATCTCATGGGGGCCTGGACTGCAGGGTCTGCTTCCTCTATTGTTACGTGGAACACCCCATCCTCAGTTAATTTACTTTTGGCCAGGGAAGGGGCATGCAGGCTGCTCCAGCGCTGGGAGGGAGTGGGTGGGCTGGGAAGTGCAGTGCACCAGGCCCTGCAAGGATTTTTTTTTATGTGGGGGGCCTTGGCACACTGTAGTTACACTGCTGTTACAGACTAAGAGCTCAAAGGGGACTGAAGCTACAGGTGCTGCTTAGACATGCATCTACTAATATTTCAAAATTTAAACAGTTTAAAAAGTTAGCAGTCTGGCTTACTGAGCTCACACGTTGCTAGGGTTTCCACTCGGCCGGTATTTTACCGGCCTAGCCGGTATTTTTGTCTGCAACCCGATATGCGACCCATTGACCAACGAGAAACAGGTAGTGCTGTCATTGTAAACTGGAAATGGCATCAGTAGAAGTAGGCGAGATCAGAAAAAATGAGTAAAACTTACTGTTGAGAAGACCCGCGACCTGCAAACCCGCTGAACTGCTGACCAGCGTCTATACTCGCACCCCAAATTTCTACCGCAGCCCGCAGGTTACCTGCTTTTTTGAGGGGTACCCAACCCGCTGCAGGGCTCTACTTTACAGTCACAGACTTCAAGGATTCCAACAATTGCACTGCAAGGAGTTTCTATGTTCTCCTATTGCCTACAGGGGTTTCCTCTTACACTTCAGAATCTTACAGGCCCTTGACAAAACTGTTGTGTGGATGTGATCGTGCCTTTTGTTGTATGGGGCAAGGACTGATGTGAGTGAAGTATGTAAGCTCTGTTGAAAACCGTGCAAAAGTGTTGGGTGATATATAAATAAAGGATAGTAGTAATAATAATAATAACAAAAGATCAGGAAAATAACTACTTGCCCCCTAGCTACGATTACTGATAGCATTGACACCTTTTCTAACCTCTGTTGTCTTTCTTTCATTGGCATCCGGTATCGTTTTTACTGGGCTGAATGTAATGTTAACTAGAACAAAAAATAGTGCATACAAATTTTACCAGACTACAGATTACCAGATTAATGTGCTTGTATGCACATGGATTGTGGAAATGTGAGCCGTTGGTTGGCTTACACTATGGTACTGAATTAATTGTTTGTTTACTGGAGCTCTAAAATATCCCAGAACTAGCCTTAAATACATTATTAATTGAATTGAAATACACCAGTTGTTTGAGACATTCAAAGGAATATTTTGGTCCTTCTTTTCCTAATATGGCAGCAACCACTACCTCTATCTATCTATCTATCTATCTATCTATCTATCTATCTATCTATCTATCTGTTTATCCTATTTAGGAATAGGATAACAGGAATGTTCAGTTCTGTGAACAGTTTCAGGGTAATTTGCTATGGAAAATGAAATGACACTCAGATAACTGATTGCTGAACAGGTTTGTGGGTAGTTAGTATCATGGGTGAGTGAGTGGCTCAATTAGCTGTACTTGTGTATCTCGTCTACTACTGTATAACCTTAGGGTGGAGTCCTGTCCAACCGACACTGTTGTTTGCCCAGCTGTAAATGGAACATTGTACACTGGCTGAACTTTTGTTTTTGCTCAAAATATTGTGAGGGTACGGATACCTTGTAAGCCTTTACAGGTATTTGGCAATGATAAATCAATATTGTCCTCACTTCATTTTTTTTCTTAAAGGATCACTAACCTCAACTATTTTTTTAAATAAATTAGTTAGTATACCATGAAAAAAAAACGCCAACACATTTAAACTTTAAAATCTCAAAATTTTTATTAAGAATTACTCCACTTGTGCCCCTCTTCAGAAAAGTAGCATGATTTCTCCTCCCTGCCTTCCTTATAGGAGATAGCCAGGGAGGAGAAATCCAGCGCCACATGATGGATCGTCACCCTGTCACCTTTTCTGAAGCGGAGTTTCGGTAAGTTATTTCTTAATAAAGGCTTTGCCGTTCTAAAGTTTATTGGTGGTTTTTTTCATGGTATACTAACAAATTTTATGTTTCTGGTCCTTTAAAGGATCCCTAAACAGTAACAAATTAAACCCCATAGACATCAAAAGAGCTGTGTAAATTAAAGGACATAAAAATTATATTTTTTGCCTAATAAAAAAAAACACAACTATAAGCAATTTTACAATATGAATTTATTAAAAAGTGTATCTGCTTAAAAAATATATATATTTATGAATGTAATTACAAGCAATGTTTGCTTAATATTGAAATGCCCGTCTCCTCCAGCAAGACAGGTTTGTCAATCTGTTGGCTTGTGTTGTATCAACCATCTGAGCCACCAGTGCAGAGAATAGAAAAGGACAAACATTGCTTTCAATAGCAATATAATACGTAAAAATAACTTAAAAACAATAGAACATTTGTAATGAATGTATATTGCAAAGTTGCTTAGAATTATGTTTTCTTTCATTAATTATTTTTTGGGTGGACATTTCCTTTAAACTTGCAGTAACTTCATTATATTTTTATAATATTGCTGCTTTATTATCGATCTGTTTGTAGCAAATGACGGACTAGCTGAACTCAGTGAAGCAATTTGATGGATTTAAATCCTCTCTTAATTTCCTTTTAAACATGGAGGTGAATTTATTAGTAGATTGTCCGCTTTGGAATACTGAGAAGTAACTGATGCTGCAACCCAGACACATATTCATGTGCATATTCATTTGAAATTTGCATTGAAAATATAAAACGCAAGGCACTTCTTGATTTTTATACATTCCTAAGGACGGTACGTTTTGCATCAAAACATTTAACTGTTTATCGGTATTTGGCCAGACCTACACCCATTTGGCCACTTTATGATTAAGTTTTGTAGCAGTAACAGACATTTTATAATGCAGGTATTCTAGTTTATTGAGGTGTATAATGAGAACCATGAAAAGTACACTCAGTGTGTTATGTGCCCATTCATTTAAGCAAATCAGTACTGTAAACTGAGAATTGAATTATAATACACTGTAATGAAATGTTTTAACCTAATACAAATGTTCCAATCATTTGCTTATTAGCTGGGTTTAGCATCACAGTACAGATTGAACACAACATTACAGCCATTACCACTGAAATCTTTCAAACCAACATCATTTGTGCAATATATTGGAAATACTGTTTGTAATGAAATGTTCCCACTGCTATGTATTGTAGTTTATATCCTTTATTTTATTATTAGCTGTAGAATTAGAGATCATTTTACAGATCTACAGCTTTATTGAAGAGTGGCTGGGGTGAGTAGTGAAGTGTTCTCTTACTACAGTAACTGTGATGGATCCATTTCTAAGACATTTTCATCATGGCTCTTTCTCAGTTCTGCACCTACAATGTACATTAGTATACCATTCTACAAGTAGTGTACTGGGACTGGCCTTTGCTACACAGTGTGCGTCATTTATGAAAAAATGTGGAGTCAATATTTTGCCCCATGGTAGCAATGACTTTTTCCATTTTCACTGAAGCTGTCTAAGCTGGTGCCTCTCAATGGTTTAAAACAACTTTATTGTATTCTCCCTTTTGGACCCAAAACTTATTGATTGCAGTAATCTTTATTTTTAGTTATGTGGCTTGTATGTGCCCCTTGATAAACAAGTTAGATATACTGAATTGCTTTACTGTTTACGAAGCAATATTGCTAAAATTGCTTTAATATCAGTCATATTTAAGGGTACGGGTTTAAGACCTTTTTTGTTGGAGGTAGTGTGAGACTGGCCCACCGAGATACCAGGAAAACTCCTCAGTTGTCCCTCTTGCTTCTTAACCATTTTGCCTATTCCATGGGCATTCCCTATTTCTTCATGGGAAACATGCGTAATAATGGAAGAATATATCAAGTAGATATAAAAGACTAGAAGCAAAACTAGTCAGGAGAGCAGGAGTAATAGTTTGAAAAGTGGGTCCACAGTCTAAAGTTTCTGTTGGGCCGCTGGTGTCCCAGTCCTACATCATGAATGTATTGCCTAAATTTTCAGCTTGTCAATAACAGCAATGATCCAGAACTTCAAACTTGTCACAGGGGGTCACCATCTTGGAAAGATGCTCACATATTCAGTGGGCTCTGAGCAGCTGTTGAGAAGCTAAGCTTAGGGGTTGTCTCTAATTATCAAGCAGAAAATGAGATTTGTCTGTACTATAAGCTGATGCTACCGGGTTGATTATTAAATTCTGATGCTAATTGCACAGGTAGTCAGCCTTATATTGTGATATAAGCTCAGTAAGTGACAGCAGCACAGATCACATGAATCGGCGAATCATTAGAAAAGAATATGGGAAGCTACTGGGGCTTCTTTGGAGACACAGATCTTTACTGCTAAATGGCTGTGTTTACCTGGGGCTGGTACAGAAGCCCAAAATATAATGTACAACATTTCTAGCTACTTCTTTAGTTTAACTTTCCAAACATTCTGGACCTGCTTAGATCATAACACGTTTCTCAATGCATAAAAACATTGCTGTATCTGCCATTAAAGAGGTGGCTCACTTTTACGTTAACTTTTAGTATGTTATAGAATGGCCAGTACTAAGCAGCTTTTCAATTTGTCTGTGAAAGCTGACAGTATTTCTTTACTATCTGATTTATTTGCTGTTTTCTTCTGACTACTGTCCGCTTTCAAATGGGGTTCACTGACCACGTTCAGTCAGCTATTAGGGCACCACCAGCAGCCAGGTTGCCTAGGGCACCTGGCCGGCCTGGCCCTGTGCTGATTCACACACTCTCCTATTCATATTCCAGTCTCTTATTCTAATCAATGCACGGTTGCTAGGGGAATTTGGACCCTAGCAACCAGATTACTGATCGGAAATATTCCCCATTCAGTTGGTCCAAACTGGACTGATATATAAAATCAAATTTGATGATGGATTACAAGAGATGGAGGATGGATATAAAACAGTTATTCAAATGTTTGTAAGAAGAGAGGATACAATATTTAAAGCAAAGTAATGTAGATGATATATAGAAAAGCAAAGAGGAAAATGCTTCCATTGTTTCAGACACAAAGAGCTTTTTCTACTGTGATTCTTTTACTTAGGTAATGAAAAAGAGAGAAAAATAGATTTGCACATGTTGATAGTGTGATAGTAATGTGTGAAAGACTTGCAAGAGCCCGCCTGCCTTTGATCATCCTAAGCACTCTCTTTTCCTATTTATTGCTGGCATGTGGAAAATCTGGTAGAGAGTTCTACTGCTCAAATCGGCAATGAAAGCTGGAGATTCTTCCAGTCAGCTGCCACAGGTGTATCATGAGGTTTTTTTTTTTTGTGCATCTCCAGTCTTTTCTTATTTCAGCTTGGCAACATGTAGAATATTGTTATGCTATTCAATTATAATTTAAAATTGTCCTGTTGTTACTTTGAAATGAACACAAAAGAGTTAATTTAACTAAGGTAGGTGCAATACTAGGTATAAAAATAGATTCAGAATTGTTCCTGTATGGGAGCACCTTGGGGCACAGGAACTCCGTGTTGCACGACTCGTTAAGGTGGCCATATACAGGCTGTTAAAAGCTGCCAACAGATCGAGTCGGCAGCTTATTGGCCTGTGTATCGAGCCCGCCAACCGGCTTCCCTGTGCGTCGGCCAGATGTCAATCTAAAAATCCCATCGGATCGCGGCCGCATCAGTTCATTGATGCGGTCCCGTGATCTGACGTCCATTCCCCTTCGTTGTGATCCGATCGTTGGGCCCTAGAGAACACGATCTGATCAGCCCGATATTGCTAGAGTTCGCCGCACTTCACCAGGCGAATTTTCACCAGCACTACGCAAATTCACTGCGCTCAGGGCGACGAACGTTAACGAAGTATCGCTACCATTCGTTCATCAGGCAAAGCGCAGTTACGCTAGCGATGCCTAATTTGCATACGGCGGGAACTTAACCGTATAATGGAAGTATATGTTACAGTCACTACATTCCACTACACAAGCCCAGGAAACCTTTAATAAATAAAATAAAGTTGTCCTATTGCCCTACATGTGCCCCTGTATAGTTGTGTTGCCATATGTTAGGAAATGTAGGGGGGGAAGGATGGTAACCCCCCAAAAAAAACAATCTTTTTCAGACTATCAACCTACAATGGAAAAACACGCCAGCGTTTTTTCCAATTTTCCAATTTTTTTTTCCAAACTCCTATTTTTTGTATTGAACTTCACCTGGTCTGACCTGGCGAAGTAAAGTCTAGCGTAAGTGGTAACGTTCAGGAAAAATTTGATCTTAGTGAATTTGCGTAATTACTATCCTTCGTCAGTGCGCAAATTCGCCTGGTGTAAGGGTGCGAAGTTTCGCAGGTCTGTCTACTTCACTAGCAAGAATTCACCAGAGTTGGTGTTAGTGAATTTGCGAAGTTGCGAAATGACGTCACGCTGGCGAATTACCGCTAGCATTAGACGATTCACGCTTTAGTGAATTTGGGCCCTTAAGTCTACTAAAGAAAACCCAATAGGACTGTTTTGTCTCCAATGAGGGTTATTTATATCTTAGATAGGGACAAATACAATGTTCCATTTTATTACTACAGAGAAAAAGGAAATATTTTTTAAAAATTTGATTTTTTTTTTTCTATTAAAATCTATAGTAGATTGTCACCCTGTAATTCTGAGCTTTCTGGATAACTGGTTTCTGGATAACGAATCCCATACCTGTATAAAATTGATTCAATATTAAAATTACTCTGACATCTGTAAACATAGGTAGATTAAATTGAAGGCACTCTATAAATACCCCCATTTTTTTACATGAGCTCATGAACAGCAAGAGGTCAAGTCCCAAAATCCATCACTTCAGCATTGAGCAGGGTGGGGGAGGGAATGAATGGCTAGTCTAAAGGGGGTGGGAAAATGGCCCCTAGAGTCAGAGAAGGACTATCATGGTTTGCTCTCAATCTGAAGAATCATGTCTGTATAATGTAAATATATATATATAATACATATGTATATATATATATATATAATTATATATATAATACATATGTATATATAATACATATGTATATAGTTCCAACTTTTTTTTTTTTATAATATTAAAAAATTTAATATACTTAAATACAATGCACTTTTCATTTAAGGTAGCACAGCTGAACTGTTCTTGAATTAAATGCATGCATGCATGCTGATAGTATTGGGAAATATTTTCTTAGAATAAAGGTGAATTATTAAAGGAAGCACAGATGGATTTATAAATTTGATCCCAGCACTCTAAGGCCCTTGCTGTGGCCAAAAGTAAACATAATTAATTTTTGCTGAGAAAGGCTGTGCTCCTTGCCTTGCAAGGACATTAACTGGTTCTGTCACTTTTCTGCTTTGTCTCCAGAGAAGCTGCTGTGCTTTAGGGTGCCCCTGCAGGGTGTTGGCTACAGCCACAGAATAATATGTGCAAAGACCTCAAGAAAATCTGGCAAACTATCGTGTGAACATAAGCATCATAAACATGAAGTAACAGAGCTGAAAATAACCTTCATAAATAAGCTCTAAATCAGAATAATAATATGGTTTGCAGCATCAGGCAATGACATGTCAACCTGCCTACTGTGTTATAGTGCATTCAAAAGATAAAAAAGGTGATCATGTAAAAATAACAGTATTAAGTAAGAGAACCCTTGTCTAATTATAGAAGGTGGGAGGCTTACACCTTCCATGACACATTCTATTGATTATTTTTTTAGTCACAGTACTCCTATAATATCAGATTCTTTGGTATATATCTGAGTCACTGGTTAACTGTACAGCTGGTTACTATTAAGATTTTGTGTGTTGCTATGCATATGTCGGGGGGGAGGTAGGTTTATTATTGGGACTAAGGTGTGGCTGTTGCCCCCTCTCCCCCCAATCTCACCATTTAGGCACCAGAGTGGGTCCAGGGGGATCCAAGGTGCCAGACAGAAGAGCCAAACTTCTGATTTGAAAACTGGAAAAACGGCTCCTAAAGTTACCAGAAGTGTGTTTTGCAGTCCCTGGTAACTTGTGGCACACTACACCAATGAGGTGGGTTGAAAAAATACCTTTGTACAAAAGTATGATTTATCTGTGTCTAACTTGGGTGCCCATTAGCGATCCAATTCCCTCATGATGCTAACCTGAAAAACCTCGATACGGGCAGCTTCAAATATTGGACCCTTTCCCCCTTTTACTAAACACACTGCCAAATATTTCTTTAGTGGATTGAAAATGCTGCATCCAGGTTTTATTAAAGCTTAAATGAACAATCATATAGCTTTCCATATTCAAACATATAACATAGAACAACTATCCAATAGAAGCTCCACCACTAGCCTCTGAAAGCTGCTCCTTTGGAGATCCGCTGCTAAATCCTGAGTCTAGTTTCCTTGTCTTTGTCCCTCCCTTTGTCTTTGTCCTCCTCCGCAACCTCTTGCCCCAGACCTAGCCAACTTCCACCCTGACTCCAGTCTGCTGACTCCACACCACTACCTTCATACCCCTGTAGCTGCAACTACCCTTCCTCTAGATCAACAGAGGCAGATGGATGGGGCTGCAAATGTAAAGATCCCTAACTGCTTTTCCCTCTTATCTCCTCCTATGCACTCCTCTGCCAATCTCATGCCTGACTACAATACCCACAGCTCCTTGTTACCTCCAACTTCCATGCCGCTTCCCTAGCCATGTCATGGCCTTGTCCCTCTATACCCTTGCTGTCCTTAAGGGCCTTCTTAATCTGCACCCAGCCCTAAACCATACCATTGTAGGACCCATGCCCAACCGTCCTCTTGCTCTGTACACTACTTTTTTGTGTGGCTAAAAACAGGGAATCTTCAGGAGCAAACGAAACATGTACTTCCCCAGTCTGACCCGCACCCAACCCTAGCACACAATAGCTTGCCTAATTTCAACCCAAACACACCCAACCAGGGGTAAACCCGCACATCACTAGTGTCCATGTTACACTTGCCACTGAGTTCTGTTGACCACAAAGTGAATACACTGTCACCCTACATGACACACCACAGTGTACAATACATAAAAAGTGTCAGTCATGTACAATGTACTATGTCAGACAAATTTTGCACAACAGTATTTAAATTTGCCCTAGAAAAAGAACTGGAAGAATAATTGTAAAAAAAAATGGTCAATGGGTTTCACTGGTGATGTGATGAAGTGGTACTAAGGTGACTTTTTGGGCTGCTCAGAAAGTTGCATGGTTTGGCTTTGGAACATGTTGTGCCTGCCAAATTCATGTGATTTATGACACTGAAGTGTCTAGTTAACAATATTCAGAACAATCCAAGGTCGTACTTAGTCCCAGCATGGTGTTCACTGTGTGACGTTGCAGAGGCAGCAGCTCCATGATAAATGATCCCAATGTTCTTTTTAAAACTGCATTGTGTTAAATTAAAAAAAAAACCCTCACATAAAATGCCACTCTCCAAGCAACATTGGCACAGATTACTATTTCAAAATGAAACACAGCGCAATAAATCTTGCATATCTGTGTCTCACACATATTGCAAATTGAAAAAAAAAGAGTGTATTAAAACATTTACTGCTTGGCAGAAAAAAATATTTTCTTGTTTCTTTGTGAATTTTAAATCAAAGGATAGAAGGGCATGTAGCATTGAAAGCTGCAAAATGGGGATATCTTTCTTTCTATGTGGCAGAATAAGCTGTCACTGCATTCTTTGAAAATCAATCCTGCACCTGGGAACAGTTTTCTATGGTGAAACATCCTGTTTTCTTGATCAGAAATTCCCTGTATCCAGCTCCGAGCTGGAAATTTATTTTTATTTCAAAAACAGTATGATGACTAAAATGGCTGGAGATATAATTAAAGGAGAACTAACCCCCCCCCCCCCCCCCCCCAATAACAAAAGTCCCATTTACTGCCATAGACAGTTTCCCCCTCCCTGCTTCCTACCAACATAGTGCATTATTACAGAAAGTGCCTCTGGAAAAAGGATGCAAAAGAACAATAATTACTGATATATTTATATGTGCCGAGTTGGGACTTTTCTTTATTGGTTCATAAATGTGAAGTCTATTACAAATTGTTTCGACCTTATGCAGGGGGAGTAGCTGTTGGGCAGTTCAGAATGTATGTGTTACCAAAACATGTGTATATATAACATATATTATATTTGCTTATAATGTAGTCTATGGTAGATGGCCTTTCTGTAGTTTGGAGCTTTTTGGATAACGGGTTTCCAGATAAGGAATCCCATACCTGTCTGCTCACTCAGATTGAGATCAAAGGCAGAACTATCACATGCAGGTGCATCTTGCACAGACCCATTTCAGCAGGAACATCAACCAGCATTATAATGTAGTCCTGGCAAATGTCATTTCATGTTATACTTTGATTTACTTAATTTAGCTATCCATATCTGCTCTCTGGCCTGGATATTTAGATATAGAAAATAACTATACAATTAACCCAGAAAGAGTCATAATAACTGTTCATTTATGAACATATGTAGTGAATAGCACCACCGCAGCTTCCCAACCAACCAATCAAAAATTAGCTTAGATCATCATCCAGGAATGAGAGAGCCATTGATGGTTGTAATAAGTACTGTATTTTTGTCTGGTGCTGCCCAAAGCATCGGCCTGCTGAGCTCTGTGTGCTACCCTCTCAGCTGTGTGTTGTACAATTTGAACTGCCCCGCCAGTTTAGCAACAATTGTCTGGCAGGCAGGGCTTTTTTGTACGCCTTTTTTAAATATAAATATTTGAGAAATGTCCTAGTGTGGGCCCGAAACGTTCAATCAATAAACCTATTTCAATATATTTGGATGTAGTTGTGTGAATTCTGTGAGTGCCAGCACTACTAACTATCAATAGTTGAGCACGCAGGTCTTTTACTCAGTCTAGGTGTGCAGCCCACACATGCTACCTTATACTTTTAGGGCAGAGAAACACATGGAGATTCTGGGAGATTCAGTCTCCCAGCGACAAGCTGCCTCTTCTTGTCTTGAACTGTCTTCCGGCCGGCTAGAATGTAAATCGCCGGCAAGATGGCGTTCGGAGGGCTTCGTTTTCCGAAGTCACCTGAAGTTTCCACCCCAGGCAGCTTTGGAAAACAAAGTGCTCCGAGTGCCATCCCTCCAACGGTTTACATTCTAGCCAGTGGGAAGGCAGTTTGGGGAGATTAGTCACGCGAAGAAGAGGCGACTAAATCTCCACTTGTGTCTCTGCCCTTACTTATACTTTATCTTTTTTTTTTGCAATGAGCAAAGTGAACAGCCAAAGCCTTTTATTTAGTGAGAAAGTATCTCATGACATGATTTTTGTTTGTTCTATTAACAGCAGCCAGTGTTGAAATGTCTTTGTCTGTGGGAAGACCTGATAACC
>CM044431.1:127881494-127939738 GCA_024363595.1 Xenopus borealis
GTGTCTTAGCCCTGCCCATGCATGTCATTGGCCCTCCCCTACACAGCATCTGCCATGGATGCCCTACAATTGCCGCCACATCCAGGGTTTCTTAGTGCTGGCATGTGCATTTGTGTAAATCAGATCAGGTTGGGTGGGAGCACTTATTTACCATGAAGGTAATTGTTGACATGATAGGTGTATGTATGGCCGCAGGTTCCTTTTCAGAATAGTGTCAATGCATGCTCAAAAACCTTATCATTTTTCTTTGTTTAAATATTCCTATTAGCAGAAAGAAAAGATCTTAACAAGATTATGAAAATTATCGAAATCTACAAGCTGTAAAATAAATTACACTGTAAATCAGCACCATTCTGTGTAAAGGTCTTTTTCCAATACTTTTTAATTTTTATTGAAAATATTAAAATTGATTTTAAAGATTTAGACAGAAGTGGGGTATTGAAAGGGGGTAGAGAGGATATAATCATGCTTGATCAGGCTGAATTAGAAAAATAAAAATAAATAACATTGTAATAATAATAAAAATAATGCAAAGACAATAAATAACTGGGATGCAGAATGCCTGTACAAGTGAGCCTGATCATTATTCTGCTTTTACTTGTGTTTGTGAGTTTTACGATGAATATGTGACCAATATGTCAGCAAAACAGGGAAAGGATACACTATTTACATTTATCTGTTTTAGGTCACAATGTCAAACTGAATTCCTGACACGGAAAGGTCTTCCTTTACCCTTTGGAACAATAATCAGTTCTGTATAAATAAAATTGCAGCTCATGTTGACTCCATTGTTTTTCACTATGTTCTTTGTCTGCAGCTTCTTTCATACTTCCACACAGCAGATAATAATTGTGATCATACATATAGGGGTACATTAATCAAAGCTCAAATTTATGTTCATTTTTTTTTTTTACTCTAATAAATTAGAATATACTCACAACTCGAATTGGAGGTTATTTAAGAAAAAAAACTCGAACACTTAAAACTAAGACAATCAATTAGACTAAACTTGAATCAAGTTTTTTCTCCCAAAAAAAAACCCAAAAAACTTGAATGTCAGGAAGGCTATTAACATCTTTAAATGGGTCATTGGCCATTGTCTTATACATGAACTTGGCAGGTTATATGTATCGAATAGTCAAATCCAAGTTGTTCCCAGGGTCAAGGTATGATAAATATCGAATTTGAGTTTGGATTATTCCCAACTCGAATTTGTGAATTTTGACCAAAACTTCAACTTGAAAAATCTAATTTGAACCTTAATAAATCTACCCCATACAGTGGAGCTTTTAAGTGAACAGTTCAGTGGTTTCATTGAGCAGTTGTGATCACATAATATAAAGTATAGGTACTGTATGCCAGTGATTTTCAACCTTGTGCCTCCAGCTGTTAAGAAACTACAAGTCCCACAATGCATTTGCCTGACTGTGGCTGTCAGACTCCTTCATTGCATTGTGGGACTTGTAGTTCCTTAACAGCTGGAGGCACAAGGTTGAAAATCACTGCTGTGTGCGACCTGTTATCCAGAATGCTTGGGACCTGAGTGTTTCTGGATAATGAATCTTTCTATAATTTGGATCTTCATACCTTATTCCTACTAGAAAATCATGTAAACATTAAATAAACCCAATAGGCTGGTTTTGCTTCCAATAAGAATTAATTATATCTTATTTGGGATCAATACAATGTACTGTTTTATTATTACAGAGAAAGGGGAAATTCTTTTTTTAAACTTCAATTATTTGGATAAAATTGAGTCTATTGGACATAAAAGCACTGTTAGCATTCAGTTCCATAGAAAATATTACCTAAATATTATATTGATTTATGAGAGAATTTATATTGCTGTTGTTAACAAACTATTTTTATGTAACCTTAATATAATAAATATCTGAATGAAAAGAATGAAACAGGAGGGTGATGTAGACAAGCTGTTTGTTGACAGTGTCTTGAGATCTACTGATCACCAGCTAAAGGTCTACTGGTAGATGCTGATCTACCTTTGGGCACCCCTGCTTTGCCCTTACCCTGCCAATTAAGTTATTGTATATGCTGCTTTAAGTACAGAGTGTAGTGTGAATAGAAAGATTCAACACCGTGCCATTTCCCTAACTGTACAGAACACTATGCCATTGCTCTAACTACATAACACTGTGTCAGTGCTGCTCCTCGTTTAAAGCTGATTGTTTCTGGCAGCAAAGGGGTTAAGCTTTAAGCAAAGCAGTCCTGGTATGGGGATTTTGATATCTCCTAGTTTATGTATTAAGGGGTAAGGCTATGTTAACAGACAAAAGATGCTTAATTTTTTAGCTGCCTGCACCATAAGTGAATAAATTGAATATGAAAAAAACCGGGCCTTTCTTTGGCTCAGATTGAAGTGATTTCACCTTTGCTGTACATATGTATTTCAGCTTGCCACAGCCAATATGATAAACCATGCTATAAATTGTACTCTCCATCTTGCCATACAATTTATCTCATCAGTCAACTGCCTTTACTGTCTGCTAAGATTGGCACCTCCCATGAAAAGGAGAGTGATCTGACTGCATTAATCCCTCTATTTGATTGCCTTGTGCACCTCACGTGTTTCTGCGGCTGGTTCCCTTAAAAAACTTTAAGTAATCTTCCTTTTTCTTAACCATGCGACTGCGGGGGATTACACTGTTACAGCTATGTAATCACTTAGTTATGTTAAATCCATGTCTGAATTTGAATTGAACTGAAATCTCTTATAAAAGCCTAAAGGTAAATTGTTTTGGTTTGTTTAGCCAAGGAAGTCCCACAAGTGACAAGATAATAGCTAAACCTTTATCACCAGACCTACAAGCTTGGCGTGTTTCTAAATCAGTATCCAGGAGCACAGTTAAAACACAGCTCAGTGTCTGTAAATGTGGCAAAACATTATAAATTGAAGCTAATACGCTAACATGGAAAAGCTGTTTGCTCTGCAGTACTTTTAAATCATTATATTACAATATTGGGCTATGAAGACCAAAGGAGTGATGTAAAAGTTGCAACATTTGCACCATCTGATGTTTGGTTTTCGACAGGTGACCAACAAACACTACCTTGCTGATTGGTTGCCATTGGTTAAAAGACGTGGAGCAGATTTTGTAACAATTCAATCATAGATTGCAAACCTTGTATAGTATTGTGCATTGCATAGAATTGCAATTTGAAACAACTGGCAGTTCACACTCAAAATATAAATGTGAATTAAAAGGAATCTTGCCCCAAACAAGACATTGATGTACTTCAGGGTGCTTCCCTCAATGTACATTAATTTTCTATGTAAGCAGTTTCTCAGATAATTTTAATTTAAACTTTATACCAGGCTTTTATCTCAATGGAGAATCCGCAACCCATGGGTTAACTTACTCTAGGAAGAGCACGAAAATGACATAGACTATCAGGCACTGACACTCTTGAAACTATTAAACATATGTAAAGGGATTGTTTACCTTTTAACACTTTTTTAAATTACTTTCTATTTTTTATCGGTGACCATTCTTCTAATATTGAAGTGTAAGACTCATTTTTCACCTTTCTAAAGCAGCTCTGGGAAGGTGGGTTGCCACCTGTTCTAAATTGATGCATTTAGTTTATATATTTCTTATCTTTGGATTTGCTGAGCAGAATCCCTGAGTTTCATTAAAGGCGGCTGTTATATTAGATACAACAGTTGCTAATATTCCACAGAAACTGCTAAAAAATGTATCGCCAAATATTGCAAAATTGTAGCAGTTTAGAGCAGTGGTCCTCAAACTTGGCCCTCCAGCTGTTAAGGAACTACAAGTCCCACAATGCAATGATGGAGTCTGACAGCCACAGTCAGGCAAATGCATTGTGGGACTTGTAGTTCCTTAACAGCTGGAGGGCCAAGTTTGAGGACCACTGGTTTAGAGTGAACCTGAATTACTGAGCTGCCAGACTCAAACAACAGTGACACGAACATTCAACTTTAAACTTAGATTTTGGAAAAAATTAAAATTGGGAAAAGCAATCTCATAAAAGTCTGTTTCTGTTGCAAACATTTAACTGAAAATAGTGTTTGGAAGGTGAACAACCCCTTTACACATTTTCTGGATGTAAAATAATTGATTTTCCAGTAAGACTTTAATTACACTGTACTCTGGCTCAAAGTACACCAAAAAACCCACACAGATGAGAGCAGAATTATTCTTTACCAGGCAGCTATTACATTGCACATGCATAGCACATTTTTAAGGCCCAATTAAAGGTGGCCTATTCTACTGACGTAAATAGAAAGAAAATCATTTTATTAAATGCATCTTACTGCTGCTAATAAAGTTCTTAGTCTTTCCTCCACTGGTGGGTGATGATGCTAATGTTTTTTCCAGGTTTGCAAAAGCTATAAATTAGTTGATGTAGATTGTTTGCTCTGCATTAACTCTGCTAATTACATTCCCATATATGGTCCAATGGACTCACATACACCCTCACACTGAAGTAAACGTGGAACTGGTTAGCTTGCCTTTATGTTTTGGAGTGTTTGAGAAATCTGAAGCACCTGGAGGAAACCAGTATAGACCTATAGAGAACATACCAGCTCCTTGCAGATGGTACCCTGGTCACAATTAAGCTGGCCATACACAGGCAGATAAAGCTGCCGATATCGGTCGTTTAGACTGATTTGACAGCTTATCTGCCCGTGTATGGGGGCTTCCGACGGGTCTTCCCGACCTATATGTGGACACGATATTGATTGGGAAGGTTGGATTTTCTTCCGACTGACCCATCGGAAGTCCACTTCGGTTCTTGTAATCCAATAGTTCGGCCATAAGGCCGAACGTTCAGATTACCCTGATATAGCCCTGCCAGTTAGTGGCATATCTGGGAATCTATGGCCAGCTTTAGACACCCCTAGCTGAAACGTAGCACTGAGCTTCACCACTATTATTTTTATCATCTAATAAAAATGCACTCAGACAGAGACTCTAGGATTCCATATCAAACAAAAAGTAATTTTAACCTTTGCTTTTATATTTTGTAATAGCACTACTTTTCTGACCCAGCTATTTTTAGGTCTCATCCAGACGCTAAGATTCCGGGAGATTTGTCACCTGGCGACTAAGTACCTCTTCTTTGGTGCGACAAATCTCCCTGAATGGCTTGCTCCTATCTCGCACCCGCTAGCGCTAAAGTCGCCAGGCAACAAATCTCCCCAAATCTTCGCGTCTGGATGAGCCCTTAGGCAGCTTTTGCACAGAAGAATAAGGAATAAGATTTTGCTTACAAAGGTCTTATTATTGCTCCTCACATTGTGGTACACATAAGCCATGAACTAATATGTTGTTTTTCAATCTCTGGCCTATACAACATTCATGCACATTGGCAGGGAGGGCAGTGCTTTTATCATTGTCATACACTAACATTTACTTATCTTTGGGCTGCAACATTGATTTGAGCTTAGGTAATATTTTTAAGCACCGCAGGTAACCTCCAGATGGAAATCTTTGTAGATAGCAATCCCCCTTTCATGCCGTCGGTAACAGTATTGGTAGAAAAGGACATGTAAATATTAACAGAACCTGTGTGTGATCTGTAATTTATATACTGTAGTGTGATTCACTGACCTAATTCCTTTTGACTGTTCATTTCTCCTCTGATGAAGCCACGATTAAATACTTGGATGTTAACACTTTCCGTTGCTGGATTCTTTATTTAGAATTCTGCAGAATGTGTTGCTACAATTGCAGTACATGCATTTATGAAGTGTTTGGATTCATTGGAAATCTGTTCCATTAGTAATGATTGATGGTGATTTTGAGAAGAGCTGTTTTTGTACATATTTGTAAATTATGCTTATGATTTAGTAACCAGATCTTAAATATGAAATTGGAATATGTATATTTTACCTTGCTGAGTACAGCAAGGTTGTTACCATATCTCAGTTTTTTTTCCATGCTATAGAAATCAATTTGTAAAGATAAGGTGTAATTCTGTTTGTTTGCAGCAATTTACCTACAGGAGACTCTGGTGTCTGTTTCTGGATTCTGTCAATTAGTTTTAAGTGGTCGTTCTGATAAGGAACAATGGGGTAAATTTATCAAAGAGTGAAGTTCTGCCACTAGAGTGAAATTCCTCCATTCTCCATTCATTCCTATTGGATTTTGAAAGGCATATTTATCAATGGGTGAAAGTGAAAGTTCACCCTTTGATAAATATGCCTTTAAAAATCCCATAGGAATGAATGGAGAGTGGCGGAATTTCACTCTTAACTTCACTCTTTGATAAATATACCCCAATATGGTAGCCTCCACTTACTTAAATAACAAAATATGGTGATTTCTAAACATAATAACCAACGCCAGTTGACATTTATGGAACATTTCAGGGCATGTGGTATCTGCAATATATAAGCAGCAACTGAGAAGTAAATGCTACACAGAGAGCAGCAACATAGAAGTAAATTATCAAATAGTTTTTTAACTGCATGTTAGATGCTGAAAGAGAGCTTTAGTTAGAGAGTTATGGGATTATGTAATAAAAGGCACTACTTTTGTCCAGGATCAGTAATTTATACCAACAATCAGCAGGTAGCATTTACTAATCACCTGTTAAAAGCAAACCTCTCATAGGTTGCTATGGGTTACTGCTCCTGAGCAAACTTAGTGCCTTTTAATACAAATGGGGTTTAGAGAACTACTAGGGCTGGATTACCAAATGACGTGCCCCTAGGCTGATTGCCTCCTGCACCCCCTAGAGTCTGCAGCGGGTCAGGTATCTGCAGGTTACCCGCAAAAAAAAGCAGGTACTGTGTAGGATGAGGGTAAGATTTTTTTGGTACAGGTATAGTTGTGGGTCTCATTTATATTTCTTATGTTATATTATCTATGTTTTACTCCTTTTAAAATTTTTCAAAACTTTTTTTCTGTCTCCTCCCACTTTTGATGATGCCACAACACTTCCTGTTTAATGGTGGTTGGTAGGTTGCCGATCGGGTTGTGGATAAGGCAGTTGAGGACGTGGTAGTGGATCTCAGTGGGTAAATATGCAGGTTACAGTTCAGGTTGCGTTCTACAGGTTTGGGTCGGGTCCGAGACTCAAAAATTGGTTATGCACAAGATTCTTAACTCTCTGTCCACCCAACACACTCGATCTCACCATTCTGTTTGGCTCCTCTGCTCTAGGTGCCTGGGTGTGAACTATAAATGTAGCTAGGTAGTATGCCTCTGTCAGCGGGGGCCTCTGGCACCCACGGGGGGTTGTAGTCAGGATCAAGGAGGAAGTCCTTTCCAGCGAGTCCAGGCGAAGTACAGTTCAGGGGGAAAATCCAAAAACAAGGTCAGGTCCAGGCAGGGGTTCAATAGGCAGGCAGCAAGGTTTCAAAGTCCAGGAACAGGCAAGGATCAATAACAGGAATCACAGGAATCAATAGCAAGGCTAGGAGACCCAGGAACACAATAGCTTAGAAGAGCTATACTCGGGCATTGAACCTGGGTCTCCGGCGTCCTTTTAACTTTGAATTTGGCGCCATTGCGCCTCTGGCGCAGCTTGATGACGTCACGGCCGGCGCCGAAACCACGTGGCGGCCATGGGCGCCGCCATCTTGGATGCGCCGCCGCGCAGGGAGGACGCGCCGCCCGGAGCTCCCGGGAATGCTCCGGGCGGCGTCCGTGACAGCCTCAACCTCTAATTGTGCCATTCTTGGCCTGGGCCTTTGCCACAAATCCTGATTTGAGCACTACAGAAAATGCAATCAAGATTAAATTATTGATTGAAAACTAGAAATTGAAACTAGAGGATGAGGGTAAAAATAAAATATCAAAATCCTTGTGCTCATCAGAAGAAAACATATTATATTGTGCATGATAGCTACCTCATTTCCCGTTGGCGAATAAATTTGCGAAACGCCTGCCAAAATTCGCTGGGGTCTTGTTTTGGACCCCAGGCGTGCCATTTTTAGACGCCGGCATCCATTTTTTCCATGTCCATGTTCCGTGAATAATTCGCCTATCACTATACCTCACTGTTCCACATTTCTCCGTAAGCGATGTAACATTTATATATTCTGAAGCCTGGTTACCTGATCAGGGATCCTACCCATGAAGAATAGGTTTAATGCTGATGTGAAATATTTAATGGTAAATGCATTTTATTCAGCATTTATCTGTTGCGTTACATTTGCAGCAGCTTTTATACTAAGGGCAGGAGACCTATTTTACACACTTGAGAAAGGGCCCTTGTTGCCTGAAACGTGTGAACGGACAATAAGCATTTAAACAGCAATAATTCTCATAATATTCACATGAACCTATTTCAATTAGTACCAGATGCTTTGCGAGCTGAGCACTGCCTCCTCCCATTGCTGGAATTAAAACTGCTGATCTCTTTGCAGTTAGACTATGTTGTGGCATTGCATGGTTTCCTGCACCTTGATTTGTGCCGTACGCCTGCTGACCCCAGCACATGTACTATTTTCATAAAATCATTTCTTTGTTTACTTGTCAGACTTTTTGCACAACAAGCACAAAGTTATTACCAAAGGTTATTTCAGGACTAGTTTTGCTCATGAACCAAGAATAATATGTTGTACCGCACATTTATTTTCTCTGCTTCCCACACATTAAACATCTGCCCTAGTGAAATAGCAATCCTTTTATGCACAGTAATCTTTTGTAGTCAGTCTGGAAGGACCTCCGTTTCTTCCATTGTGAAGTGATGGATTGTGGGACTTGAAATCCCTCTGCCCTCAGAGAATATATGCCCCACCAAGTACGGAAAGCAGAGGGACTCATTTATACATTAATTGAATAAATCGGATTGTTTTGCCTCCAGTAAGGATCAATCATATTTTAGTTGGAATCACGTACAAGGTATCTGTATCTGAAAAATGTATTTAAAATTGAGTCTATAGGAAATGACTTTTCTGGATAATACCTGTATCAGCATAATGGGTTTTATAAAATAAATTGCACATCATCATATTTGTTTATTGTACCTGTTCTGTGTACATTTTCCACTTGACCTACAGAACCTAACAGCAGTTGGTTTGTATGTAAAACAATGCCCTGTGTTTGGGAGGCTAATAATGTATTTATAAGGTGGTCAGATTTACTTGATACGGGTTATTTGGAAAATGTTAGTGTTGTAACTTAGCTTGAATACAAAACTGCAACACCATTAATGGTGTATTTGGGACAAGGTTACTGTATGTGGAGATCATTGTATACTGTACAGCACTGAAAATGGATCACAGTTTATGGAAAGCTACAGTTGCTACTGTTTCACTTACACTAGTGCCATTCATTAATGTAAGTATCCATCAGTACTGTTAAGGAAGTATAAAGAATACAAAAGTGTTTCTGAATATGTGTTTAAAAATTATGTCAAGCACCAAAACCAGCCCTGCTATCAACAAAAACTTCAATGAAGCCAGGGGAGCATCACTAAAAGGTCATGGAACTGGTAGAGATGTGGAGCTTATGGGAACCTGCAGTGGCACCACGTAACACCTACAATAATTCAGCCCCGTGAACTGTTAGATGTTAAATATATATTTTTTTTTCCATTCTGCCGTGTGTCAACTTTCCAGTTTCTAGTTATTGACACTCTTTATTATTGCTTTCTTGTCACATGTAGAATTGGTGTATTCATTCGCTGGTATACACCACTGACACATGATAAACACTCATAATGGTATATATAGAGTATGTGCAAAAGCTACTTGTTTATTTCTCTCTCATCCCTTTTCTCCTCCCTGCCTGTAGCTTGCCATGCTATATTTAGTGGCTTGCTTTGATCACTCTGAAGCCTACACATTGCTTATCATGTCAGAAAGAACCTGACCTTTGTGCATCAGCTCAGTAAGATGACACATCCTCTATAAATCTAAATAAGGGCTCTTACACACAAGCGTTTTTACCTGCGCTCCCCTGCGTTCCGTTTTTCTGCGTTCAGCCGCAGGGGAGCGCAGATATAGACGCACTCAATTATTTTCAATGGGGCTGTACTCACATGAACGCATGTAGGCGCCAAACGCAGGAAAAATGCAGCATGTTGCGTCTGAATCTGCGTTCGGCGCTTACACGCGTCTAGTGGGTACAACGCCATTGAAACTAATGAGGTGCGTCTAGACCTGCGCTCCCCTGCGGCTGAGCGCAGCCGAACGCAACGCAGGGGAGCGCAGGTCCAAAACGCCCGTGTGTAAGGGCCCTTAAGCTGATGCTGGAACTGTTTTTGGCGTGTGAAATGAAAGCATAGGGATTGCTGCATGTTTCCATACAATGCCTTTGGAATAATGAACTGTAATACTTTTAGATGCATAGTTTATGTTAAAAACAGTCCTCTGTTTCATATATTTTTGTGAAAAAATCAGCTAGCATGAACGTTTTGCCCCTGGTTAGATTTAATTCATAGGGATGCTAATTATTGGAGGCACGCTGTCACATTTTTATATTCTGTAGGTGTTTCAAGATGAGACACAATGGAGGAGGATAACAGATTGACCTGGAACATCATTAATGCTGCTGATGCGAAGATTATATGAATTTGTAATACGTGTTAAGTGTTACATGCACTAATGCATGTCGCAAATATAAAATTTGGAAAATACCCAATTAAGTTTGCAGCAACGTTTCAGGAGTCAAAACCAATAGTGCAAAGCATATAAACATCCACAAATGTACTGCGTTCAGCTGCAAATACATTTACTAATATAGATTAATATACTGTACTATACGGGGGGGGGCAAAACTGTTCTAAAGGGGTTGTTCACCTTTTCATTAACTTTTAGTATGATGTAGAGAGTGATATTCTGAGACTATTCGCAGTGCTTTTCATTTGAGTTATTTCGCTTTTTATTCAACATCTTACTAGTTTGCAATTTCAGCAATCTGGTTGCTAGAGTCCAAATGACCTACCTTACCAACTGTGCTTATAAGAGACTGGAATATGAATGTTAGAGCACCTGAATAGAAAGATGAGGAATAGAAAGTAGCAATAACAATAAATATTTCAAGTCAAGACGGCAAATAATTTAAAAAATATATAATAAATGAAGACCAATTTGGCATTCTTAACATACTAAAAGTTATCATAATGGTGAACCATCACTTTAAATAGCAAATATCCATTCTTTTGGCTCCTGTAGTGTGAACAGTGCAATACCAAATTCAGCCCCCATTCCCCAATCAATACTCTGCAGATATGCACAGGTAAAGAAAAAGCATTGATTGAATCTAATACATAAGACGCAAGCATTTAGGTATTTTCTTTTGGTGCCATTGGTTAGTTTTCAGGATCATCATTATACTAATGAGTGCTCTATAGTAATCTAAAATCACCTCTAACACAGAATCGCATTTTAATAGGACATTTACTGAGAGATTTTAGTTCCCAGATCAGTTTGTAAGGAGATGAGTCAAAGCATATTTTAACCACAAAATGTATTGCTGAATGAGTATTTTTTTTTTATAAGTACTTTGCTTTTTGTGCAAAAAAGGGAATAAAGCCTTTGGCAGAATCCCATTCAGTGGTAAAAAAAAAACATTTCTGCCACTAAAACTAAATACAGTTACAAACGGCACATATGCATTTGGGAAAAAGCGCACTTAATAACATCAAATAAGCAGCAATCTGTACAAATATCCTCTTGTACTGTTGAATTGAATGCTATGATTTAAAGTCCAAATCATTTCTTGAACTTACCATTTTCTTCATCTTTGTTTTATGGTCTTCTCATCTTGCAAACCTTGACATTTGTTATAAAACTGAGTTCAGGAGATTCAGAAATGATGAGTTATGGCCTCAGTGAATACCTGGGTTTTACCATGGCAGCTGGAATCCCTAAAGTAATATCTGGATTTCCTTCACTCTGATGTAATGCAAGTTTGATTTGTTACAGGATAGAGTAACCCCTATTAACAGCAAGGTCAGTACAGGCACAAATCTCTTAACTCAGCTGATGCAATGAATCTCACGGCCGTTGATTAAAGTTCAATTTATATTTTCTGATTGTCATTTTTTTTTTACTCAGGACTGAGACTACACCTTCTTGGGTTTCCTGCCATACTAATCTTGTAATCTTGTAATCCAGTTTCAGGTTGATATTTAGTAATATGCAAGTGAATTTTTTCTACTTTTCCTAAATAATATCTTTTCTTCGTGCTTGGTCTTAAAGGACCATTCATACAGTAACAACAAATAAACTATTTCTTGGCAACAAATGTTCTATTTTATATGTAAAAGGTTTACATTTATTCATTCCATAGAGAGCCGTGAATGCCATGGGGAGGGTTAATTACAAAAATACAAATATATTATTTTACCGGTAATAATAAAGCCACAAACTCCCATACCTGATTTGACCTTATTTAATAAGGCTTGAATGAATGGGTTTTGGGGAAAAACCTGAAAAATTGTATTGTACAATTTTTTTTTTTTTCTCCTCCAAATCATACAATTTTTTCAGGTTTTTGCCCAAAAAACCCAAATTGATCGGATTTTCGGACCCAGCTCAAACCACGATAACTACCAATTAGGAGAAAGAGCTATTTTCTTTACTTTCACATATTGAAATATTCTAGTCTCTTCTGAGTCAGCCTGTCATCAATCAGTGGTACCAGTCATTTACTTTTGAATTATTTTCTTTCCATGCTGGAACGAATCATTTCAGCCAGGAAAATGTGTCGAATTCTATCTTTCCATACATTATTTGCATCAAATATTCAGAATTTGGACGGGTGTTGGTACTCAGTGTTGGGACTCAGTGTTGCTGCTTAACTGCGCTAAGTACAAACAGCCTTTGAAAATGACTTTCTTTGATCAAAGTAGTCACAATCAGTGTGACACCGCATCCATATGCAGTGATAAATTTGTCTGTTCATTAACACCAACTGTCAGAAAGAATTTCAGACTGTTAGGAAAAAGTTCTGTTAAACAGGACAGTTTAATTATAGTCTTCCCCATAATAAGAGTATCCACATCCAAAGTAGTGCCTTAAAACAGGCTTTTCTAAATCACTGGTACAACATATTATTTCAGGTAGTTTTGCCCTTGCTGTACGATGGAGGCGAAAAGGAAGTGGACTTTGAATGATGGCAACATACACATTTCCACTGCTGCCTCTGTGTGAAAGAAAAATCTCATGGTTCAGTAACATCTGACTTGCCAGCTTTTTACTTGTCACAGTCAATTACTTAATGTGGCATATTCAAACAGTTAGAGACTTATCGAAGAAACAAAACCTTACTTGTTGGTCTATGATTATGGTGCCTATCATTCGGATGGTTATAAACTATTTAAGGCAAGCATCTGCTACAAAGCCTGCTTTTTATACCTGGTTTGTTACTCAAATATATGTTCCAAAGAGCAGTCATTTGGTGTGAAAGGCTCTTTTCATGCGTACTTGCTTGCTGGGCAACATGTTTCTATGTTTTGATAATTTGCCAGTGTAAAGCTTCCAAAAAAGTAAATGTAACCACTTAAAAAAAGTGGTGCAATAAATAAACTTTATATCAATACAACACGGGTGATGAATAAGTATCTGTAGGACATGCTGACCTATGGCTCCTAAATTACAGACCCAGATGAACTACCAACATCAGTCCAATATTTCCATTTAGTATCTTGTGCCAGATTTACCAACACAGGCACTACCTGTACAAAGTGCAGAGTACACTTTCCACAAGGCTTATGTGCAAAATGGTGCTGTATGGGGTGCAGCTGTGCTGCTCCATTGTGCTCCAACATTTGTATCTTTCCCTTAGTAATTCAGTCCATTTTCTCATTGTGCGATGTTGTACAATAGAGTTTAAAAGCTTCTCTGTAGGTGCAGTTTAACAGTCTATTACTGCCATTCAAAATATTTTCACTTTTCTACATGCTATTTCATTTTGTAGAAAACAAAATGTCAGCTTTTCAACTCCTACTCATTACTTGTGCGGGGAAGACTTTTCTGATTTATTGTTCAACACAGTGTGCTCTAGAAACATGCAGTTATGAATAGTACAGCAGTATTATATTGCTGCAGAATTGAGATCTAATGTTTGCTTTCAACGTGGAATTCCTTTAATTAGAAAATGCAAAAAGAACACTAAGACTGTAGGAAAAAATGGGAGCCCCCATCTATAATCATACTTGTTTTTTTTTTTTACATCCATATCCTTAACTTACTGATGTGCCAGGAATTCTTGAACTCATAAGTGCTAATGAACAAACAGTGTTACAGAGCTTCACAGATTTCTTTTCTATGGGATGTAAAGCCCCCTATATGGGCTTTGCCTCTAAGGGCAAGGCCAGACGGGGAGATTCGGGGGAGATCTAGATATAGCTAGATAGCGCTGTGCACCCGCTAGGCGTAAAGTCGCCTGCGCTTGTTCACACGCAGCGGCGCAATTTTAAAAGTCGCTCAAAATTGCCTGGCGAGGCTATTTTGAGCGACTTTTAAAATCGCGCCGCTGCGTGTGAACAAGCGCAGGCAACTTTAAGCCTAGCGGGTGCGCATCGCTAACTAGCTATTCGGGGGAGATTTGTTGCGGCGATAAGTCGCCAGGCGACAGATCTCCCCCGAATCTCCCCGTCTGGCCTCGCCCTAAGGGCAGAGACATATGAGAAGATTCAGGGAGATTAATCTCCTCGAACTGCCTCCCCACCAGCTAGAATCTAAATCTCCGGTGGGATGACACTTGGAGCTCTTCGTTTTCCAAAGTCGCCTGAAGTTTCCTCGTGAGGCAACTTTGAGTGAATTCCAAAATTGAAGTGCTCCAAGTGCCATCCCACTGGCGATTTAGATTGAAGCCAGCAGGAAGGCTTGTAGGGGAGATTAGTCGACTGAAGAAGAGGTGATTAATTGCCAGGCGACCAAGTCTCCCTGAAACGCTTTGTGTGTCTCTGCCCTAACAGGTGAAATTTTCCATCCCTCAACAATCCAGTACTTTTGTTTGTAGTATGTGTTCAATAGCATATTCATTTTAAAGACATCAAGTGCGACATCTCTGCGAAGCCAAACACCATGCCTACTATGTAGCCATGCTCCCTCAACGATCATAAGCATTTAAGTACCACACCCACTTTTGATGCCATATTTTTGTAGCTTTCCCCCCTCAATTACCATGCCGATTTATGAAAACACACCCCCTTTTGATGTCTGCAACTGCAGTCAGGCAGCTGAAAATCAAGACCGTCCCATGAAAAGCAGGGTGCTTGGGAGCATATTAGATCTCAAGCAGAGAGTACATATACCTGCAATAGGCTAATTTAACAGCCTCAGATGATACGGTGCACCAACAGGTGTTATCTGTGGAATACACCATGACATTATCCATGGAATTCAGGGCTGCTCCATTTAGGCATGATTATCCAGCTACTTTCTTGTACTCACCAATGTTAACAATATAGAGTAGTACATTAATAAAAATACTCAGTCTCTGCATAATCACCAATACACTGGGCCAGATAAGGTATTACTGTATATACCAGGGCCTATGGGATCTTAAAACTTGCCGATTGATATTTGGATGATTTTTAGCCAGATATTTGTTGGACAAGCAAGTTGGTGGGCCACCTTCATAGGCCACTAAGTTGATGACCTGGTCTGGAGGGATAGAGTTGACAACTTTTTCTCCCTATGATTCTCTTACATACTTCATGAAATTATGCAGAAAACTACACAGCTCCTTGAATCTGTAATGTGGTTTTTAAAACCATGTTATCACATTCCAGATATTTGTTGTTAAATACCCACACCCAATCCTTAAATTGTAAAATCGCAACTCGCACCAGTTTTGAACTGATTGTAGTATATGCTCTGGAATTGATAAATGTTGGTGATTTGATTCTTGTGGTCAGGTTAACTTAAACATGTCATAGTGAACCCTATCCAGTCACCCAAATCTAGAGTATGGTAAGATATGTGTGTCAAAAGGGCACAATATTGTCTGTATTTCACCAGCATTAGGCTGGGGAAGTGAAAACTCCAGGGAAATGTTTGTGTGGCTGCAGCAAGTTTAATTCTATTCTGCTTAGGAAAAGCTGGATAGTGGATTCCTGGAGTGAATGGAAGAGAGCAGGGGTGAGCTTCCATTCCTTGTTCCATTTCCATTAGGTTGCTGCCTAAGCTAGAGGCAGCAACAGGTATGTTGTTGTTAATAGACGGTGTGGAGCAACACCTCAGAGCTTCTTCCCCTGGATAACACACTAGAGCTGGAGGACCATGTGTAAACCCCCTTGAGTGAAGGTACAGTAGGGTGCCTGTGTGCAGCTGGGAACAAGAGAGTGATTCCCCCTAAGTTGTAGAGCGAGCTCCAAAGGACTGGAGAGGAAAATAGAAACCCCTTCCTGGAGACAAGTGTGCCCAGAGAGGATTTTGGGATTTGTGTCCTGTGAAAGCCAGTGAGGCCTAAGGAAACCTTGAGGTATGTTAACACCAGTGAAATTGTGAAAGTGGGACTGTTTGCTTATGTTAAGCGAAGGTTATGCCCTATGTGAAGCCAGTTGGCTGAAGATTGTTTGTGCAAAAACAAGCAAAGCTGCATTTAAACATAAAAGTGGTGTCAGTCTTCATCTCTTTGCTGAAAACTGTGCTGTGGCTATGATCCTTGCTATCTGAAGCTCACAGTACTTTAACCACTGCTTAGCAAAATGGTCAACAAATAACTAGAATAACTAGGGTCTTATGATGGTGATGGCCTACAACTGGACAGTCTAACTACAAACGCATCTCATAATAGGCTACCAAGCCTTTAATAACTTAAGCATCAACTGAACCAGAGAATGTATAGATTGGATTTTGTCTGTTATCCACAGAAGACAACTGTGGACCCAGGTAGCAGAAGGGAGGAGAAGTATATAGTGTGGACAGAACATCACAAAATAAAAGCTGTTTCTACTCTGTAGTCTGGCATCTATGTGTGGATTCTTCTACCTCTGCTATACTCTGTACTAGGTCATCACAGCCCAAACCCAAATACTATTTAAGTGGCAACTTCTTGACAAGGGCTGATATCTAATGCTACAGGTTGTAATTCAACAAGATTGATAGTCAGCTGGAATTAATATTATACTACTATAATATTAAAAATAATGTCCTAACCCATAACCATATTTTTGGTGTCCTCATTTTTTTGTGAGGTGTAATTTTATATAGTAAAATTTGTTTCCACGTGATGGCCTAATATTGGTCAGCATTCTCTGTACAATCATACCGTAGCTGGAATTCTTATTCCACAATTGCACTTGAATTTGGCTGGTAACTTTGTTAAGAGCTAATGGGCACCTGATCATCTGATCACCTGATCATCTGTGGCGTTTCAGTTCTGTTTCTATAGTACGTATTGTGGACCTTATATAAAACCTTATATATAACCTCTGCTGGAGAGGATGTCTATTTTTTCATGCTTATTTATATTTAAAGCCATTTTAATGCATTTTTTTTATTACAGCGAGTCATCATTATTCATTGTGCAGTAAAATTATAAGTTCTTTGATACATGACTAGATATCTTTGTTCCTAGTACAGTTCTTTCTAATATCTATCAGCTAGGAAAATAATTGCTTCTTTCTTATCCTCTGGTTCCTGGGTTACCATGGTAATCGCACAGACTGCACTGAGCTGTGGGGCGACATCAATTTTTAACAAATCAAACACATCATGCAGCATTTCATCTGCCTACATCTACTGGCCAAATTAAGAACATCAGAATTATGAACATTTACATTGAAAAGTGCAATATTTCAGCAGGGGTTATTCAGAGTAATGTATTTTTTTTTATCTCAGACCAGGCCAACTACTGACCTGATCTCCCCTCTGTAGCAAGAGAACAGGTGTGTGGGGGTGTCAGAGGGGGGCTAGGAGACAGTGGGTCTGGGGGAAATGGGGCCCCTGTTTTGAAAGCCTCAGTGCACCTTGGACTGTCCAGTCCAACCCTGTCCATATCTGATTTCTGGCTAAGCTTTGCTCCTAGCCTCTAATTGGAAAGGGCTCCATAGCAAGTGCATTGTATGGTGCCAATTGGCACTCACGTCTTCACTCTATAAGGTACCCTTACTTTGCAGGATACTGCTGGAGATCAAAACATTATCCAGGCTCAAGGCAAAAAAAAGCTAAAAGCAGGGAGTGTGGATAGGCCAGTATAGCGGTGTAGCCTCCCCCTCCACAACCCGCACTAATAATATTTGAAGGATCCGGAGTGGACTGCAACTTCCCTGGCTCTCCCGCTCTCTTGTGTCTGCCATAGTGAGCAACAGGTGTACAAATTTTCAGTAGGCAGCTATGGCGGAAGGTGATCCCATGGTCCAGGCTTCCTTTTTCCCTGGCCCCACCCACTGGGCTATACTTCCTCTAAAGCAGTGGTCCCCAACCAGTAGCTAGTGAGCAACATGTTGCTCTCCAACCCCTTGGATGTTGCTCCCAGTGGCCTCAAAGCAGGTGCTTATTTTTTAATTCCAGGCTTGGAGGCAAGTTTTGGTTGTATAAAAACCAGGTGTACTGCCAAAAGAGCTTCAATGTAGGTTGATAATATACTGTACATAGGGGCTACCTAATGGCCAATCACAGCACTTATATGGCAACCAAGAATATTTTACATGCTTTTGTTGCTCCCCAACTTTTTTTCTTCTGAATGTTGCTCAAGGGTTCAAAAGGTTTGGGATCCCTGCTCTAAAGTGACACCACTGGGCCATTCATGTACTCAGTTTTATATGAGTACCTAAAACCACTCAAATTGCAACTGTAATTTCTCTGGTAAGAAATGCTGGCATCCATGTTGGTACACATCTTGTTTCCATTTTGGAGTTCAAGCTACTGTTAATTAAACAAAGTAGAAGCATTTCAAATGAATGAAATTGAATTTACATGTATTGTGCCAGCTGCTTCATTACACTTTGTCCTCACTTTAATCTGCTAAATCTCCTTCATTAGGTTTATAATTACAGCCAATTTTGATTGCAGATGGCCTGATAACATTGCGAAGCAGACTAACGTTTAATTATTGTGTTCTGCACTATTGTGAAACTAAATATGCTACATATGGCTTGTTATGTAGAAATAACGAGCACTCTGGCACTCACGTGCTGACATGAAGCAAATAATTATAAATATTAAACAGCGTTACATTTTACCATTGATCTGTTTTATTTTGTATATGTAAAAGTCTTACTAACCAGAGATCAAAGAAAAAAAATATTTTTGATGAATTAATTTTGTCTTTGGTTTGTTAACTTGCGTATTATTGTCCATGGCTAATTAACATGCCCCAAAGCAAAAGACAGGAGAAAAGTGTAACAAATGTTGCCACAATGCTGTAGGGGTCAGTTACTGTTCCCTGGCGTGCAAATGCTAGAGTACTAAAGGGTGTAAGAGTGCTTGTCTAACAAGCACTTGAGCCCTGGGGAATGCTGCACTCTGCTCTTCATGCCACATGAAAAAAATCACAACGTATATGTCAGGAGGTGCAGACAAATTCTGCCATTGAGCAAGCATTAAGGACTGGGCCTGTTGTAAAGTTCTCCACCTGCTGCTCTTTAACTTGCACATCAAACAGGGTCGGACTGGGCCAGCAGGACACTGGCAAAAAACCTGCAGCCATTAGCCAGGTTTTGCCCACCTGATTGAAATGAAGTGCAAGAAGAGGCATGCAATCAGGTACATGCTGGTTTCTGGGGGGTTTGTTGAGGAAAGGGAGATTTTTGCTGGGGGTGGTTGTAGGTATTTGCAGCTTTGGTGGGGGCCCTGATGTGGCAGCCCGGTGCGCCCAGACCTCCCCCCCCCCCCAGTCCGACACTGCGTATGAATGATGCACAAGTTTGAAGATGGCTAGGGAACATCAGGATGGGGGGGCACCTGCATGTCTCACCTTGGCCAACCCTTGGGGAGAACATTGACTAATGTAGGCAGTACTTTGTTCAAGGCTCTATCCATGGCTCTCTATGTTCATAAATGGAGCCAGACGCCTGCGGTCATTCTGCAAGAGAAGAACACAGTATGCAAAGTAGTTGTGGATCCGGCGTGTTTGGGCCCACTGCCGCAGAAGGTTGCTGGGTTGTGGGTGGGCTTGGGTTGAGCTCTTCCTTCCTCTCTCTCCACCTGCGACCTTACACTGCCAGCTTCAGCCTCTGTATATATGGGTGCACATGACTGCCCCCTTTCGTGATGTCAGAGATGGGTGGTTTGGGCAAAGGTCTATAAATAGATATGCCTGGTGGGGTAAGGTTTGGCTTGGTAAGGAATGGATTAGGGTTGCTAGCTTTTTTGGACTTTGCACACACGGTTCTTTTGTGTAAATTTAACAGCCCATACGTTTTCATTCAATTAGTGATGTATCACCAGGATACCCCAGATAAATTCTTTAAATAATCAGTTTGACTCCTAAAGCTGCAGCTCATATCAAGTACTATCACACGACAAGGCGATCACCAAGTATAGTAGTGTCTAATTCACACAATTGAGAAATGCTATGGGAGATTTGAGACTCAGAGCTTTGATTTTCAAGATTATATGGAAAATTTGATCAATGTCACATAAATGCAGATGTATTTATTACCCCTGATTAGCTGTCTAAGGGCTTCCTAAAGCTACACAAGATGCTACCAAAGAAGCAACCCTGCAGTATTTTTTTAAATAAATGGTTATAAACTCAGACTGTTGAAAAGGGCAAACTGGTTGTCTTGACAGCATGCTGGTGATATGCCAGTGCAGGAGACATCGCAAGTCTCTGTGCCTTTCTTGAGCGATTTCTAACAGTAGCAGTGCAATGCAGACGTGCTGTGGATACAGGAATGTATATTTTTAAAATTGCAACATAATGTTTCATAGAAAAGGGACAATAACTACTGTATCTGGGCAGAGCAGTCGCAAGGTGGTTAAAAATTGATGGTTTGGCTTGTTTTATTATTATATAATGCATGACCAAAACGCACCCAAAAATGTAGGTCACTTAAAAAAATAAATCTGCAGGCATGTGCAGCTGGATGCATTATTCATTGTTATGAAGTATTTAAGAGAAGGCCTTTCCACCATGGTTCCTGAAAGCTTGCGTTATTATATTCTGTGTGTTTTTCAAAAAAAAAAAATCTGCAGGCATGTGCAGCTGTATGCATTATGCATTGTTATGAAGTATTTAAGAGAGCCTTTCCACCATGGTTCCTGAAAGCTTTGTATTATATTCTACACTCTGTGTGTTTCTCATGTCCTGTACTACTTGCTGGAAGATCATGCCACTTTTTTTATGTCATTATTCGACCCCCTCACTTACCATACCATCATCTTATTTATTTCAATCAATGCTAATGTAATTAGTCCATAAGTGAATTCAGAAAATTTTATTCCTTTCAAAGGCCTTACCCACCAGTGAAAATAGCATCTTACTTTTTCTTATGCAAATGAAAGTTAAATAATTCAGAGCGAAAGATGTTTAAGGCTTTATAAATGCCAGGCACCTTATGTGAATCCTGACAGCATTTCCTTATGTGTTAATATGTCTTTTATTTTTTATTGTATATTTCTATGTTGCTATAAGAAACAATGTTTAGTGAAATAAGAAAACAGTATATACAGTCATATGAAAAAGTTTGGGAACCCCTCTTCTTTCAATTTTTGTTTATCACTGGCTGAGCTTTCAAAGTAGCAACTTCCTTTTAATATATAACATGCCTTATGGAAACAGTAGTATTTCAGCAGTGACAAGTTTATAGGATTAACAGAAAATATGCAATATGCATCATAACAAAATTAGACGGGTGCATAAATATTACATCAATATTTAATTGAGCCTTGTTTTGCAAATGTAACAGCCTCTAGATGCCTCCTATAGCCTTTGATGAATGTCTGGATTCTGGATGGCAGTATTTTTGACCATTTGTTTATACAAAATCTCTCCATTTCAGTTAAATTTGATGGCTGCCGAGCACGGACAGCCTGCTTCAAATCATCCCATAGATTTTCCATGATACTCAAGAGTCCTGCGTGGGTCAATTTTTTGCAAACCATACCCACAACCCGGACCAGCAACCCGCATTCTTACCGGCCTGGACATGCTACCCAACCCGCAAGTACCTTATCCGCAACCCGGGCTCACAACCCGCTGACCATCAAGAATCAGGGAATCCTATCATGCTGACCATCAAGAATCGGGAAGTGCTGTCATTGGAAACGGAAGTGACATCATCAGAAGTCATCAGAAAAAAGGAGTAAAAATCACTATTGAGAAGACCCACCAGCATCACCCGCAAACCCGCAGAACCATAGACCCGAGTCTATAGCCACACCAGGAACTTCCACCCACAACCTGCAGGGTACAGCAGGTTTTGGTGTGTAAGCCCCTGGTACCCGACTCGCTGCAGGACTTTATGGGGGGAATTCACAAAAGTGTCGGTAAAATAAGTAACCCAGAAGTGGCATTTAACACATATGTAAAATGTCATACAAATTCACAAATGCAGATGTTACCATCTCTGAATGTCTCGTAAGTCCGACAATTTTCTAAAATGTCGTATATATTTTCATCGTACAGACGACATTTTACTCAACATTTTAAAGACATTTTATAAGAAATTTTAAAAGACAATTTGACTGACATTTTCATTTTGGAGAGCCTAATGTGTCGGAAAAATTGTCGGCAAAAAAAATGAGTTTACGAGTAATTCATAAAAATGTCGGGGAAAGTGGTGCCGAAAAAAACACGCCCAATTTTCACTACACTATTTCAAAAGTGTTGTATATGTCGGAAAATTGGCGGGGAAATGCTCTATGAATTTGTCGTCTGTTGCTACGACATTTTAAAGACATTTTTTCCTTCCCGACACTTTTGTGAATTCCCCCCTATGTGACATTCCCTAATATTGTACTTCTCCCTCTGCATAAATGCTTTTGTAGATTTCCAAGTGTGTTTAGGGCCATTTTCTTGCTGGAATATCCAACCCCTGTGTAACTTCAACTTTGTGACTAATGCTTGAACATTATCCTGAATAATTTGTTTATACTGGCTTGAATACATCCAGCCCTCGACTTTAAAAAGGGCCACAGTCCCTGATCTAGCCACACAGCCCCACAACATGATGGAACCTCCTCCAAATTTGACAGGTAGCAGGTGTTTTTCTTGAAAATCTGTGTTCTTCTTCCGCCATATAAAGTGCTTTTTGTTATGACCAGGTAACTCAATTTTTGTCTCTTTAACCCAAAGCAGTACCAAAATGACTGTGGCTTGTTTAAATGAGCTTTTGCATACAACAAGCAACTCTGAATTGCGCTGAATTGTAGAACGATGTACAGATACACCATCTTCTGCAAGATGTTATTGCAGCTATTTGGAGGTGATCATTGGGTTGTCTGTAACCATTCTCAAAATCCTCCGCTTATGCCACTCCTGTATTTTTCTTGGCCTGACAGACCTGGGTTTTACTGCAACTGTGCCTGTGGCCTTCCATTTCCTGATTACATTCCTCACAGTTCAAATTGACAGATTAAACCTCTGAGGTAGTTTTTGTAGCCTTCCCCTCATGCTACTGAACAGTCTTTGTTTTCAGATTTTTTGAGGGTTGCTTTGAGGATCCCATGCTGCAATTGGCCATTGTAAATACCTTTTCTCAAGATTGGACACACCTGCCTATTAAGTTCAAGGCTTAAGGTCCCCATAGATGCAAAGATCCAATCGTACAAATCAAGGTTTCATACAATTTTGGACCTGTGTCCATCTTCCGACCTGCCACTAACCTTCAGATTAAATAAAGTAGTAAAAACACAGATCAGCCAATGTTCTGCCCCTACAGGAATTGTATGAAAGTTGTGTCCGACAAAACCTAGTGACAGTCTCCCACTAAAAATCGTATGATCGACAATACACGCAGAGATTATGATCAAATTGTTGCGTCTATGGCGAACTTTAACCAGCTTATCCAACCAATTTGGTGTTGCCAGTATCAGTATTGAGCAGTTACATGCATTCAAATTAGCAAAATTACAAGGTTTCCCAAATTTTGCACAGCCAGTTTTCAAATTTGATGTCATTTCATACAACTGAATGCTGCTTCACTAGAAATCTTTGTTCAGAAAACACTGCAGTACTCAGATGTTCCAGGGAAATTAAAGACATACTATGGTTATATTTTTGTTTTAATTTCATACAATTGAATACTGCTTCACTAAGGGGCACATTTACTAAGGGTCGAAGTTTAAAAATTCGAATTTTAAAGTAATTTTGGGCTACTTCCAGGCCCAGATTTGTGGAGAGGCCACCTAGACCCAGGCCTAGGGTGCCAGGATTTTAGGGGGCGGTATGCTACCCAACCACACCGACATTGGTTCAGAAATTTTAATTTCCAGTGTGTCAATTGCCATTGCTCTGTCCCCATGATTAAAACTTGAGCAAATAAAAGATAGGGGACAGGGGCGACAAACGTCAGCGGGTTTAGGGGCGGCTGCGATGTAAATCCAGCCCTGGCTACTTCGAGTATTGAATAGCACAAAATTCGATTCAAATTGAAAAAATTTGAATTTCGAAGTACTGACTCTTTAAAATCCTTAGAATTTGACACTTTGCCGCCTTAAAGCTGCCGAATTGCAATTTTAGCCTATGGGAGACCTCCTGGAACCTGTCCTGAAATCGAAAATGACCCCCCAAAAAATTTGATGGTTGAATTTCAATTTTTTTTTTTAATTTGAAATTTGACCCTTAGTAAATCTGCCCCTTAAAATCTTTGTTCAGAAAACACCCCAGTACAAAGATGTCCCTGTGAAATTAAAGACATACTACTGTTATCCTTTTTGTTGAAAGTGGAGTAAATTATTATGCAGGCTGAGAGTGGTTCACAAACTTTTTCATATGACTGTATGTATGTAAACAGTTAATATAATTGATTGCAATGGGTGAATAGACTTCCAAAAAACATTTCTCCTTTTATTACGCTACTCCAACTTCAAATCTGCAGCAAACCAATGGCTGCTCTTCACAATCCATTTTACAGTCCATGTGCATGTATAATAGAATTCAGAAAGAACAGTTCTACAAATTTTGTAGCAGAATAACAATACCCACCATCTTTTTCTCACAACTGATAGGTTGGACGCTGGAGATGTCTTTCACTGACCAATGTGCTAGTTTACATTTTTAATTTGGAAATAATTCTTATCTTGTGTTCTGATAAGAGGAGATTTCTTAGTTTTTTTTTTGTTTTTTGAGAACTGCTCAGAGAATCATGTGGGCTTATGTTGTTGTGCACACAAGAGTCTTATATATCTGCATATTGTTGTTTACTATATATATTGCTGCCAGAACGTCCCTTGAAATCAATCACACAGCTTTGAAAAACAGTTTTTGATGAAGCAAGATTGATTTATATTCTAAAATAGAGGTAGGACAGGCCTTGCAGTTTTCAAGAGGATACACAGAGATTTATAAATGCAATGCAGTGTGTAGCTTTCGGATCCAACTCGTTTATTATCCAGTAATGCAACATTTTCTTCCACAATTACAGTGTTATTACAGCTTTGCACTGTGTTGTGACTGCTGATTACCTTATACAGAGGCATGAATTACTAAGCATGTTGCTATGAAACACTGTAGGAACCCTCTAATTACTGCCATGTTCAGGGTGATGGTAATTCCAGGGTTCTAAGAATTAATAGGTGCAATTAAGCACTATTTATCAGAATATGTTGGTGTATCTCCACTCTTTCACACAAACCATATATGCTCATAGCTATACTAACTGTAGAGTTTAGTATCAAAATAGCCTTTGATATTATGTCTGTCCAAAAAATCATCCAAGCCCCTCTTAAAAGCATCAACAGAATGAGCCATCACAACATCACACCCGGCAGTGCATTCCACAACCTCACCGTCCTGACTGTGAAGAACCACCTACGCTGCTTCAAATGAAAGTCCTTTTCTTCTAGTCTGAAGGGGTGGCCTCTGGTGCGGTGATCCTCTTTATGGGTAAAAAGGTCCCCTGATATTTGTCTATAATGTCCTCGAATATATTTGTAAAGTGTAATCATGTCCCCTCGCAATCGCCTTTTTTCCAGAGAAAACAACCCCAACCTGGACAGTCTTTCCTCATAATTTAAGTCTTCCATCCCTCTAACCAGTTTAGTTGCACGTCTCTGCCCTCTCTCCAGCTCATTTACATCCCTCCTAAGGACTGGAGTCCAAAACTGCACTGCATACTCCAGATGAGGCCTTACTAGGGATCTATAAAGAGGTATAATTATGTTTTCATCCCTTGAGTTTATGCCCTTTTTTATGCAAGAACTTTATTTGCTTTAGTAGCTACAGAATGACACTGCCCAGTATTAGACAACTTGTTATCTATAAAAACCCCAAGATCCTTCTCACTTAAGGAAACTCCCAACACACTGCCATTTAGTGTATAACTTGCATTTATATTATTTTTGCCAAAGTGCATAACCTTGCATTTATCAACATTGAACCTCATTTTCCAGATTGCTGCCCAGTTTCCCAACTTAGACAAATCACTCTGCAAAGTGGCAGCATCCTGCATGGAACCTATAGCTCTGCACAATTTAGTATCATCTGAAAAAATAGAAACCGTACTTTCAATGCCCACATCCAGGTCATTAATAAAAAAGGAAGGGACCCACTAACAACATTGGTCCAATTAGAAAATGTTCCATTTACCACCACTCTTTGTAGTCTATCTTTTAGCCAGTTCTCTATCCAGGTACAAATACTATGTTCCAGGCCAACATTCCTTAATTTAACCGGTAACCTTCTGTGTGGCACTGTATCGAATGCTTGAGAAAAATCACATCCACTGCCATCCCAGAATCGAGGTCCCTGCTTACCTTCTCATAAAAAGAAATTAAGTTAGTCTGGCAAGATCTATTACGCATAAAACCATGCTGGCACAAACTCAAAGTATTGTTATTTGCTATGAAGTCCAGTATCCTATCCTTTATTAATCCTTCAAAAAGCTTTCCTACCACCAACGTCAGACTAACTGGCCTATAGTTTTGAGGCTGAGAATGGGATCCGTTTTTTAATAGCGTCACCACATGAGCAATTTGCCAGTCTCTCGGCACCATGCCAGACCTCAATGAATCCTGAAAAATTAAGTATAGCGGTTTGGCGATCACAGAGCTAAGTTTGCTAAGTACCCTGGGGTGAATCCCATCTGGCCCTGGACCTTTGTTTATCTTAACATTTTCTAGTCTCTTTTGAATTTCTTCATGTGTGAACCATGCATCATTGGATGTATTAGAATTGGGTCTATTAACAAGGAAACCTTCATTAGCTGGTTCCTCATTTGTGTATACTGATGAAAAGTATTCATTCAGAATCTGAGCTTTTTGCTTGTTCTCATCAACCAGCTGTCTTCTTATTTAAATCTGAGTTAGTGTATACAGGTATGTGATCTGTTATCCAAAAACCGGTTATTCAGAAAGCTCTGAATTACCGAAAGGCATCTCCTATAGACTCCGTTTTAATCAAATCATTAAAATTTTTAAATATGATTTCACATTTCTCTGTTATTTCTTGCACTAAACTAAGATATCATTAATCCTTATTAAAAGCAAAACAATACTTTTTGGTTTAAATAATTTTAAATAATTTTTTAGTAGACTTAAGGTATGGAGAGTCAAATAACGGAAACATCCATTATCTGGAAAACCCCAGGTCCCGAGCATTCTGGATCACCGGTCCTATACCTGTAAATATACTAAATGATGCTTCATGTGTAGGTGAAAATACAGTTTGATAGTTACAGTACTTCAGCTTTCCCTTCCTTTTCACATTTATTTCAGTATCATTTTCTTGTCACTGTCATTTTGTCATATTATCCCCCCAGGCAGATCTACCTATCTGGAAACACTAAAAGTGCCATGAAATCAATTCTGTTGCCTTATTTCATTTCTGTATTGATCTGTATGTGCTGTGAAGATTACAGAATGGATAAAACCTTGCCTCAAGTCTCATTTCTAAACCTAATAAACTATAAATCTCAAGCAAATAAATAAGCAAAAAAATGTATTTAAAAAAAAAATCAAGGGAATATGTTTCACATTAGAGGAATGTTGTCTGTAAATTGTTTATATTTAAGATCTCTGTGATCTACTCTATAAATGCATCTTTAAACCTTCTTATGTTAAGTCTGTCAATAAAATATTTGCAAATGTGACGGTGGAGATTCTTGTAGTGCATTATACATGAAGCCGTTCATGACTGTGTCTAGCTATCTTTAATCACCACATCCAATATGTCTCATCTACCAGCTCTGCTGCTGTGTGCCACGGGCAAAACTCTGTTTCCAGAATTTATTTAAACAGCCTTTATTCCTGGGAGAATTCCCAGTTCTTGCTTTATTGGTTGCAGCTTTATTCCCAGCGATTGTCTCTGTGGCAAGTTCTTTGAATATTAAACAGGATTGTTGTAGAATATATTTTACTTGTAGTTCAAAAATACTTCTCATTTTTTCTGAATCCAGTAATTGCTTTGTTAATCCGTCTTGTGCCATTAGTAACTGATACACATTGGCTCTTTTTCAAAATTAAATGAATGAGATGGTTTTACTCCAGTCTGTATTAAAGGAGACCTAGAGCATAGTTAAAAACCCATCCTAATATTGTATGCAATATTGAATAATATATGTTGCTGGTTTGCACGGGACTAAAAGTTAATATTATTTTTAATAATATTTATTGGAGTTCCCCAAATAAAGGGTGGACATGTCATAACAGCCCCTGCCAGAAGCACAGTAGGATGGGAACAGCCAATCGCAGCCCTGCAGTCACACAAGCAAAGACAGGCTTCATTTCCCTATAAGGTTCAGCCTAGCTGCTGATTGGTTCCTATCCTACAGTGCAGTGTGCTGAGTGCCGCTGGCTCCCTTGTACAGCCTGGCAAAGGAGGCAGCAGGAAGTGGAAAAGATGGGTGGGAAAAGTAGGGTTTTTTGTATAATTTGTCTCATTTAATAGTAACTGTACTACTCGTGACCTATACCCTTTTGCAAATACTATGGCTGTACAATATTGATGTTATGTCTGGAAGTGTTGCATTTTACCTTTAAGTATTGCTGCTTGTGTGTTTAGCCTTTTTTTTAACATTTTCCCAGTTCCTGGGACTCACTGCATGATGGCAGGTTTTTTATGTTTTTCTTCAGTGGCATAATTAAGGACCCCATCTCCCCAGTCTTGAATGGACCTTACCCTGCCACATTTATGATTAGTGGATTATGGCCTCTGCTCAGGGACCCCATCTCCCCAGTCTTGAATGGACCTTACCCTGCCACATTTATGATTAGTGGATTATGGCCTCTGCTCAGGGTCGGACTGGGCCGGAGGGACACCTGGAAAAAATCTGGTGCGCCCTCCCACTCTGACTTTCTTCCTGCCACGACCGCCTGCTCACAACGCATCAAAATTGACACACTTGCAATTGCACATTGATGAAGATTTGACTAAAATTTCACTGCCATTTCCTGCATCTGGCATAAGATACATGCATTATGTTCTATAAACACAACTATGCTGTGGCCATTGAGGCTGGCTGCTGTGGGAAATTCAAACTGGAGGCAGGAGAAAGGCAGTGGCACCAAGCACAACTACAGCATCGAACCAGGATGATCTCCACATCAGCGGCCCAAACACCCCCCAGGTACCCTGCCCTTCCTCTGCCACCCATGAGCCTTCCACCTCAGCTGCAACCCCCATCCACCCCCCCAGCAGGCTTTTCTGATATCCCGCCAGCCCGACCCACTTATGAAGGTGCAAGGAGCTTTCACATTACTGACTATAGCCAACTGGAACTGTGATTGTGGTTATAAACTACCCTTTTTGATTTGAATTATACGAACAGATTTTAGTAAGTACTGTCCTTTTTTAGAAGGGCCTATTTTAAACATCTGTACAGGCAACATTTGAGCTTTTGACTCCCTACAGTATGATTGATGGTCAACTAATTTTTCTTATACTTTTTTTTTATTAGTTCTTTTTATTTTAGGGATATATTGTATATTATTTCCAAGTTGGTTTCATGGTTAGTTCTGTGATTTGGAATTTATATGGAACAGAAGCTGTGTGCTGGGAACCTAGCAAAGTAAGCATTGGGAAGGTGTGTGCAAGTTCAAGCACACTCATAAATCTTCTGCTCTGTTATGTTGTTTTACAAATTCATATTTGTGTTTGATCACATGGCACGGAAAACTTTGTGGGATGGTGTTTGTACTAAATTCACGTATCAATGCAGTCACAGTCCATTGAAAAACTTAGGTTAAGTAGGAGAAACAACACGTCAGCAGGTGTACTTCTAGTCCTTTACAAACACTTTGTTTTGTATGAGGCTCAGGGATTTTCCCAGTCATCTTTTCACAGACCACAAGATTTTCAGAAGAATTTCAGAAGAATGCATCAGATATTTGTTTGGTAGTACAGTGTGCAACAAATGTTTGCAATATTATTGGAGCATTTGGTCTTAGTTGTAGATATGTCAATGAACTACATGGAGGGCACTGACATTGTATTTATGTTATGTCTTAACTTGCTTAACAAATATCCGTCAAATACTATTATAAAAGACTATTCCCAGCTTTCAGTTTCCCAGATAGACATTATGGATGTCTTAGCGGATCTTTGTGTATCAAAGGAGTGGTTACAAAGAGTCCTGCATATAAAATATGGAATGTTGATTCTTTTATATAATAATGCATTTACATATGGCAACTGCAAGGCTTTATTACTGTTCTATTACTTTATTTTGATGGCAACTGATTTTGCAGTCCTTAGCTGTTACAAATATATGCATTCTAAAAACACCCTTAAAGTCTCCACAAAAATGTAGCATAACAAATAAAGCAAAATATAGCAAATTAAAATAGTGAACTAATTATTTATATTAGTATTTTCATACTTTTATACATCTTTGTTTTATTTAACTTAATTAGAATGTTGGATAATACATTTCTATAATACTGCAGTTACAATCTCAGAAGTATAACCAAATATTTTAAATAAAATGGCAAAGTTATGTTTCTTCCCATGTTGAAAAGTGTTTACTAAAACTGATGTTACAATTATTGCGTAGGAGTTTATTTTACCATATTATTTTGCCTGAAAAGAGAACACTGGAGATTTAATAAACTCAAAAAAATTTTAACCGTAAATCAAACCATAAATTTGTTTTGCAGTCATAGGGGCAAATTTACTATTATTCCCCAAAATTAGCTCGATCATTTTCGAAATTCAATAAGCATTCGACCATCAAATGCTTATCGAATTGCTATCATTTTGCTCCCTATTCGATTTCTTGATGAATTCGTACGATCGGATACCGATCTTTCAATTTCACGAAAAAATTGTAAAATTTCCTTTGAGCCTCCTAAAAAATTCATACGATTCGAGCGATCGAACGCTTCGATCGTACGAACGGTATTCGAGCAGGACTTAGTCTCAGAATCCTAGTGCAGAGAGGATTTTTTGCCTCCCAGTGGAAAGTCTTTTTATTTTATATCCAATTTAACACCCCTGTGAAGTGTGATGAAAATGTGAACCAAACCATCATTACTGAAACTCACTCTTTTTGGGCAAAAACTCTTTTAGAGGAAATTTTTTTTTCGAGATTTATTATACCGCAAAGCTGCTAAAAGTCAGTAAATCTTAAAATTTTCCACCTCAAACCTGCTGAGGTCATATCCCTTTTACAATTTGAAGATATTATCAGGATCTGCACTGAGTTTTGTCCAATCTGAAAAATTCAGGGTTTTCGGGCGATAGAGTTTTGGGTGTCAAATCTGAAAAATTTGTATGATTCAAGTTTTTACTTGATTTTATCAAGTATCAATTTTATTGATAAATAAGATCACATTGTGGATGGGTGTTTGGATGAGCTTTGTTTATTATAAACATGAAAAAAAATCAAGTTTTAAGTTTCAGTTGTGTAACCAATGTAAAATGTATGCCATTACCCTAACCGTTAACAGAAAGTTGGCATTTTATAATATATAATTCTGAAGATCGATAATCCTCTAATAAATTTCCACTATTGCTCAAACATAAAGAGATAACAATTTTACAAGTTATGTTTTATGGCTGGAAAAAGAGCTCAAATATCCGTTGCTAGGTTAGGAAATACAAACTTTTAGGTGGGATAGAAGTTCCAGTGCCTCATTAAAGGGAAACTGTCATGGGAAAACATGTTTTTTTTTTAAATGCATCAGTTAATAGTGCTGCTCCAATAGACTTCTGCACTGAAATCCATTTCTCAAAAGAGCAAACAGATTTTTTTATATTCAGTTTTGAAATCTGACATGGGGCTAGCCATTTTGTCAATTTCCCAGCTGCCCCAGTCATGTGACTTGTGCCAGCACTTCAGGAGGGAACTGCTTTCTGGCAGCCTGTTGTTTTTCTTTCTCAATGTAACTGAATAGTACGCAGTGGGACATGGGTTTTACTATTGAGTCTTGTTCTTAGATGTACCAGGCAGCTGTTATCTTGTGTTAGGGAGCTGTTATCGGTTTACCTTCCCATTGTTCTTTTGTTAGGCTGCTGGGTGGGGGGAAAGGGAGGGAGGGGGTGATTTCACTCCAACTTGCAGTACAGCAGTAAAGACTGATTGAAGTTTATCAGAGCACAAGTCACATGACTTGGGGCAGCTGGGAAATTAACAATATGTCTAGCCCCATGTCAGATTTCAAAATGAAATATAAAAAAATCTGTTTGCTCTTTTGAGAAATGGATTTCAATGCAGAATTCTTCTGGAACAGCACTATTAACTGATACATTTTGAAAAATGTTTTTTTCCCATGACAGGATCCCTTTAACTAGATATATATTTATTAGAAGAGTTGTTAGGTTAGCAGCGATACAAAGATAAGATGAATTCAATTCTTGAGTAAAAATAGATCTAGGAATTGTTGCATAAACCTTGGATAACAAAAGTTAAAGAAACCATAAATCTAAGCAAGAAAGATAGAATAAGCTACAATTTATGGAGTAATAACTGGAGGGAGCAACAATTCCTCTAGTTCATTTGGCTCAGGTGTTTCTATTAAATTTACATAAAACAAAATAAGATTGATCCATCAAATGTCAACAAACTGTACATGGTCTTCACTATATTTGCAATTGGCCTAAATTTAAAAATAAATTCTTTTTAAAGGCAAAACTCTTTATAGACCTGAACTTAAAACTATGTATTGTTGCTTTTAATTTATCGGATAACCATGAAAAACAAAGGCAAAATAAAAAAAAAGCTATAATTTCATCATTCCTTTCCTCCAAATTATAACGGCAGCAAGAAAATCTATATTTTTAGATTGGATTTCTCCTGACTCTCCATCATTCAAGACAGTGTATAAACATATCAAAAGATTTATGTACTCAAGAAGCTACAGTATATATTTCCAATTCAGTAACACTTGGAACAAATTGAAGTTTATAAGAAAGCTGTCATGTTTTTCTAGACATTTTAGATAAATCAGAAAAAAATTACAGCAATTGACATTCAACATCTATCCTAAATCAGAAATTAGTGTACCGATATTTATTTTGTTACTTTTATTTCAAAGTATTTAAAGCTCTAGCCACATTATTTCATAAAATTTGATAATGCAAAATGTTCTCATACATTTATTTTGATATAATTGCTATTCATTTACTGCTTTAGCTGATTTTCTGATTTTCTTCTGTGATTGCTAGAATTTCTGTTAAATTCAATATATATATATATATATATATATATATATATATAATAGTACAATTCAAATGGACGCACTCCTTCCGGACTTGCTTCTCTAGATATATATATATATATATATTACAAATAAGCTACAGGGAATGCTGTGATTGGCAGTTAGTCACTTAAAGGAAAACTATACCCCCAAAATAAATACTTGAGCAACAGATAGTTTATATCAAACATATTAAAGAATGGCATATGGCATATTAAAGAATCTTACCAAACTGGTATAAATATTTAAACAAATCTTGCCCTTTTACGTCTCTTGCCTTGAACCACCATTTCGTGATGGTCTCATCACCTCAGAGATCACCTGACCAGAAATATTTCAACTCTAAGGGGCAGATTTATTAAGGGTCGAAATTCGACCCTTGAATTTTTCCCAAATTAAAATCATTCAAATTCGTAGGATTTAACCGCTATTCGATGTATCGCACGATCGAGTAGAAATCATCCAATTTCTTGAAAAAGTCGTACAAATCGTAGGATTCGAACGATTTTAAGCATTGAATGATTTATATTCAATCAAAAAAACTTAGAAAAAGCCTATGGGAGCCTCCCATAGTCAAAAATAGCAACTCGGTAGGCTTAATCTGGCAAAGTAGGCAATCAAAGGAATTTTTAAATGGCAACTACTTCGACCACCGAATGGTCGAATGATTGAACGTTTTTTTATTGCAATTCTTCGAATCATTGGATTCGATCGAATTTAGCAAATTCGATGGTCGAAGTAGCCTGAAAAAAATTCGTAGTTTTTGCATTCGAATCCTTCACCCAAGTTTAGTAAATGTGCCCCTAACTGTAACAGGAAGGGGTGTGGAAGCAAAACACAGAACTGTGTCTGTTAATTGGCTCATGTGACCTAACTTTATAGTTTGTTTGGTATGTTTGTCTGCACCGTTGAATCCTAGGATCCCAGGAGGCTGTCCTTATTTTTTAAAATGGCAATTTATGATTACCCAATGGCACATGCTACTAAAAAAGTGTATTATTATGAAAATGGTTTATTTACATGAAGCAAGGTTTTATATATGAGTTGTTTTATGCAATATCTTTTTATAGAAGCCTACATTGTTTGGGGGTATAGTTTTCCTTTAACATAATAAATATATAGATATCACTGGCTTAGCATTGGGCTTTTTAATTTACCCACGCATATTCCTGTTTGTTCACTATTTTTATAAGACCTGTAAACAGAGCAGTCCATGCCTGGTAACTGATTTTTTTTTTCATGTTTTTAATCACATTTTGGCACTTCTAGATCAGTCCATACCAGCTACATAAGTCTTGCTACCAAGACCTTTTATTTTTATCTTTTCTTTAATCTCTAAACCACTCCAGCCTTCTGTAGAATATTTTCTTATATAAAAAACCAACGGACCGTGTTTATCTGGCCTAGAAAAAGTCTAATGCAGGAATGGGATCCATTATCCGGAAACCTGTTCAAGAATTATGGGAAGGCCATCTCCCATAGACTCCCAAAAATTCCCTTTTTTTTCTCTTTAAGAATAAAACGGTAAGTTGTACTTGACTCCATCTAAGATATAGTTCAGCCTTATAGGCAGAACACTCCAGTTGGTTTTAATTAATGTTTAAATATTTTTTTGTAGATTTCAGATATGGAATTCTAAATTACAGAAAGACTTATTTGGAAAACCCCAGGTCCTAAACCTTCTGAATAACATGTCCCATACCTGTAAAATGTATATATTTATGTTCTAAACATCAAACCATTGGGGGAGTACTAATAAAGACTGATATACTGCATTATTACAAATATCATATAATTCAATTGCAAATGGAAGAATTTATGTGGTACTAAACTAAAAAGCCATTACTATGTTTTTAGTCTGTAAAAGCAACTACTACCTAAAATTCTGTTTGCTTTCCGTAAATATAAAGAAGTTCAAAATTATAATAGCCCCTCCTGAGCACTTTATTCTGACCCAGCACATCTACCTCAGCCATAGTTGTTATTATTGTGGGCTTCTCCATTGTGCAATGCTTCCATGTGGTCAGTGAGTATGCCCCTATTTGATTGGACAGCCAATTGGTATTCAGTCATTTAAAAGTGCACAGCAATTAAGATGCAGTCTCACCCCGAGTAAGTTTTCCACCTTTTTCCCTGGATGTCCCCTAAATGTAAAATAAACCCAGTAGGAGTGTTTTTCCACCAATATTGATTGCTGCTGCTTAGTTACAATGAAGTACTGGGTACTGTTTTATTATAATAGGTGGGAAAAAAGGTACTGATTCCAAAAAATAAAACGGACTCTGTAAAAGATGTCTTCTTCTTTTATATTGTATTCCGGGGTGTCAGGTTTCCGGATAAGTGATCCTATACTGTACCTGTTAAAATATTGTTTATATGGAACTTAATGTTTTCTCTTAATTAGTGATGGACGAATTTATTCGCCAGGCATGGATTTGCAGTGAATTTTTGCATTTAACCACCTCTGAATGGTTTAGCGAAACTGCTGCAAAAATTTGCTGGCTTGTGTAAGAATTGTCGCTTGTCAAAATAATTTTGATGCCCATTGACTTCAATGTATTTTGCAAATCTTTTGGAGTTTTGCTCATTTGTTTTGGAGTTTTGCAAATTTAAAAATTTGACACTTGATAAATCTGCCCATTAACGTTCCTTTAGATACATTAATCTTCTGAGTGGGATATATATAAATCCGCATATGAGGGAAACCTCATCCACATGGCAGGGTATCATATCTGTGGACTGCATGTCTGTAATGTGATGTCACCAAAAATAAGGCTTTGTGTGTTTTTTTATCTTGGCTTAAATGTAGTGTCTACTTAAGAGGACACGTACATTTATATTCCTTTACATTACAATTAGTTAATCTTATATTCAGTTTCAAGTCTCAAAAGTGAATGTTTGTTAGGCCAGAAATGACATTATCTAATAACTTGCTGAGCTGTTCTATAATGAGCCCTTATATTAAACTCTGTGGTTCAGCAAACCAGCAAGGCACAATGTGTTTCATCTAGTAATTTTATTATATGGTGTAATATTTTCTGCTAATACAGTCAATCCTGTCAATGTACAAGAGCTTAATGTAAAGTAAATGACACCCTGGGGAATATGTAGCTCTAGAAGAAAAACAGATATGTCTAGACTGTTTAGCTTTTTCAGTATGATTTTGATACAATATAGTTGATGCGTAAAATGGAAACATGCCTGTAAACAGGTGGATTAACTACTGCTGAGGTCTGTCATTCACATCCTGTTGGTAGAACAGCAACATCCTGTTGTCTAAGGGGCATGAAAACAGGTGCCACCTACCCCACTAGTCCTCCTATTCCTCTGCATGTTTATTATAGAGGATCTGGGTGTATGGGAACATGACATGGAATAACACAAGCAGAAACGGTCAAATTATTTTATGTTGAAAGGTAGAATTTATCTTGTCATAGATTTTTAGGCTGCTAATTTAGGTATTTAAAGGTTTGTCTGTTTTTATTGTAATTGTTGCAAAAGCTGGTCCTTAGCCTTTCAGTGCAGTACATGCTGAGATATTCCAGGTAGACTCATACTTAAAAGAGAACTTTTAACTTTAGTGTCTTCTTTTAATCAAGTATTTTCTTTCACCACTGCAAGTGACTTAAGCATTTTGTTTGGCAGTTAAAATCGTTGGGCAATGTTGGAATTTTCTTATTCAAGTTTGCTTTCCGACAGCTGATCAGTAAAGGATGTTTGTTTATCCATTGTTATGGACTTCTACAACTGAAGTAAACTTTTTCTTTAATTACATAAAAATGTGCACATGACCCCTTCCCCAACTTTCCTTTTACATTTAGGAATAATTGCAGCAGGTAAAATGAAATGTTTGAAAGAGCTCACTGAAAAACATTACAATAACCATTACAATATTTTGTTCCCCTTATTTATCTGGACCTAATTATTAATTTTCGTTCAGTAGTGAAACAATTAATTCTACTGGGCATCAACATAATTTGTTAGAGAATTTTAATGGGAATTTGAGTTGTAAATGTGGATGCCATATCAGCGGGAATTAGTGTGGAAGTAACATAGTAAGTTAGGTTAAAAAAAGACACACGTTCATCAAATTCAACCTAGTTTATCCAGAAGAAGGCAAAAAAATCCATCTGAAGCCTCTCCAATTTGCCTCAGAGGGGAAAAAAATTCCTTCCTGACTCCAAAATGGAAATCCCACCAACTTGTACCTTTTAGAGTTTTAAGGGGAATGTGTGGTGTAATCACATTTCAAGGAATGTATTACATTCATTTATTAAAAACATTTTATAGTGTCATTGTAATACACATTATGCTCTCCTCCCCTCCACCAGGTAAAGAGAATTATATTTATTTCACTGACCTTAGTTGTTCTGCAGAATCAGAGTGGGGCTAGCATGTTTCAGGGCTTATTTATCAACACTGGGCAAATTTGCACCTGGGCAATAAACCATAGGAACCAATCATCGATTACATCTGCAGTTAGAACAATAAATGCAAAAACTTGATTGGTTGCTAGGGGTTACTGCCCATGTGCAAATGTGCTCCTTCTTGATAAGTTACGTCCTAATTATATATTTGCTTAAATAAAAGATGTTGGGAAAAAATTGCTTGCTTAAAACATCTCATATTGAAAAGGGCTCCTTCATTTGTGTTTACATGTGCCTTTGAATGATGCAAGTGTGTTAGTAGAACTCAATACAAGACTGCATTGTTTAATATAATTTCACCACCAGATTATTCTAAGTGGTCCCTTTGGGGAGTTAAATTGTGTCTAGAGGCACCCGTACTGAATTATTTTTCTCTTATTACAGAAAGTGAGTGAGAAAGTCGGAGGATCCGAGGGGACCAAGCTAGATGAAGACTTCAAAGAAATGGAGAGGGTGAGTAGCTGCCAAGTGGGCATTAATGTACCGGAATCAGGATATAAATGCACCACGTAGCTTCTGTCATTATATCAAAACTTCTCTTTCACCTTGTGTAAATAGTTTTCTCTGGCTTTGTTGGAACTGACATGTCTGCTATTTAATCCACACTTGCAAGGCATGCTGGTTTTTGTAATGTAACCGCAACTGCGCAGCTATAAAGTTTTAATGTTGCAAGGGAAAAACAACAATACTTGTTCTTACCATAGTTTTCACCTTAAAGGAACAGTTCAGTGTGAAAACAAAAGATAGGCTGTGCAAGATAAAAAATGTTTATAATATAGTTAGTTAGCCAAAAATGTAATGTATAAAGGCTGGAGTGACTGGATGTCTAACAAAATAGCCAGAACACTACTTCCTGCTTTGCTGCTCTCTTGTTTTTCACTGACTGGTTACCCTGGTGACCAGGCAGTAACCAATCGGTGACTTGAGGGAGGGCCACACGGGCCATAACTGTTGCTTTTGAATCTGAGCTGAATGCTGAGGATCAATTGCAAACTCACTGAACAGTTATGTCCCATGTGGCCCCCCTTCAAGTCGCTGACTAACTCAAAGTTAAAGAGCTCTGATTTAATCAGTGACTTGAAGGGGGGCCACATGGGACATAACAGTTCAGTGAATTTGTCAAGGTCGTGTATAAATCAATATCCCAATTGGAAGATATTGTGGTCTTCACTGGGTTTAGCCCAAAATTCCAATAAATTCAGGCAATAAACATAAAAAATCAAGTGATTCAGGGAAAAAAGTCCAAAAATAAAATTCCAAATTTGGGCTTTTACTCAATTTTATTGAGTTTTTTGCCAAGTCGATTAATTCAAGTTATTTTATTAATAAATAAAGCAGAATCAAAGGAGTTTGCTCGAGCTTTTGTTATTGAAACAATAAGATAAAATTGGATTTTAGTAAATAACCCCCTTAGTATTATATAGGGCAGTGATCCCCAACCTGTAGCTCGCGAGCAACATGTTGCTCTCCAACCCCTTGGATGTTGCTCCCAGTGGCCTCAAAGCAGGTGCTTATTTTTGAATTACTGGCTTAGAGGCAAGTTTTGGTTGCATAAAAAACAGATGTCCTGCCAAACATTCTCTCCTGTAGGCTGCCAGTCCATATAGGGGCTACCAAAAAGCCAATCAGAGCTCTTATTTGACATCCACATGGACTTTTTCGTGCTTGTGTTGCTCTCCAACTCTTTTTAAATTTAAATGTGGCTCACGAGCAAAAAAGGTTGGGGACCCCTGATATAGGGTGATATTCTAGACAATTTGCTATTGGTTTTCATTTTTTTTTTAATTTGTGGTTTTTGAGTTCTTCCCCCTCCCTACCACCAGGGAGAACAGGTCCTTATCAGGACCCCCACTGTTGTTGGGTCTGCTGCCTTTCAGTCATGCCCCGGGTTCCATAAATACACTATATCTTAATAATGCAAATACTGGACTTAAGAGGTAGTTCACCTTAAATAAAGATCTGTCAGACATAGACCATGCCACATCATTTGAAATTTTCAACTATATGGCTGCATAGAACTGTGTATGCCTCAGATAGCATCAGCATAAATCACTACAAAAAAAGTAAATTCAACTGCCTTAGCTAATATTACCCAACTTAAAAAAATTTACTGGGAATATTCTAGCGGTTTCAGCCCACCAGTTTAATTTAAGGCTCATTATAAATTGTTTTGTTTATTAAAGCCACACTACTCATATCCCCTGTTGTTTATTTTCCTCTGTTTGCTGCATTCTTGCATTGCCGGTTTCAAAACAAATCAAGCTCCTGCATTGTAATGAACCTATTGAACATTCTCATTATGATTCAGGCACAGTACTCGTGGAAGCCAGGCAATCATTACTCTCAAACTGGTATCAGCTGTGAATAAGAATTAGAACACATTGGCTGAAAAATTCAATTGCAGTCTTATATTTGAGTCTGAGCTAAGTTTTTATTAATTTACTTCATAAATCTAATATTTTTTAAGAAGTGAAACCCAACAGGTGCATTTAGTGCAGCATGAAATAGTAATTGATCCTGCTATAAATGATGATGACTATTGTGCTTTTTTTAAAATAGCACTGACATGTGTACACCGTGCTTTAGGGCCCTTGCACATGAGCGTTTGTACCTGCTGCGCTCCCCCGCGTTCCGTTTTGTTCCGTTCAGCCACAGGGGAGCACAGGCCTAGACGCAGGTTTGAACGCAACATGCTGCGTCCCAACTTCTGCACTTACACGTGTGTGTGTGTATGTGTATATATGTGTATATATATATATATATATATATATACTTGATAAAGGTCCCAATGGGACCTTGTTAAATGAAATGATTTTTGGAATAAATGTTAATTTATGGGGGTCCTTATAACTTACCTTACTTGGGTTTTCCACAATTCTAATCTTTGGGTGTCAGGGATATGAGTTTATTCTATTGACTATGGGCTAAAGGTAAGTAGGGAGTGGAATTTTACCCAGGCATATACAAACATGTTTTATTTTACTTGGCCAACTATACAGTGATAATACCATTGCACATGTAAATCATTAAATTTGTATGCTTTGAATATAAACATGTAACAATTAAGGTTTTTGTGAGCTTGGCTTCTTTGGCCTTTCTCACACACGTTACATAGGAAAGCTAGTAGGAATGTTACTTATACAATACTGTGATGAGAGGCAGTTAAATACCTCACCATTGTAATTCTCAACAGAAGACATATGGTGGTGTCATTGCCAGTTGTGGGCTGGTATTGATTAGCATCTGCTACCTAATTTCCCAGTTATATGAATTTATTTCTATGTCCAGACCTGCAAAAATGTCAAAGCTGTTGCAAGAAAGTCTGCTTTGTGTCAGTGTTTTGTTACAAGGACCAAATGAAATAAAACCCTGTGAATGGTGGGCTGAATACTACCGATAACATATTACAGAAAAAAACTTAGGGACTTTAATGATTCAGGGGAAAAACTGAAAAGGGATGATTTGTTGGTCTCCAGTCTCATATTTATCTCATTGAATTCCCATGGGGAGAATCCCAACTATTACAGCTGAAGATATCATTGAACAAAACCAATCACGCTAACTGGCCCTATGTCAGCAAGAGATATTATATCAAAAGCATTTAGTCACATATTAACTGTAAAAGGGCTGGTGTCCAACATGTTATTTGCAATCCCAACTACTTCCATTAAAAAGCAAGTGCAGTTGTATCTGTTTGGCCTTTGGGTTGTGGACACAACTTGGAGCACAGCCACGGTTATGCTATAATTATGGATAAAAGATGCTGTACTATGGGTCAATACCACAGAGGCCCATTTATTGACGGTTGCATTTTAGTGGAATTAGAATTTTTTTGAACCACGATTACTCTTTCTTGATTTTTTTTGAGTTTTAGAGAAAACTTTTAAGAAAAAAATAAGATTCATGAAAGAAAGGAAATCTGAATGTTAGTAATATCAGCCCCATATATCAGTTAAAAACTGAGCTTTGTACACTGCACATTACTTTGTAAATTACTACTTGTGTTCTCTGTATTCAATTTTATTTTTTTGTTTGCAAAGATAAAAATATTTGAATGCAGTCTTCTAAATCATTCTCCACTGGTTTCACAGAGATTATGCATATCAAGGTAGAGAAGTTCTTATATAAAGCCAGTTTTCCATGAAAAACTATATACATCCAAAGTTCAAGTTATTGCACTGTTAGCATGTTTATACAAAGCTTTCAAGCATGAACAATAAGAGGCACATTTATCAAAGGTGGAATTTCGAATTCATGTGAGTTTTTTAAAACTCCCATAAACGCGACATTTGACCAATTGAAATTTATTAATAGAATCGAATTTGTTCAACTCGGACGAATTGAAACAACCCAAAAACTTGATTTGAATTTAAAAAACTCGAATGCCTGGAAGGTTGCAAACATCACCAAATTGATCCTTGGAACTCTCCCGTTGACTTATACAGTAATTTGTCAGGTTTTTGGTGGTGAATAGTAGAATTTGAATCCTTAAAGAGCAAAAGTATAATAAATCTGGAAATCTAAATTAAAACTTGAATTAAGTTTGGATAATTCACATTTCGAATTTGAGAGTTTTGACCAAAAAAAAAAAAATCAAATTAGAATTTTCACTTCTACCCTTAATAAATCTGACCCTACATGTGTATCCTAATATCCATCTTTCTCATTATTGGAAAACTCATCTATCTATGCCTTTCCATCTGGTCCTTTTAGTTCTACCGCTGTGCCACTCTGAAAGAGGTGGCTGAATGATAAATAATTTTTTTATTTCAGAAATCAATAGTCAGTACTACTTGTAAATAAATTCTATGTTTCTGTCTTTCAGAAAGTGGATGTAACCAGTAGGGCCGTCATGGAGATTATGACAAAAACAACAGAGTATCTCCAGCCTAACCCAGGTAAGGGAAGTGACAAGTACTCATCAAATCAACCAATCATTCACTTTTTTGCCATAGTTCTCTTGGGAAGACCAAAAATATAATTTTGTAATAATTCTTGGAGGCCTTCTTATTTATTAAAAGATCCAGGTATAAAAACATCAAAAATGCCTAAGGAATCTGAATAAAAATATGAAACCCTTGAAATCAGTGATTTCATATGAATTTTTTGCGCAATTACAAACTAAAGCACAAAGCAAGAAAGATTTTACAGTTGGAAAAGGACAGGTGGAGAAGTTTTGTGGTTTTTAAATTTAATAAACAACCAATGTTTAAATTGGTTTTGAGTAATTATTCCAATACATGATTTTTAGTGTTAAAAAATTTTGATTTGGGGAAATGGAAAAAAAATATGAACTTTAAAGGACAAGTAACATCAAAAAATTTAATTGTTTTAAAGTAATAAAAATATAATGCAGTGTTGCCCTGCACTGGTAAAACTGCAGTGTTTGCTTCAGAAGCACTACTATTGTTTATATAAATAAGCTGTTGTGTAGCCATGGGGGCAGCTATTTAAAGGAGAAAGGCTCAAGTTACACAGCAGATAGCTCTGTAGAACATAATGTTATCTGTTATCCATTACTTATCCTGTGCCTTTTTTCAATTTCCGCCATTGCTACCAAGCAGCTTGTTTATATGAACTATAGTAGTGTTTCTGAAGCAAACAGATCAGTTTTAACAGTGCAGGGCATCATTACATGATATTTTCTTTACTTTAAAACACTTTCATTTTTTGGTGTTACGGTTCCTTTAATAAATCGGCTCCTAATAGTCACAATTCCTATACCAACATCAGTACTTCACCATAACTGGTTAAACCCTGCAATTTGATGTACTTGATTTAGCAGACTAACAACTGTGGTTTAACAGTAGAATGCTGTTTTAAATTACCTTAATTTTAAAGGGATTCTGTCATGATTTTTACGATGTATTTTTTTATTTCTAAATTACACTGTTTACACTACAAAGAATTCACTCTACAATATAAAATTTTAATTCCTGAAACAGCGTGTATATTTTTTAGTTGTGATATTGGTGTGTAGGCAGCAATCTCAGGTCATGTTGCCTGGTCATGTGCTTTCAGAAAGAGTCAGCACTTTATGATGGAATTGCTTTTTGACAGGCTGCTTTTCCTCCTACTCAATGTATCTGAATGTAACACAGTGGAACCTGGGTTTTACTATTGAGTGCTGTTCTTAGATCTACCAGGCTTGTATTAGGCAGCTGTTATCTGGTTACCTTCCCATTGTTCTATTGGTGGAGGCTGCTGTGGAGGAAAGGGAGGGGGTGATATCACTCCAACTTGCTGTAAAAAGTGACTGAAATTTGTCAGAGCTCAAGTCACGTGACTGTGGGCAGCTAGGAAACTGGCAATATGTCAGATTTCAACATTAAATAAAAAAAGAATATTTGCTCTTTTGAGAAATGGAATTCAGTGCAGAATTCTGCTGGAGCAGCACTATTAAATGAAAAAACAGTGCTTTTACATACATATTTATAGATTACTAGCATATAAAAAGAAGGGTCTTAGTCCTAGTGGAACAATGATTAGAATTAATGTGATTCTTGTACGTATGTGATACTGTTAAGTGGCAAATATTTCTATAATGCTTCAGCAGCCAACACAATGAGGCAGATGTTTTTATTTTTATATTATATTTACATAAAAAGTGTTTGTGGCATTAGCACAAATACACAACTATTTAAAAGCTATTGAGGATAAGATAGCCTTCATAGTTACTTTTGACAAACCACTGTTGCTATGGGAACACATATATATACCAGGCCTTGCTTTTCTGTACCTTCTGTTGCTAGCTATTTATAAATCCGATTAGGAGATTATTCTGTTAGATTAATAAATTGCTGGTGAAAATTGAAAACTGTTCCCAATGAACTATGCTTTTTTAAAAATAAAATGAAATAGCCATTGAAAACAGTGTCTATATGGTGACTACTGTTGTCCCTTTTGGTCCCTGAATTCATACTAATGAAACATTTTATCAGCTTTTCCCCCAGCCAAGACATGCTGTTCATGTTCTGTGATTAACAGACATGACAATGTGAATCTAAACAATTACATAATCCAGTTTAAAGGTCATATTTACTCTTTATCTGGGCAGTACAAGGTGTTAAACTATGTACCAGTTTGCAGTACCCAAAAAAAATTGCATAATAGGTAGAAACATAGATAATTGTGACACCTATTTTCAATCTACTTTAGGAAATAAGCCCTCTACTATGTTAAGTCCCTTACAAGACCAGTAACATAATAAAAAAAAAACCTTACAGATACTCCGCTTGCTCTCCTCTTCAGAAAAGGCGACAGGGCGACAATCCATTGTGCGGCGCTCAATTTCTCCTCCCTGGCTATCTCCTATAATGAAGGCAGAGAGGAGAAATAGAGTGCCACTTGATGGATCCTCTGAAGAGGAGCACAGGCAGAGTATCGGTGAGTCATTTCTTAATACAGACTTTGAGATTTTAAAGTTAAATATGTCTTGGTGTTTTATTTTTTTTCAGTATATATACAAACTAATTTTTAAAAAATGTTTTTGATGTTACTGGTCTAAAAAGGTTTAAATAAATACTTATGAACATAACAAATACTTAACTTTTTTCTGCCAGCTGATGGAAATTGAAATAATCATTTTTATTGAGAATTACAATTGTGGTCTAAGGAATGTGGTTATATAACAACAGCTGAATTAAGCAAATACAGCATCATGCTCACTTTCTGCATTTCTTTTGCCCTCTCTTCTATTATATATTGTTTATTTTTCCATTCTCTTTGTCAGTTTCGTCCTTGTTTTTCATAATTCATTATGGAAAGTGTCAGTGCGGGCTTCTATTAAATATATGCATTTGTAGAACCTTCACTGAATTTAGTCTTTTGCCCTGTACATTTTTATATCTCTTTTATAGATGATAGATGAGGGGAAGACTGTTGGTTGGGCTTGGGTCATGCATCATGAACACCCTCTGTCAGGATGCCTATTGCTAATGAATGAACATGGAACATGATATTCTTTTATTAGGAAGACGTTTCCTTTTTTCTTGTTCCTGCATCTTTCTCTGTTTATACAGTATCTTCAACACTGTAATAAAATAAATACTAAAAATGGGTACCTTTATGTATTCATACTTTCTTGTAGAGAAAAGTGAAAAAACTGTGCCTGTATTATCTCATTATATCAGTTTGCAGCAAAAGGATAAAAATGTTCTTTCTCATTGCAAGTTACATTTTCTCACTCGATGAGAACACAGCCATTCCTTTTACCAGTGCAATTACATGACCCTTTCAGTTGCTTAAGGAAGAGAAATCCACAATTAGTTCTTACCGTAAAAAACCCTTTCTGCAGTTTACAATGAAACTGTTGTTTCCTATTCTTTTGTTTGGTTTGCATTGGCTTTGAGACAACTTGATGATTCACATAATTTGCCTGTACAGACCCAAATTCTCAGATTTTCTCCTCTTTCTTTAACCACATTTAAAAAAATTTTTAAAAATCAGAATGACAGATAAAAGTTCACAATTGTTTTCTGAATTTCTTGATTCAGTACTAACATGCATATTAACTAAAGGTATTGGACCTGTTATCCAGAATGCCCAGGGGCTGGGGTTTTCCAGATAACGGATCTTGCAGTAATCTTCATAACTAGAAAATCATGTAAACATTAAATAAATCCAATAGGTTGGTTTTGTTTTCAATAAGAATGAATTATATCTTAGTTGGGATCAAGTACAAGGTACTATTTTATTATTACAGAGGAAGTGTGGATTAATTGGATAAAATGGAGCCTGTGGGAGACTGTATTTCCATAATGCGTAGCTTTATGGATAATGGTTTTCCAGATAACGGATCCCATACATGCACTGTCTAGGAAAAGTATTTACCAACTTTGTACCATGGGTCGGTGCAGTTTCTTTCTTTGTATACTGAACCTAAGATTAGCTTAGTATATGCTTAGATTCATTGTTAAGCAATGTCTGATTTGTAGAGAGCATGAAAAAGATTTATTTTGACACAGTTATATGCATTATTAAAAAAAAAAACCCCTCTCTATATTTTTAGTTTTACAGTGGCATAACTTGCCAGGAGTTGCCACAATTCTAGAACATCAGGTCATGTATATAAGAGGGGAAGAGTAATGTCATCTCTATTTGTAATACACTTACGGCTTACCTGCTTTTCTGTGTACAGCTTCCAGGGCAAAACTCAGCATGCTGAACACAATGTCAAAGATTCGAGGGCAGGAGAAAGGACCGGGTTACCCTCAAGCTGAAGCCTTATTGGCAGAAGCAATGCTCAAGTTTGGAAGGGAGATTGGCGATGAGTCAAATTTCGGTAATTACATTTTGCTTTTACTGTATGACGTATTTAATACTATTAGATTCCATTTCCACGTGTGGCTCAAAAGGTGCAATTTTGCTTATTATGTTCTGCATATGTTGTTTCTCTACCTGAGTATATGAATGGCAGTGCATAATATGCCATCTCTTGTCAACACCAAGTGAATTATTTAATCTGAATGCCAAAAACTCTAATACTTTAAAGGTTTTTTTAATTATAAAATCTGAATTTATTGTGGAAAAACAACTCTTAATTTTTCAGGATTTATTAAACCCAGAGGATGGAAAAAGTCTGAATACGAAAATCTGTCATTTCAGACCTGCCGAGGTTTTATATAAATCAATGGGAGAGGTCCCTATCCTATTTGGAAGTTTGCGGTGGTCTGCACTGGAATTAGCCTGAAAGTCCAACTCTTTTTGAGCAAAAATCTGAAAAATTCCGACTTTTTGTTTTCCCAAAAAATCGAGCAATTTGGGGAAAACTCTTGAAAAAAAAACGTACTATTTGGGTTTTAACTTAATTTTATCGAGTTTGTCCCTGATCCGATTCAGTCATGCTTTTTAAATAATAAATAAAGTCCAATCATGGATTCTAGTTTGGTCTGACTTTTTTAAATTAAATACTCAAAAACATTTCATTTTGATAAATAAGGCCCCCCTTTTGCTCCATCTTAGACTTAGGACACAAAAGCCTGTTACTTTTAAAATTACTGGGTGACTGTATTTTCATTGCAGTGGTCATATCGGAATTGCAGGAGTGGCCTTGTTACTTTTTATGGGAATGGGTGACAGCTCAGGTGTTTCCTATTTTTTCTCTGGAGATGATGCTATTTTTTACTCTTAGGCTTTGCACTGATTGATATAGGAGAAGCAATGAGGGAGCTCTCAGATATCAAAGACTCCTTGGATATTGACGTAAAGCAGAACTTCATAGACCCACTGCAGAACTTACATGATAAAGATCTAAGAGAGATTCAGGTATGAATACATTATGAAAACAGTAAAGTAAATCCTTGTGCAAACATAAGTCTCCTGAATGTTTTACATACACAAAAAAGTGAATATTCTGTTAAATGCCTTATCCAGCACAAGAAGTTCATATCTCTAATGTGCCATTTAGTTTTTTTTTTTTTGTTTTGCTGACCCAACTATGTATTTTTTAAAGGGTAATGCCCCCTGTTTGGTAAGTATTATATGGTTTTAACTCTGCTTTTACAGGGGAATAGTTTATTTTATTATTTTCACTTCCCAGTTAATTCTATAAGGGCAGCTACTGTATTTCTCTGGAAAATAAAATACAATTCATTCTGCCTGTAAATTGAGTACGTTATAAAAGCTAAACTGCAGTCCTCCAGAACTATTAAAGGCTGCTCTATATATTCTTCAGGAGATTTTTTTTCTGTATTCATCTACAGTCTGCAGCAGCATCAGTGTTGTGTATTTTCTTTTAGCATCACCTTAAAAAAATGGAAGGCAGGCGTCTGGACTTTGATTACAAAAAGAAACGGCAAGGCAAAATTACAGATGATGAAATCCGCCAGGCATTAGAAAAGTTTGATGAGTCCAAAGAAATTGCAGAATCAAGCATGTTCAACCTGTTGGAAATGGACGTAAGTTATCTTTGATGTTTTGATGGGATTTTTATTTTAAGGTATTGAGCCCTGTTTCTTGTAAATCAGTGTAAAGTGTTGTGTTACTTGCTGCCACTATATAAATGATGATAATGAATTTGTCCTTTTCTGTTTGTCAGATTGAACAAGTAAGCCAGCTCTCGGCTCTTGCACAAGCACAACTGGAGTATCACAGGCAAGCAACACAAATCCTACAGCAGGTTGCTGTGAAACTGGAACAGAGGTAAGTATTTATCTCATGTAACCTTGATATTGCAATCTATAACGGATTAAAACTATATTTAATACTAGATTGCTGATTTTTTTTTTTGGCTAATTAAAAATGTACATGCCCATGTTATGTGTTGTACTAATCATATGGCATGGGACCATCTTTCCCCTAGGGTGATTGCACTGGTATCGGTGACCATATTGCATAGACCTAAGCAGCACATATGTATTAATTTAATAATGAGGCTCAGTGTGGAGTTCTGATAAAATAAAAGTAGCATCCAGCTATGGCTGAATTGCTGAAGTCCAGTCCCCCACTGCACAGTGGTATGGACATTGATCCATGTGTGCCAGTAACAAAGCTAGCTTGTTACAGTGTTACAGGCATATTGCACATTGATTTATCCCTTTGTTCTACTGTAATGCATGTACACATCCAGTATAGTCGAGTTTCTATGTGTGTCTAAATGAGTACACTGAGCTTGTAGAGAAGTATTATCTCTTTAAATAATTTAATTATTTATTAAATTATTATAAATAATAATTTAATAATAATAAGTACATTTTACCACCATGTCCTACAGTGAAGCCAAGTCTGTTAATTAAGCCATTTGTAATATTGGATGATATTGTCAAGGTGTTTTTCCCTTGTTAGCGCTTCTTTGCAATGCTCTCAGAGATAGCTCTGTGATTACACTGAACTGTAAACAGCAATGCTTAGGGCAATGTCTGAACACTTTATTCTACCTTCTAGTTAACTAGAAACTTACCTCTCTACCAGATATCATGTGGGAGGTGGGTTTCTACTTTTAATGATTTGTTACCTACTTCTTCTACCATCAATAACAGCAGCAAATTGAAATATAACCTCATTAGAAAAAGACTCCTTTTCTGCCATTATGTTCTCATATCTTCATAGCATTGGGCTGGAGTCTGTACTGTACAAAATGTACTGGACGAGAAGGCTTCAGAATCCACTGATTAATGTCTTTGCAACCCACATATCATCCAGCATATCTGAGCTAGTAGGTAACACTGAAACTCTATATTGGCTCCAGATATTGAAATGACTAAGATTTAATGGAATAACTTGTTATGTATGATATTCAAAAAGCTTTAAATCTAATGGCTCATTCATTTATACCTGGATAGCAACAAAATGAGCTGCCCCTCTGGTGGAGATATATAAATATACGGTTAAAGGCCCTGAGACTTTTAAATCACTTGTAGCAGCTCCTTATGGAGCAGTCAACAGATGAAGGGGATATTATAGATAAATCAAGTGGAAGCAACTGGCATCATCTACAAAGTAACATAAGGTTTAATGAAATTGCCAGACATCTGTGCAAAGTTTGATGCTCTTCATTCCTACCCTATACAGCAAATGCTTTGTTTTGGTTCTATTCTTTTAAGTGGCTTAAGATCTATCTGTGTACAACTGAATGCTTCTTCTCTACTGGAAGCCTATTCCATTTACTTATCTCTCTTTCTATAAAGACGTGTTTTCTCTTGGTGCAGCCTGGGTTTGTGTTAGGAACTAAAGTGCATATAAACAAAATTATACAGAGGCATGAGTTCATTAACATGAAAATCTTCTTCCTGCGGGTATGTTTTGAATTTTATTTGGCATGTTGTCACTGATGATAGTACAGGTATGGGATCAGCTACCCAAAAACTCATTATACAGAAAACTGAATTAGGGATGGCCATCTTGTATAGGCTCCAGTTTCATGAAATAATTAAAGTTTTAAAACAGGGCCTTGTACTTGATCCAAAATAAGATATCATTAATCCTTATTGGAGATAAAACAAGCCTATTGGGTTTTTTTAACGTTGAAATTATGTTTTAGTTGTAGTAGTATGGAGATCAGAAAAATCCATTATCCGGAAAACCCCAGATCCCAAGCATTCTGGATAATAGATCCAATATCTGTCATGCTATGATAGTAATTAGTATAATGCTTAAAGTAGTATTCCAATATAGTGTTTTATTTATATTTTTAAACCAGTTACCTATTTGAAGCACACTGACCAGGCAACCATACAATAGTTTAAATGAACTGACTAGAAGTACAGGAGACTGTCCTTATAAAAACATAAATCTTAAATAATAAAATGAATCTGGCTGCATGGCTTACTGGTCCTTGTGTCAATAACTGATAGGATGACGATTCTTGCAGATAAAAAAATCAACTGAAATTATACCTCCATATGTGGCATTTACAAGTGTAATGTTCAAAGTGCAATTTTAAATGCAAGTTGCCGTGTTAAAATGTGCAACTGTGCCTGAATTACCTATATGTCTGCTCACAATCCTTTAGGTGCAAGTGGGCCTGGTCTATTAACATAGGCTGCTGTAGGTACCCTGGGACTATGAACCTTTGAGGACCCTGTAGCTCCAGGGTTCCCCCATTTGTCAGTAGACACGTTTTTGCAAATTTTGTAACAGGCTGCAGAGCAAAGGCAGTATTTATACAGAAGTGCAAGAAATGGCTTTGCAAGTAGCTTTAATCAAGGCATATATTCATGCAATGACTTTGGAAAACTTTGCACAACCCCAACTGTGCTGTGCTTTCATAAATGATCATTAATGTCTTTTATTACCAATTCCCTGATTGTGCGTTTGCAATAACAGACACTCCGTCTCAGTCAAGCACAACCACAACATATTAAGGCATCTTTTAATTGTCTCTTGCCTATAGCATGAGGCTATGGAATGCATCATTGCCATGCAAAAAATGCACAATTCACCCACACTGCAGTACTATAAAGGATTATGCAGCAATCTCTCCTAGTGTCAAATGAGCCAGGCTCAGTATTTAATGTATTGTGCTATAATAAATCTACTGAGGGAGCAATTATATTTCTATTGTAGATTTGGGATCTCCTTCAGATGCTGAAACACAGTATTCGTTCACCAGTATAAAATAGGGGGTGGAATTTGGATTCAGCAATATATTTTAATCTGAAACATAACAAGTGATTCAATATGGCCTCTCTGCAAACATATAAGATACATATCAATATTTCACTTCAATTTTACAGATTAAGAGATACTTCAAATCAGCCCAGAAGAGAATATCAGCCTAAGCCACGCATGAGCTTGGAGCTTGCACTCCCCAGTGAAAACAGCCAGCATAATGGGGGCATTGCTCTTGCTGGGACCCCCAAACCATCAGGTAAATTGATTTAAAATATATATTAAACTTAAGCGTTCCTGTTTGGTTAAACTAACATAGTTTCTGCTATGCTAGAAGGGGATAGACATTGTAAGCTACAACCCTATCAAACCCCACCCACTTCAAGTAGTGATCTTTGCAGCTCATGGCAGAGGTACAACTATGGTTGGTACAGCAGGCACCAGGCACTTTGAGGAGCCTGCTCGGTGAGCAAAATGGAAATGTTATGGGTGCTTTGTGATTTTTCTCATTTGAAACATGAGCAATATTCCTGCACCATGACTAGACACTATATGACTGTGTAATAATAGATCCTTCAGTTTAATAGACTGACCCTGATGTGGCACATCTGCTCACTAGGCATTTTCATGTAGAAAATGGCACATTATCAACTATGTATATGCAAAGCACAAATGGCTAAGGTCCAGCTAAAGGTATGAATATGGGTTACATTGGACACTTTAGGATCAGGGCCTTCGCTAAGTGGAAGATTCCAATCAGATGAGGTAGTGTAACTACAACTCACAGGCTAGATTGCTATAAAATTAGTAAAGATGTACGCCAGGAGATTCTTATGATGAAACCAAATAGAACAATGTATTTGTACAAGACAAAATACCCCAGGTTACTCACATATGAGGATGGTATAGCAAGTCACATATGCAGGTAGATAGATCAAGATGACACAGCATTTCATAGACTTTCACTCCCATAAGGCATAGTAGTCAAGTGTACATCAATTCCCTCAGGCAATATATCTTTAAATCCCTTTCAGTGGAATTGTCAGGGAGACAAAGTCTAAAGCCTAACACCCTAGGCATACGTAGAAGCCTTGTGAGAAGCTACTCCCTGCTATTATACTTGATGGAGCACACAGCTGCTCTTTCTAAGTAAAGCTGACTATTTTACTGCCCTAGAGAGTCTATTAAATGAAGCTACCCTGTACTTGCTAACCTCATTCATGGGGTTCCCTGGTCCCCAACTCGATCTCTAAAGGTACAAGTCCCTTTAGGGTATGTAGACTTACTTGGCCTTGGTGAGCCCAGGCTCAATGGAGCACATCCAGATGGTAAGGATCCCAGCCGCCAAAGAGGAAGTGGCCACTCCTTCCCAGCACTATAAAGCTGTGTGGCAGGAAGTGGTTATCACACTCCTGGCTATAGCTATTGGGTAATAACACAAATTGTAACATTAGCTTTTGCCTATGTAGAAAATAAAGCAGCAGCACTCCGGTATACTTTGAAAAATTGTGAAAAAACTTTACTCACATGCCATAGGCAACGTTTCGGGCTACACAGGCCCTTTGTCAAGTCAAGGATGGCCTGTGTAGCCCGAAACGTTGCCTATGGCATGTGAGTAAAGTTTTTTCACAATTTTTCAAAGTATACCGGAGTGCTGCTGCTTTATTTTCTACATGTACACTTGACCCTGGCAGGGGGTACGGCTTGCACCCGGGGCTGCAAGGAGCCTATCCACTTTTTGGAGCACACCTTAACTTCATTTATTAGCTTTTGCCTAGTGACAGAGATCAGGGACTTAACTCCATAGGTGCCAAGTAAAAACCTATGGGTCCACACATATACATGTATAGTGTAAAATGTAAACACAAAATACGGCAGCTGCATGAAAATGCTTAGTAAATGTTTTTCCTGGTAACAAAAATTTTCATTTTTTTTACTGTAGGGCATCCACTTGGCGACTGTTTCCCATAACTATAACAGAGTAAAATATGCTGACCAGCTTTATAATTAGGCGAGAGATGACTATACAATAAAGTTTATATTTTTATACAAAAAATATTTTTTGGTCTGATCTGAACGTGGATATCCAGTGTGCCTTGCACCAACCAGTTTATATCAGCTTTATAACGTCACCATTTATTTTACACTGCCTTTAAATACATGAAAAAATAAACAGTTAATAGTAATAGTTCCAATAATTTGGAAATAAACATTTTTGGTGGCGATCTCTTTAAATCCCTGCAAAAGAAGACTATTGATAAATATGTTTGTTTTACTCAGTTAGTGTCATCAGAAATTAAAAATATTTTTCTTTTCATAGATTTCTAAATTATGTTGAAGGGATACTTTTTTTCAAAACGCATCAGTTAATATTGCTGCTCCAGTAGACTTCTGCACTGAAATCCATTTCTCAAAAGAGCAAACATATTTTTTATATTCAGTTTTAAAATCTGACATGGGGCTAGAAATATTGTCAATTTTACAGCTGCCCCAGTTCATGTGACTTGTGCCAGCACTTTAGGAGGGAACTGCTTTGTGTCAGGCTGTTGTTTTTCCTTCTCAATGTAACTGAATGGAATGCCGTGGGACATGGGTTTTTTACTATTGAGTGCTGTTCTTAGATCTACCATGCAGCTTTTGTCTTGTGTTAGGGAGCTGTTATCTGGTTACCTTCCAATTGTTCTGTTAGGCTGCTGGTGAGGGGTGATATCGCTCAAACTTGCAGTACAGCAGTAAAGAGTGACTGCAGTTTATCAGAGCACAAGTCACATGACTTGGGGCAGCTGGGGAATTGAAAATATATAGCCCCATGTCAGATTTCAAAATGAAAAACATCTGTTTGCTCTTTTGAGAAATAGATTTCAATGCAGAATTCTGCTGGAGCAACACTATTAACTGATGCCTTTTTAAAAAAAAAAAACTTTTTCGTCCATGACAGTATCCCTTTAATATGCATGAGCCGGCTGTGTAACTGAGATTGCATGGCACAATTTGTTATGGGATACAGTAAGCCAAGAATTCCACCCAAAGCCAATCTGTTTTTGTCAGGGTTTTTCTGTTAGCTTTTTGTTCATCAAATTTCCATTTGGCATTTGAGCAGCTATCTGGTGCTAGGGTCTTATTTACCCTGGTAACCAGGCAGTGGTTTGAACAAGAGATGGGAACATGAATAATAGGAGGCCTGCATATAAAGATAAGTAATTTTAACAATAACAAAAAAATGCAGACGAGAAAGGCAAATTATTTAAAAAAAAATATTAAAAATAAATAAAAACAATTACAAACTTATAGAAATAGGGTTTTTAATACAAACTAAAAGTTAATTTAAAGGTAAACCACCCTTTTCTGAGCTTCTGGAGGGTTTGGCAAAACTGAAAAAGCATGCATCTTTATTTTACACATGAAGCTGAATGTTTTTTATCTTCATAATAGGGGCTCCCATGGACCAGCCATGCTGTCGATCATTGTATGACTTTGATCCAGAAAATGAAGGTGAACTTGGCTTCAAGGAAGGTGACATCATTACTCTCACCAATCAGATTGATGAAAACTGGTATGAAGGGATGCTTCATGGCCAGTCAGGCTTCTTTCCAATCAATTACGTTGACATCCTGGTACCTCTGCCCCACTAAAATGTATAACACACCAGATTATACAGTTTTACCACTGCTTTTGAGGCTGCTTTCTTCAGTACAAATTGCAGTGGGTTTCAGTTGTTACATTCCATTGTCATTTTTATTGGTTCATACATATATATGTTATTATTTCTTCTAATGTTGTATTACTTTTTATCTGAATCTTAGAGTCCTTTATATTGAGCAAATAAATAAATGGTATTTGTTGTGGCATCTTTTCCTTTTAAATGGATTTAGTGCACACAAGCCACATATGTCAGAAATTACATTAAGCATTGACATCTCAAATGGATATTATCCAACCAGATACCCAGATTTTCTTGTTTGTTTGCAAACACAATTATTTGCAAGGGGCCTTGCTTAAGAGATAGACCTAATTCTACAATTGCTACAGCAGGAATACTGGGTTTTAGGTGCTTTGAAGAGCCTGTTCAGTGTGTAAAATAGAAATGTTGTGGGCACTTCTGGATTTTTTTTCACTTCAAATCTGAGCGATAGCCTTGCAACAGAAAATTGTTGGTCCTTTACCAATGCCCTAAACTAGTCATGGCTAGCTACTATGGCTGTGTAATAATAGTTCCCTTCAGTTTAATAGACTGACCCTGTTCTGCCATATGAACCTTAGTTGTAGACTCAAGGACAAGCACTTTAGCCTTGCCATTTTAAGGTTCTATAGGCATTATGTGACTGCTAAGTACTCTTCAAACCCTCCATCTCCGAAGAACCCATTATCTCATATCAAGCCCTCGTGTGATGTTACAAAATTCAACAGTATGTCATTATGTGGCTAATGTGACTCTGCATTCATGGCTGTATCTGTGATACAATAACATCAGCTGCTAATGTGAGGGTTTTGCTTTCATTGGGTGGTTTTCTGGAGCAACGATGTGCTTACAGCAGGACTTGTGCATACCTTCTGTTTTAAGAAGGCCCTTATTGTATCTATTCAATGTAATGTCAAGTCTAGGCCTCGCTGTCCAGCATGAACTACCCCCCTGTCCATTGAAATTGTGCAGTTTGATGGTAACCTTTTAAGACCATTCCTTGTGTGTTATTTTTCCAGTTATAACTCTTTGCAGAAAAATATGTAAGCCCACCTTGATTTTATTGTCTTTTACTGTTATATAGGATATAAAGGATGATTTGTTTTAGTAATTTTGTTCTTGAACCGTTCCTAACTCTTTAAAGGGATGTTGTCAGTAAAATAAGTGTTTACTTTTACCTGAAAACATGTGAAATGTTGTCGTTTTGAAAACAAATATTTTACTTTGCTCCTTTGGCACTTGTGTGTGTGTGTGTGGGGTCTGTTACATGGGACACACTTTGTATTCTTCCTTTTTTTGGCAAACAACAGAAGCCTATCCAGATTTATGGGAGAGATTTTAGATATATGCCCAGGATCACAGGCAGTATTCTACAAGACAAAGTAGAGAATAAATTAACTCATGAACATTAGCTACACTGCTGTGTGGAATACCAGTGGCTTAACAATAAAAGAGTAGGCTAATTTGCTACCATGAATATGGTCATATAGACCTGAATTCTAATCCTCTAACAACAATAAAATAATATTTTTAAAGGTTGCATAAAAATGATGGTACAGGGATTTGTTATATATAGCAAATAATGTTGTTGCAGTTTATTCATGTTCCATAAACAATGAGCATGCTTTCATTTATAAGTGAAAGGCACATGGAAAAGTAGAAGTCTCGTGATCTGATCATTGGCCTGGGAACCAAACAATTTCATTGTCCGGATTTGGCCAAGTATTTAAATGGCCAAATTGGTAACGGATCTTCAGATTTTTCAGCTTGGCCAAACAAGCATATCTGTATGTGTATGACCAGCTTAAGGTGAGCCACAGTAGAAAGCAAAACAAAACGAATGCATGTGGCATAATATATGTGTGTGCCCATTGTTTTACCCGCCTTTCTCCTGTAAAGCAAGGTGTTTATTGAAGGGATCTTCATCCTGTGAGTGTTGAGCAATACATACAATACAGTCAAAGTGTGTTTTCTCTATTATCATCTGGATGTTGAATCTAAACTGAATTGTGTTGCTGAGGAATATCCCAATAACAGATCTGGGAGAGGAGTGCACATACAGGCCCATATAGACACAGGAATTATCAAACACAAAATCCGCATGACATGAACAGTTTTCCTTTGTGCTGACTGTATTTATGTTTCTCTAATACAACTTTTCTAGAACCTGGAGATGTAGGATCTAAATGTACCTTCCACCTTTAATCAGTTCTTTAAATAATGCTAAGCAGAGCTGAAATTCATATTAATAGTGTCATATTAAAAAGCCAATTAGGGATTTTATTACTGTCCTCCAATTATCATGAGTGTTTAAACCCCTTTTTAGTAACCCAAACACCTTAATCACCAGCCCCTCCCCTCCCCCTGGCGTTTCCTATGACAAATGCCCTGCTTGCCTTCTCCAGTCATTTGGCCTCCTCCATTAAAGAACAAGTAAACCTTTTTTTTT
>CM044431.1:127950442-127979936 GCA_024363595.1 Xenopus borealis
TATTCCCTCCCAGCAAGGAACATTCAGGGTTCTCCCTCTGAGTTCTCACCATTCAGGGAAGCTCTCATCCTTTGGAACTTCAGAGCATTTGTGCTTCTCACTCAGCTGTCCCCTTCTGGGACTCAGGCTTACTAGCCTCAGCCAGTCCCTTCTCCCCTGCAGGAATTTAGGTTGAGCAACCTCTGCCACACACCGTTTGTCAGGCCATGTCTCTCTCAGCAGCACCACACTTTCCTCCACTCTAGGAAGTGTCTGGAGAGCTTGAGGTATGGTTTAAAATGACTAGCTAGCTCCTCTCTCAGCTGAGAGAGGAACTAGCTAGTAATTTTAAACCATACCTCAATGCTCCGAAGTTCCAGAGGATGAGAGCTTCCCTGAATGGTGAGAACTCAGAAAGAGAACCCTGAATGTTCTACACTGAATTTGCTGTACCCTGAACATTTTCTGTTGCCTTTTGTTGGGAATGCCCAGCGCTTAATAAACCTGTGTTTTGTCCGAAGCCTTGGTGTCCCTGTCTCTAAGCTCAAAATCATACACTACCTGCCTAACAAATGCTAATCACCCCAAAAAGTGCATGTCCATGACAGTGGCATGTAAAAAAATGTTTGTATATATATAGAAATATTTAGTATGATAAATTATCCAAGTTTACCTGCTATTAAGTGATCACACTATAAAAAAAGCATACCTTTCTGGAGCTAGTTTGTTGGGGATGGGGTATTTTTATGTTCTCTTTTTTAAACAGTTGGTACATATTACAACTCTCTTCAGAACCTAAAATCCTCTGTTTTGAGCAAAAACAGAAAATGGTCTCCTGGATATGACATAGGCATGATTTTTGTGTGAAGTCTACCTTAAAATAATTAAAGATCGTAGTATTTAAATTTCATTCAACCCAAAAATATACCAGTGGGAATTAACATAATATCCCTGACACAACATAATATCCCTGAGTAACACCGACCTGAGCCAGTGCATTGTTATATGGACAGCCACAAGATGGTGCTCCTGCCTTTATAACAATTTTTATCCAACTGCACTAACATTGCATTCCTCTGCCCTGCATTCTCTTCTAATTCTGTCATTAGTTCTATATTATTCAGGCTCAACCCTGCTAATAACAGTCCAGCACCATTAGTTTTGGTTGTGCAGTTTCTGTAACTTCCATTATGTAGGTTCAGTGAAAAATGATTATGGACTGAAAAGCAAGGGGTGCCTCTGCCAGCCACTTAACTATAACATAATGCTCTCTAATTTTGCTGTAGAGTGAGTTCACACAATAGGTATTTCTGCACTGAGACTCCCAGCATTCTCAGTTATCAAATGTCAGAAGGACAGGTACAAGCTATAGCTCAGCTACTGCAGATTTGAGTAATCGTGGAACTGCAGGAAGTAATGGATATATGTTCCTTTTGTTTGTTACCTTTATTATTGAGATTAGCTATTGAGAATACATGTTTTTAAATTGCTACACTAAAAACTACAGAAAACCTGAACCCTCATAGCTCCATCTGTCTGTTCACTAGCAACAGCTTCAATCTTGTACCCCAAGCAAACAGGTACATCAACTGAAGTACTGGTAAAACTTATAACCCTACTCTCCCTCTAATTACTTGTAGGGGCCTATTTATTAAACCTCAATTTATTTTTGTGGCCGAGTTCTTAAAGGGGGAAAACTTGAATTTTTAGAGGGAAAATAAGTGGGTTTTTTAGCAATGTTTTATACTCAACAGCTGCTAAAAAAAATCTGAAAATACTCCAGCTAAAAATTCTAATTTTCCGAGCAGATTTATTGGTAGATTAAGGGGATTCGGCTTTGGGAGTCAAAAATTTTTAAAAAAAGTTTTAGTACCCCCCCACCATAGTCTTTAAAAAAATATACAGAAACTCAGTGCAGTGGGGAGATCAGAGCTAATTCTGAGGTATATGTGTGTGTGCACAGAAATTCTAAAACTAGATGTTGCTGGACTCTAGAGCAATAGGCCCCACCAAATCATTGTTTCTCATTATTATAACAAAAATTGCATCACTGAATTCCATTATGGTGCCCACACCCCAGGGCTGACCCTATTGTTATAACCATGGTACCAATGTTGATTTTCTCTTTGCTCTCTCTTTCTAATGAATACCTTATTTTTCCTCTCTGTCTTCAAACTCTTAACAGGCTTTTTTTTTTTTCCTCATGATCATAAAAAATGCTATAAACAATTGCCTGTTCTTTTGGCCCAATGATCCGCATAGTTCTCCAGGGCTCAGTAGTAATATTACATTAAATTATACTAATTATATTATTATACAGTATGTATTATATTAAAAACGTACATAATTTCATAATACAATGGGATATTGCAATGATGTTTGTAAAAATGTGCAGAATAACGTCTTCAGAAACTGCCTCTGATAATCGGTGTACATGTCTTTTTAAATTGTAGAAATGCACTAGGCCTTTGTGCCCCATGTATAATGATCAAGTAGGAGCTATATTCAAACCATCCCTCCCTTACAGAAATGGATTTTCTTGATATCACAGATGCTCTACAGACATGTGTGACCACAGTTTGGATGAGGTAATTGATCGCCATAGAATTTGGCATCTTAATTTGTCATTTTTCCAGTAATCTGTTTGGACTTCTACATCCGCTAATTGCAAAACCTTGCAATAGCAGGGCAAAATGTATACATGCGAAGCTGAAATCATATGGTGCAAAGCAGTTGCTCAATATGGATAAAAGATTTAAAAAAATTCTAGTTTACTGTATGAGTTTTAGAATTACTTCATTTCCCCTTTTATACATACTTTCCATAGTGTAAAATTGAAACCTTTCTTTCTGTTTACCTGGCCAGCTTCTAAGTAAACTGTTTAGAGATTCTAAATTAAAAATAGCTAGTTTTGACAGCCCTGTCTAACAGTAATCCCAAATCTACTCACGGAACAAAAACAAATAGAAATCTGCTTAACGAACTCTTGGCTGCATTGTTATTGTGTTGTGGAGCATTTGAAGGTTTTAGGTTAATGGAAAACAAAAGGTCTAGATGTTGAACTGTATGCACTGGAAGTACAGTATCATCCCACAATTTTCCTTCAATGCTGTCCATATTAACATGCAGTTTTTTGTAAAAAAAAAAGTATCGGTATTAACGTCAGATGGCCTCTCATCGATAGATCTCATCCTACAAGTTGGATGTAGTTGCAGTCACTGATATCCCAATCAGTAAACCACATGAAAGTATTGCCATCTGATACAACACGACTGCCATAAGGGAACACTGCATGCTGCCTTTTCATCTGAAGTAATAAATTATGGCAGGCTTTTGTTTCTCTTTGAAATACTATGACCACAAATAAAAAAAAAAAAACTAACATAAACTTTGAATAGTTGTAAGCTGACAAAGGGGTCATTTAAACTTCAATTTCACAAAAGTTCCTCACTGAATGCTTAATCATACAAAAAGGCTGCATTCACGGAGTACGTTTGTGCATTCCTTACTACACCTTTGTGAATCCAGTATATTTTAAACTCCAAGATTCCATTAGGAGATATGAAACTCCACTATTGAATAGACCCTTCAGTATATTTGCACATGTTATAAACAAGAGCCATTGTAGAGGGCACATATCCAATTGCCAAAAAATGTTACAACAAAACTCAGTTTCAGCAATCAATTGCTTGAACACCAATGAGGGAATCTGACCCTATGGGACTGATTTAAGAATTCTAAAGCTTTTGAGCTTGAGTATTCAGCTTCAAAAACCAAGAGTTCCTAAACCCTTCCGGGTTGGCATATCTTGTTGTGCAAACGATGAGGACTATCTGGGAACATATTTGTGAACATAAATCTCCAATAAATACAGGTAAAAAAGAGCAGGTGGAAGCAGGGAACTTTATTGAGTTTGGTCATAGGGTTAACCAGCTGATATTTTGATCTTATTGAAACCCAAAACATGGAACCCAAACAACAGGGAGGCAACAAACTTTAAGATCTGCTGTACAGGGTAGCCTTCTGGATCAGAAAGCCAGAAACCATAACCCCATTATTTAAAATAATTAAAATATTATTTAATAATAATTATTAAATAAGTATGAACTTAGACCCTTTTTTAGATGATTACTCCTTTTAATTAATAATTAAAAAAAATATATAATTAAATTTTTAAAATCTTTTCTACATATTTTCTGCTTGCACTGTTGGGAGTACTGTACGCACTGTATGTTTGGACACGTTTATTAATATTGTGTCACACACTGCGATAGTCTACTATTTGATACACTGGTGAGAATCACAGTTTTGTGAATTGCCCACTAGGTGGTGCGTGAGGGTTTAAATAGTGAGCTATTCATTGTCAGTTTAGCTTGAGAAAGGGCCAAGAGGCCTGTAATGTTGTTGTAATGCCCCAAACAGTTATGCAATAAAGGCATTATTATTCTACATAAGGTTGTGATGTTCCATTCTGAATTCTGTAAAACCTGTTTGGTCAAGCTAAAATATTCAAACTGTGATTCTGATTACACTAGGTGAAAAAATCAGCAGTTTTATTTGGTTTTATTGAATTATAGTGATTTTTATTGCATTCCGTTGGTATATATCCACTTGGGGGTCTCTGTACTAGTTTGGTAAATGTATGCTTATTGGGCATTGAATTGTTCAGCATGCCCTTGGTGTTCATATTTACAATGTTTTTTTTGGTACATTACAAAATGTGAGGTATGTAATGAGGTCAAATGTAAGCTTTGTGGCCATTTTTAGAAGTTACATAAAAAATGCTAAATTTAGCACTGCTTTGCAGTTTGGTAGTTTGCAGCAGAAACACATATTTACACATTTTCATCAGAATGTGTGTTTTCCAAAAATATATTTTTTTAGGGTCTCTGTACTGTTAGGTGGTCTTATGGCACATAATACAAACACCGGGTGTTATATTGCAGCAGCCAGCATACCACTCATGAAAATTCATGCACTGTTTTCATTTGGGTGCCTCTATGTGCCACATAGTTTTCTGAACTGACCTCCAGGACAATTTGTATGTACTAACTTCATTTGGGGTCTGTAAACACCAGTTACTTTGGTAACACAAAGGGCATCAAACTGTTCAGTGGATCCCTGACATGATGTTTTATCTTGCTACTTAATGCCATGTGGGAGATAAGATGTTAGAAACTGAAAGCTTCAAGGTGTTTTTCAAGTATTTGATAAAAAACGACAATTTTGGGAAATCACTGTTGTTTGGAGTTGAAAAGCATAGTTACTCATCTTTGATTCTTCTGAATGTGTACTTTCCAAAAATATATTGTTTTAGGGGTCAACTTTTTTTGTTTTTTTACCCTGCAAAAAAAAAGCGAAGATTATCCAACATTTGATGTGATATATGCTAACTTCATTTTTGGTCTCTAAACACCAGAAACGTTCGTAATCCTACAAGCAATGGGCATCAAACTGTTAAGTGGACCCCTGGCATTCATATTTTGGTACCTAAGGCTGTGTGGGAGATAAAAACTTGAAAGTGAAAGCATGAGGTGATGATTTTTTAGAATTTTCATACATTTTTATAGAAATGCTAAGCTTTGATGTTTGGTACTTTGGAGTAGAAGGGTATGGTTATCTATTTTGAATTCAGCAGAATGTGTACTTTTTAAAAATATATGGTTTCCTGGATAGTGATGGGCGAATTTATTCCCGCGATTCGCTGCCGGCGAAATTTGCGAAACGCCAGTGAAAATTTGCCTGGCGAAATTTTCGGCAAAGTGAAATGGGATAGATTCGCCCATCACTATTCCTGGGGTAAACCTAATGCACAAGGTTTTTTTGGCTTTGGAGTTCATATTCTACTATAATAATTTACTGATGGGAGTTTTTGATCTATAGAAGTCAGAAATCTCCAATACTCTAATACTATACATATCTGGAAATGGCACATTCAAGACAATTGAGGCTTTCCAAATCCGTTGAATTTTTGTGCATAAAATAAAAGATATTTTTGGTATGAATCCCTGTATCATGAAAAAAATTTCAATTTTTTTTGGTATTCAGATCTCTACATTTTGCTTCAGAAGTTGAAATACACAAACTTAAATTTAAAAAGTTTTCCTAGGTAAACTAAAAATCCCCCCCCAGGAAATGCCTCTAAAATGAGAGAGAGCACAGAATATTCAAAAACTTTGGGTGCTGAGTGTAAATCGTAAATTCTGATGACACTTAAAAGGTTAAACTGCCATCAGTACCAAAATATCACCGGCTTGCCTATCTGACCAATGAGACTGTGCCATTCCATAGTATCAAAAACAGCAGTGTTACACCTCCTTGTCTGCTGGTCTGCTGCCTCTATTAACCTTTTTCCAGCCACTCTTCTACTTACTGCTGCTTGGGAATCGGTGGGCATGTAGATGGGTTTTGAATTTGGAGGGGGATGCTGTGCACCAAAAGGCCAAACGTATTGAACATTTTATTATTGTTTATGTCACATATTTAAAAAAGCACTTGTGTATTCCACACCACTCTACAATATATGGGTCCATAAATCCTGGCCAAAAGTGCATACAATATAAACAGAGAAATATAGTTTTCAATTTAATAAGCTTCAAGAAGTTCACACCAAAATCACATACATGCCCAACAGACCGATCAGATTGCAGATTGGAAAAAGGACTGCAGATAGGACATTGTGGCAATGAACAAATATGGACCTTCAATGACTTTCAATGGTTCTGACCTTGGTTATGTGGTCCATATGCCTTAAAAATATGTGCAATTTGTACAATATATGTAAGTCTATATTTTCCATGACCAACACCACTCAACCTTCCAAGCACCACAAAATATCAGTCCTGGTGTGGTTAGCTTTAAAACAATTAAAAAAGATTAACAGATTAATTTTGACTATTTTGTTTCAGGATGAGCAATATTTTCTTTCCGAATGAAGGTTCAGGCAGCAGGCCCTGTTAGACTGTTAGGGGCCGATGTACTAAATTCACCTGAAGGATTCAAAGTTCGATCGAATTTCGAACGTATGATTTTTTCGTTTGGTCGAATATGTGAATTTTGGCATATTCGATCATCGAATAGGGAATGGTCGAACAATCGAATACATTCGAATAGATTCGAATGGACGAATATTTGATCATTCGATCAGCGAAGGATTTTTTTTTTAAAGTTTCTTCTATCGCCTACTTCGGCAGATTGGACCTACCGAATTGCAATAGAAGCCTATGGGAGCACTCCCATAGGCTTCTGAGACTAAATCCTGATCGAATAGGATTCCTACAATCGAAGTGTTCGATCGTTCGAATCTTATGGATCATTCGAACCATCGAATGATTTCTTCGTTCAGTCGAATGATTTATTCGACTGATTGAATAGGTTTGTATTCGATCGTCAAATGATCGAATATCGAATAAAAGGTAGCCTAGAACTATTCGATTAACATTCGAAAATCGAATGCTAATCGAATATCAAATAGAAACGAATTATTTTTGGGGAATAATAGTACATTTGCCCCTTAGTGTATCACAGCTTTCTTTTTATGTTTCATGGTAGTTAAAAATCACAATCACATCTGTCAAGTTTCCTGAATAAAAATCTATTTTAGATCTATCCAAGTTATATTCTTTACTGTAACTGCAACATACAGGCAGGTTATTTTGGCTGTACTGTAATGCATTTGTAGCTCAGTCGATGGAATGAATTAAAGAATCTTCACATTTGTGATGAAGGCCCCCTACCATGGGACCGAAACAATGGGATTTGGCATCCTCTAAGTGTAACATTTTTCAATGCACAGTGGTTTGAAGTGATTTATGGTGTGAACTGCAGTTTTCTCATGTGGTCTGTAGAGTTACAAAATATAAAATTGCTGTTTCCCCCCTTTCTGAATAACACATGTCATCACTGCAAAACAGTAGGCAAATGCATTTATAAGGTATCTTGGAGATATTTAAATACTGAAGCTAAAGTAAATCTAGCTTGCCATACTGTGCCCTAGTTTAACACCTAAATGTGGCCACATACTTTATTGAAAGGGATATAAACTTTAAATGAGATTTACATTATTCTTATTTTCTACTAAATGTACATCTTCCCTGCATGCTGACATAACCAGGCACCAGAGAAAGCTGTCCTATTGCTGGCCTCTAGAGAGATAAAACCAGGTTTGTATGTAACACCAGATAGCCCCCACTGACTAGATGCCCTGGGTAGACTTCTCCCAGTTGGCACATCCACATGATTCCTATACGTATATCCTTCCTTCTGACTTTTTGCAGCATTTGAATCACTTGGGAACTGCAGGAGTTTCTCCATGCTTTTAATGGATGCAAAACTATAGGTGGCTGCAATTCCTGACCTTCAAGTTATCTGACCAATTGGCCTACAGTCTGAATGGTCTAACCCTGTGTAACAGTGATGAAGAAATGCTACTGGTCCGTCAACTGGTCAGCTGAGATGTAATAGGATAACAGTATAATTTATCCAAACCGCACACAAAGGTACAATACAAACAGTCTGGCAGTATGGGCTAAACTGGCCACACTGGATGACACTAGCAGCGAAGTTATCTTTTAGCGAGCATTTCAATTTGGACCTACTACTAGGTCAACAGAAAATATGGTCCTGTTAGTTGGAGAGGTCCAGGAATGCTCAGCGCCATCTCTTTACTATAGTCTTACCCAATGGCAACTACATGTTATTGAGCCTCACAGCAAATTTAATCAAGGCCCCCCTCCCCCAAATATTGAAAACTTGATTTTTTTTTCTATTACAACATAATGAAGCTGTTCATTAATTAAGGCATAACTGAGCCCTCTACACTAACTGGGACCCCTGCAATTGCATGGCCTGCTTTCTCTTATACCCCTGTTCTTACCAGTCTCTTGCTTGAATGCAACTGAATTCCATTTTGCTAACTACATAAAGGACATGAAGATTGCAACTATATGCTCCATTCTACCGGCAAAGAAAAGTCAGCAGTTCTAGACATTTCAGCAAGTCCCCTCATGCTATCAGTTCACTATCTTCATTTCTCAACAGCACCTCATTTCTGATGATATTTTTCCCTTTGACTACTGACTTTCTGCAAATTCCTCTCTTTCTTTTTTTTTTAATTATATTTGAACATTTGAACTATGAGCTTCTTCTCTACAGGCGTCTTATAAGGTAGATACTGTTTTGGGTGTCTAGTACCTTCAAATAGCTTTCCCTCCCACAAACTAAGACCGAAGACGTCTGACTCTTCAAAGGTGTATTTACATGCTAGAAATTGTGCCTGAAGGGTCAGGCATATGTCAGGTGAGACACTTGCATGTGGAAACTTCTATGAAGAATTCTACCATCATATTTGATTGTCAGTATTGAAATGTTATAGCTGCACCCAGAATAGTTGACCAGCGATGCCAAACTGAGTATTAGGGAGCTGTTATCTGGTTACCTTCCCATTGTTCTTTTGTTAGGCTGCTGGGTGAGGGAAAGGGAGGGGGTGATATCACTCCAACTTGCAGTACAGCAGTAAGTTTATCAGAGCACAAGTCACATGACTTGGGGCAGCTGGGAAATTGACAAAATGTCTAGCCCCATGTCAGATTTCAAAATGATTTAAAAAAACATGCTCATTTGCTCTTTTGAGAAATGGATTCCAATGCAGAATTCTTCTGGAACAGCACTATTAACTGATACATTTTGAAAAAAAAAATTTCCCATGACAGGATCCCTTTAAAGTGTAATATTGGGAAATAGTTATCACTTTAACAGAAAGATGCCTAATGGCAACTATTCTCACATCTGTAAATAAGGTTGGACCTCCTACTTTAGAGAATATGGGCCCATAGGGGAACAGTTTTGCAGATGATTTAGATCCCCTTTCAAAACCACATAAACAGAACATCAAAATTACCTTCAATAGTAACCTTTTATATTTGTCTAAATTTGTTTTTAATTAAAAGAAGAATTTGTTGCGCACAAGGCTTTAGAACACCTTTAGAATTCCTTAAATAGTTTTACCTCCTAATACAAATACTACTGATCCAAACTTTTTATAGTTCTCATAGCAAAAAAAAAAAAAAGTCTTCTCAGTGCGGTACACAAACATAATGGGAGAATAGCATTTAAGCAAAGAAGCTAACTCATATGTAAATGCCAGAGTGAGCGAGAATCTCAGGAGGGAAAGTCAGGGAGAATATAAGTAACACAATAACCTAAAGAATAATAAGAAAATTAGATTTGTTTTTAATCAGTTCTCTCTCAGGCTCTTTCCCTTACACAGCTAGGCAGCTTTTGTCTCGCTCCCGGCTTCTTGACAACTTTGAGAAGCAGGCAGAGGGCCAAGCCAGAAAGAAATGAATACCTGCAAATACCAGACCTTTAGAGGAGTAAGAAAGGCTCACATGTCATAATGTCACAACTGTCTCAGAAAAATCCCAGAAATGAAGAGAGGGAACTAGATCTGCTTTAAGCAGTATAGCAAGCTCTTTGCTAGTTTTACAGAAATTAGCAAAGTTTGGCTCTGCCTATAAACCTTTATTACTGTGTGGGTGACAGAAAGTCCTAAACAAAACGGAATATATAGTATTACCAAAGGAATGTACAATATTTAATGTTCTGTACTTTGTGATTCTACATTTTTATTATTTCTTAAAACCTTTCTTCGCATAAAGAACAATATCTGGATCTATGGCTTTGGCCAATTATCAGTACTGTCGGAACCCCTTAATCCCTCACTGGATGAGCTGCTGGAGCAATTGGGAATACAATTGTGCAAATTCACAAGCAATAACATTTCCTTGACATGTAAAACTATATAATTAGTTACTGCCCTAGTTATCATGCAGTCTATTTTTTTTTTTATGCCTGATGTAAAATAATAATATAGCTTACACCTCTCCAAAAGGTAAAACTACTGGGAGCACCCAAGAAAATATAAGAGCCTTCAGTGTTGAATTTGATCCTCCACAGCAAGGTGTTTGAGCATCAAAATAAATAGCTGAAACTTCCTGTGTGGTGTCAGCATGACAATCAATGTTCCATACTAATGCCAGATGGGTGCTGATCTCAGTCTGTGGATATTTTGCCTCATCCAATTGCACTGGGGCTGATGCAATGGTTCTGGGTGGAAGCATGGAAAAAGGCAGATTCTCCGCCAAGATAAGCCCTATCTGGCATTAGCTTAATAATTAGCATTCTGTGAAATGGGGATGGATTGGTTGGGTAGGAAAACTGTTAAATATTAACATTTATTAAACGCTAAAATAAGTGTAAAGACTGAGTTCACACTTCATGCTTTCTACAACCACTACTTTATTCAATAAGGCATAATACACAACATCAATAAATACATCACTGGATAACACATCTGACACAACTAACTAAAATAATTTTAAGGCATTCTAACTTTACTTGTATGGTTACCAAATATTAGCATCGTTGCAGTGTCCTGTGTTGTAGGAGGTCAGGATCCAAAGAGAAAAATGTTCCCACTTCCCTTGCACTAAATAGTTTTTTCCGCCTCCCCATTCACTTTATGTCATATTGTCAAGGGACAAAAGACCCTCCTCAGCCTCATGGAAGACATATGTGCTAATGAAGTTGGTTTCATATTGTAACATATTGAGGGTTTATACATTCTTTAGAAAGTGCTATATTTCCTTTGTCTCAATTTTTAGAGATCATTCCCCATCTCATGTGGTCAATCTGCTGCTGACCAGACCTTATTAACCAATTCTATACCAACCAGAATCCATTCCATCACTTCTGTGGTACTACAACGGGTCTATCTCAAAGTAGCGCTATTAACAAAAACTAAGATTTAAGAAAACCTGGGTTCTTTCTGCATGTGTTCCTAGGGCTTTAATATAAGACCATAAAATAGAAACAGTAAATGCACAGAAGAATTGTTAGTATGATCACTGCACTTCATCTGGGAAATTAGAACTATTTAAGAGAATGGCAGTTTTAAAGTAATATCCAGCTTCCCTACTATAAATTTCTATCAAGTTTCAGTGCGAAGACCATGCATCATGAGCATGAAGAAGGCAGTAAGCTTCCTTACAGATTTATTGTACAGCTTTTATAACGTTATGTGAGCAGATCTCAAAAGGTCAAGCCAAGAATAAGGGGAACTGATATAGTTATTTACAACTCCCATTTTATAGCTGTACCCTCTGCTTGCATGCTGCTGGTTCCCACCGTAGGTGACCATTGGTGAAATAAGTTTACTATTCTCTCTCTCTGTCTTTCTACATACGGCTTTGTGTTGGTAATTGTGGAGGAGAGTTCACATTGTCTAAGCCAGTGCTGATTAACTTATTACATGAAGTTGCCAAGTATTTTTCAAAGAGCATGTTTGAAGGCCAGATTAAATTATGATGTCATATGATAAAGTCTATGGAACCTTTGAGCAGGCTGAGGGCCTTAAAAATAATTTGGAGAGCCATATCAGGCACACATACAGTGTCAGACTGGGGCCCACCAGATATGCCACTTCAGAGGTCCCTGCCCCCCTCCACCCTTAACGCTACCCCCTCACCGGGATGTATTTCATCTTCTTCATCTGGGTGGGAGGTCAGGGAGAGGTGCACAATATTTCAGGAGAGGAGAGGGTCTGGGCTGGCAGGGCCAATAAGGGCTGGAGCTCAGCAGATTGTTTCCCTGTGTCCCACTGGCAGTCCGACCCTTCCCACAGGCCTCCAGTTGGGCAGCCCTGGTCTAGGCAAAGGCAGCCCATGAAGTATATGTAGAATATCGTAACCCATTTGCTGTGTAATAAGAGTTGAATAAGCTACTAAATATTAGTTAAGGCTTTAAAGCAGATTTCCAGTCATGGAAGGTGGACACTTTCAATGCACAAGTAATAATATGTTACTCTATATGATGACCATTATTACATTACAAAATGCAATTATTTATTCTTATGTTTCTGCCCTTTGTCTTTACAACCCAAGTCCTGTTTCTCCCTGTGCTTGTTTCACTGCTCACCCTCATGCTCCATTATGTTTTCTGCAAAGCCTGTGTAGGAATATTTACACTTTTGAAGAGGAATACATCACTGACCCCAACCTACATTTCAAATAGTAAAGCACTGTTAAAGTTACACTGTGAGGACTTTTATGCTCCACTGTAGGGTTGCAGGGGATTAACAAAATAGCACAACATTTTTTTTTTTTTGAGCTGTTATATACATTAAATTGTTTTACATACAAAATTTACTATTCCTTTAATTCAATTAGATACATATAGTGCAGCGGTTAAACATTCAGATGAAACAAAGAGCTTGAATGCATGAACAGGCCAACTTCAGACATCCATAGCGAAAAACACACAAAGGGGTATTAAAATCTCTAATATTCATTGTTTATAGCATCTTCACTGTATAATTCAGAAATGTTGGTTAATTTGTAGTAGAGTCTCTTCTTTCCTTTGCTGTGTCTGCACACAAGAATGTGTCAGAGTTAATACAAAAACAATGCAATCCTGCACACGTTGCACTCATTTATAGCTGTGTATCATACATCTATTTGAAGCCATGTCTTGTGTTGCTTAAATTTTGTAAAACAACTGAAATGTAATAGGTTGCAACACACAACACTAGCAATGTGAGCCCACCTAGCGTGTTTCACTGAAAGCAGGAGTAATTAATTCCATTGGAACGTATTGAGTAGTTTCAATTTGCCATTGAAAGAATTCTCTCCCTTGTAATTCTCTTTGCTGCTGTTAAATTTTTACATTTTTGCAGTCACATCAGTGAATGAAAGCACAGACACAGACTACTGTCAACTTATTTCAAAGTCACTGACATTATTCAATTTAAGCGTTATTGGATAGTTGCATAGAATTACATTTTCTTTCATTGTGTTTCAATGCATGAACGCACAATGTTTCCTAAAACGAAAGGAACTTAAATTTATAGAGTGCTTATTTGTACACAATGTTTTTTTTTTAGACATGGTTAAATCCCTCGAAAAGTTTGCAGTCCAACATTGGTGCCAAAATAATGGAAGGCAATTGACCTTACCAAGCCATAAGTATTTGTTGTTATTCATTTGCAACTAAGTACTGAGCCCAAGTCATTCTGACATTTAAACACAAATTGGTAATTTGTACATTTCCCCTGACAGTTCAGACTAGTAGCTTAGTCAGTCTTCAGGGCTTAGGAAAAATCCTATGCAAGCTCTTTAAGCAAGTCACTTAATATCCTTTAATTCTATTGTTCCTACAATTAAAAATTAGGTCTCAAAAACAATACATATAATCATACATGATGGGAAAGAGGTGATGGCTGAAGGCAAAGGAGTCATTTATATAACACAGTTGCACATAATTAGAATGGAAGTGCCTGTGGCTACAGAAGAATGAAAATGGGGTAATTCAAGGTGGCTGTTTAAAGCTTTTGAATATCACTTCGACCAGTGAATTTTGTAAATTCGATCGAATTGAATGATTCGAATAAAATTTCATTCGAATATTCGACCATTCGACTGTCGAAGTACTTCCCCTTAAAATTTTCATTCGACCACCTAGTTCGCCAGATCAAAGCTACCGAATTGGGTTTCATTAATTTTGAATAAAAAAAATTTGATCGATCCAAAAAATCACTCGAATCGATCTATTCAAATGATTTATTGATTGATAGAATATTTCCTATTCGATCGTTCAACCAATTGAATTGTGGTAAAATCCTTCAAATTTGAAGGATTTTAATTCCCTACCGTTTCACATGGTCGAATTTCGAATTTTTTTCAATTCAATTCAATTCAATTCAGGTTATATGTAGATTACAGGATCAGACAATATTTCATCTTGAAGATATTCATACCAAAGAAGCCCTTATGTCAATTACACTATTTTATTATATACCATTCTATATATTCATTAATACCAATGCCTATGACAGCCTTGAATAAAAAAAATTAAAATAAATATGTCACATAATTTGTGACTAGCTTTTTTTTTTCTCTTGTATCCTACATTTATTTCATATGACATATTATTTAGCCAATGGAAGTTTCGGCTTGGCAATAAACATTTTTATTTATTTATTTTTAGCAACTATGAGTTAGACATTTCTTTGGATGTATTAGGGGGTTTCATCTTTTATTTTGTATAGCTAAGAATTTGTATGTGTAATTCATAAACACTGCACAGCCAAATAGGCATTCCAACTTGATGATTGATGAGACAAACTGGTATTATTTACAAGTCGCATGCAAGACTGAAAGGATTAGTGATTTAAACCAATCTGTTCCTTGTGGTTTGAGATATTCATACTTTCACCCAGACATAACCAAACTATTCATTGTTGATTTTATTCCCCCTCTGTGTATTTGACAGTTGAAATCAGAATCGTTTTGACATAATAGTATTTGCTCATTATTACTAAAATAACCTTAGTTGTACATATTCAAAATTGTAAGGTATAGGTATTCGTTTTTTTTCCATGACCATATTGAGACATTTCTAGTGAGCAGAGCACAGAGTCTAAACTTGTAGGTATGAAAATCATTGGAATAAGGGTTTCTGTTTTCCTGTAGTACTCTTTAGTGCAATGGTTTAAAATGGTGGTTCTGAGAGCAGTGAGCCTAGAACAGTAAGGGAGGGTATCAGACTGACAGCCAATTAGGAGGGGCTTTGAGAAGAATGCTTATTTGCTCTCCTAGATACAATTAAAAGCCCTGCTTGAAGGTCAGGTAGAATGAGTTTTGGGGTGAAAGTGTATTTCCTCCTTGAAAGTATGCATTTTATAATTATGAATATGAAGGTATCGGTAATATTTATATTACAGTTCATAATATGCTTAGTTAAGTTACAACTGCTGTTAGGCCACCAACTAGTATTGCCCAGGGTACATGTTCAGTTGTGTGCTCTGTGTTTATGGTAAAATTTTGTTGTATAATCCCCACTTGTAAACTGGGCCAGCAGGGGACCAGGAAAAAACCTGGTGGACCCCAAGCCTCTAAGGTACTGAGGGTGGTGGGCCCTTAAGATGGTGACCCTGGTTGGCCCTGGTCCAAAGGTATCAGTCATTAAATTTTGAAAAATACTCTCAAGCACAAAGGATATTGTTATTTTTTTGCAGTGGTCACTATGACATTGGCCATTTGAGGGCAGGTTTATTAAATTTAAATTTTCAAGTTTCAAATATATGAAAAAGCTTGTTACTTGAAAACCTGATTGTTTGAAAAACTAAAAAAAGAAAGCTAAAACAAAAAAAAAGTCAAATTTAGAAATTCACTTTGAAAAGTCAAATTGCAAAGCAGCTTAAGTTAAAAAATATATCTCCCATTGACATACATAAACTCACCAGCTTTTAGATTCCATTTTTATGGAGTCTTGAATATCCACATTTCCAGAAACACAACTGTTGATACATCTCCTCCATGATATTACCAGATGAAAAAAAAATTATTCCAATTCACTGGACAATTAATTTTAATTATGAAGCGTAATATCCTCAATTGTATATAAAGATATCTTTTATATATAATACATTTAATTGCTTGCCCTATGTTGGTTTACTTATCTGTGTTAACTAGTCCTTCACACCAATTACGGTATATGTTATAATACTTACAGTAATAGCATAAGCTATGTCACCATACATCGCTGTTGTTATTCCTTGAGGCTTGCCATAAGTTACTTATCATGCCAGCAATTTAAAGAACAGTGCTTTAAGTAAAATTCATTTTCTACGCTCAGAAAATAGATTTATGGATGTAGATTGTAAATGTGTAAAACTGCAGAAAACATCATTTTTAAAAAGCAATATTGTAACATTTTCTAAATTATATCTGGCTATCCTGTCATTGTAGAACTTCCATTGTCTTGCATACATTTCTCTGTGGGATCCCTATTAGGAACAAAGCTCTGAGTTCCCATTTGCAATGTGCAAATATCTAGTGAAAGCTCTCTCTATCAGGTATATAGGATTGAATCAGATTTTCCTGATTTCATTGCCACACAACCATAGTAAAGTAAGTGACACCCCCAGAAAGGTCCATGAAATTGTTGGTTGCAGCTAACATTTTTGGAGTGGAGATAGTATCACTTCCAGCAATGGTTGTTAAGAGAATTTTTGAATGTTATTCAATGGTATAGGTTGGATTTGGATATCAAACGTTGGAGTCCATGCAGGACTCTAGCTTTGCTCTGCAGATGACAGACAATGTTGCTGAGATCTTTTGTCTTGGACCCAGCTAATGTACCATGTAGCATTAAGTTTTTCCAATGAAATAACCGTGCCGTTACAACCAGGAGCTACATCAACTCCAGGGGGCATGGATTTAAAAAGAAAGAAGCACATTGTGACGATACCTGGGAGATGGCAGGGACGCATTCCACCTCCTCTCCTGCACACAGCTGGTAAGCACCATTTACGGGTTTGACATGCATGGAGGTTTGATGTTGGCGTCTATGTGCATGCATCTTTCCATTCAGCACATAACATACTGTCATTGCGTTTGGCACGAATGTCAAATATTTTAAGGCACTACATTTCTATTCACATTATCCAACTTGCGTCTTATTGTGAGATAGTTCCGGGATAGGCTTATTGTCTGGTTTCCTGTTCTTGACCCTTGCCTGTACCTGACCTCTGCTGATTTGCTGCCTTTACTGATGGTTACTGACTATTCTTCCGGATCCTGACTTTGTACTGCATTTACTGATTAGTTTTACCCCAGCCTGTGTCAGCCTGTGTCCTTACTATGCTTCTGGTACCTAGTTCTGTACTGCACTGTTCCGTACTGCACTGTGTGATATCTGTTTTTTTACCATAGCCTGTTCTACATCAGCGCTTTACTGTAACCCATTCCTCCTGTTGCACGTTGAGGTTCCCTTTCTTCCCAGATCTCTCACCTTGGTTCTCTCACTTTAAGGCCTGGCTCCTCCTAAAGAGAAAGGCAGCTGTTATAGGCAGAAGCACAATGATTTGTAGTGTTCAGTAACCACAGGTAAGGCCAAATAAATGGTTACCATGAAATGCTGAAGATTACTAGCATGAAGATGTAAATCGGGTATATCTGACCTGTGGCTCCCCTGCTGCTGTTGGTCTAACCTCTCAACATCCCTTAATAGACAAAAGATTTTGAACTGTAATGACTAATGTACCGTAATCTCTTTTATACTCTCTTCAGATGCTTTTGATAGGGAACAAAAAGAAAATCACTCATATTTTGACTCAGAATAGGTTTTAAAAGAAATATGTAGAAAGCATTGCTTCCAAATTAATAGCATATGCGCTTATGTAGCTGTTGCACTGAAGGTGACAGCAAACAAAATACGGTATTTAACTATAATTTGAAATGAGTTCCCATCAAAGATAGGAAATATTCAATGAGCAATGATAAGATGAAAAATGTGTATCAATAATTCAACCAGGGACAAATATTTTCTTCATGTGATATCAGATAAATGTGCCATGGTGTTCCGGGACTTCTATAATAACCCGATATTATGACTTTTCCATGAACTTAGAGTGGAATTTCAAAGCCTTTTCTCTAAAGACATGAATATACATTGACAATGGAGCTGCAGAGTTATGATGCTCTTTGAAGTCTACTTGTTCACAGAGTGTAGCTTTCTGTGAATGCAGATCCAAATCTGAGATTTTAGCTTATTTATGAAAGGAGTCTAGAGACATATAACATTATATATATATTTCTTGATGTATAAACACACGGATACACTTTTAACCGTTTATAATGGATGGACAGGTTTTCAAGATTTGTGACTCATTTGCCTCTTTTATAAATCTATCATAAAATGAAAAAATGTCCCAGCAGAAAACTTCCTCAGGCATGCTGAGCCATTTCAACTCCGTGATGGGGTTGTACCTTTTTAATAGCAACAACAAAGCTTTGGTCTGGCCAAACAACTTTCTTTTGAGCCCCAAACACTCTATGGTGCATATTATAGACTATGGCGCAGATTATAGATTATAATAAATATATATATACAGATACTATATAGATAATACTCATTATAGTTTGGAGTGGAAGAGAGAAGAGCTGAGGCAAAGCAAATACAACTACCTGAATAAATAATGACCTTTGGTTAAAGCCAACAATCATTTCTCGCTACTAATACTACTTGATCTCTCAGCTGCATTTGACACTGTAGATCACCCTCTCCTCCTCCAGTCCCTCCATTCACTTGGCCTTTGTGACACAGCCCTGTCCTGGTTCTCTTCTTACCTCACTAATCGTTCCTTCAGTGTCTCCTACAATGGAGTAGCCTCTTCTCCTCTACCTCTTTCTGTTGGGGTTCCTCAAGGCTCTGTCCTGCGACACTTATTATTCTCCCCCTATACCTCCTCCCTTGGCAAATTAATCAATTCATATGGTTTCCACTACCACCTCTACGCTGACGATACTCAGATCTATCTCTCATCTCCTTATCTTAACCCAGAACTCCTAACTGGCATCTCCTCCTGCCTGTCCGCTATCTGTACCTGGATGTCATAACGCTACCTTAAATTAAACCTCTCTAAAATGGTTCACTTTCCTCCAACTAACACCACTAACATCCCGGAAGTATCCATCGTAGCTAACAATTACATTATCACCGTCTCCCCAGGCCCGGTGCCTTGGGGTTATCCTTGATTCTGCCCTGTCATTCACTCCTCATATCCAGTCACTTATTAAATCATGTCTAGTAATGTGTGAATTTATTCGCCTCCTGTGAATACATTCGCTAAACGGCAGCGAAAATTTGCTGGTGTAAAATTTTTGCCAATTTGCGAAATTCACTGGAAATTCACAAATTTTTGGCGAAAAGGCATAGATTCACCAATCACTAATCATGTCAATTCCACCTAAGGAACTTACGATCATTTATCACCCAAGATGCTGGCAAAATTCTTATTCACTCTCTCGTCATATCACGTCTAGACTACTGTAACTCTCTTTTAATTGGCATTCCCTGCCAGAGACTGTCACCTCTCCAGTCCATAATTAACACTGCTGCAAGGCTTGTATAGCTCAGCAACCTCTGCCATGCCATTCTGCCAATCCCTGCACTGGCTTCCACTACCTTTCAGAATTAAATTCAGATGAATGACCCTGACATTCAAAGCACTTCATAACTCTGCCCCTCCCTACATCTCTGAACTCATCTCTATATACTCACCCAACCACTTACTATGCTCCTCTACTGACCTGCTTCTCTCATTACCTCCTCACATGCTCAGATTCAAGACTTTGCAAGAGCTGCACCCCTCCTCTGGAATTCTCTCCCATGGTCTGTCCGACTTTCTCCCAAACTTTCTGCTTTCAAGAAATCTCTTAAAACGCACTTCTTTCGAGAAGCCTACCCTCACTCTTAACTACCAAATGCAACACTACATACAGTACCACATTTTCCACCCACTTAATTCGATCTTGCCCTTCCCACACCTTGTGTATAACTCCCTTACCCTTAGGTTGCAATTTCTTGAATCAGGTCGCTAGGGTCCAAATTACTTACTGATTTGAATAAGAGACTGGAATATGAACAGGAGAAGGTTCAAATATAAAGATGAGTAGTAAAAAGTATCAATAACAATAAATGTGTATACTTGCAGAGCTTTTGATTTTAGAAGGGGTGAGTGACCCCCCCTATTTGAAAGGTGAAAACTGTCATAAAAAGAAGCAAAATAATTTAAAAAACTATAAAAAAAGAAAAATTAAGGCCAATGATCAAATTGCTTAGAACAAGCCATTTTATGCAAAATTCAACTTAAAGGGGAACCACCCCTTTAAATTGAACAGGGCTATGGTGCATTAGACATTGTGATTATTCTACTAGTAGATTATGCGCAGGTTACTTCCTAGTGACTAACAGGAAGCAGCATACGCTAATTTTTTACAAGTGGCTTTGCAGCTGCTTTATATTAAGCTACTGTAAAAACACCAACTTTTACTTGCAGAAATAGAACAGAAAAGTGTATCCCGGTACTGCTTTTTCACTGCTTTATTAACATGCCCCTTGATGTACCATATCACATAAACGTCATTATGTGAAATCTGAACCTCAAATGTGTCAAAATTTAACACAGTACTATCGATGCAAAAGAGACATATTCCAGGCAGAACTCCATATAAGTATAAAGAGGTATCTTTATAGGCCTATGACTAAGGGAGTGCTTTCTTGAAACGCGTAAGGCTATGGTGTTACCCAACATGACACAATAAAGATCCCTCTTTATGCTTATCCGGAGTGCCTCCTGGAATATTTCTTTTTTGAATCAACTACAGTTGGAGCGCTGGTGGCTGAGCACACAGAGCTCATAGAGCTTATTGAGGAGACGAATGTAGGGGGGTGAGCGGTCACATTTCCATTGACTTTCCAGTCAATGCTTATGGGAAAAATGTCCTGCATTTGGCTTTTACCCTGTTTAAATATATCCAAAATAAATGACAAATTAGTGCCTCGAGCAGAACTTTTAAAGGAGACAATTATTTGGGTTAAATATGAGTATTAGGGCTCTTTCAGCATGCATTTTGGAGCAAATAATTTTGATGGCTGGAGCAGATTTCATTAACAACCTTAAATATTATTCCATTGAAGTTGAAAATCTTCATCTGTTCAAATCCCAGTTCTCTGAATAGCACTTACATTAGAGTGCTGTATTATATGACTAAAGTAAACCTTGGCTATAGCAGCCCAGTTGAGCTATATCACCGTAAACTGTTCAACAGTACGTGTATATAAATAAATGTGCGATTTAGCTACTACCTTAATATTTTCTGACAAATGACTGTAGGGACTACATTTATTTAATATTCTGATAGATCGGGTTTCAGCTTTTCTTGATCTTCAAACATTTTCCGTCAAAATACACTTCCTTCATTAAGCTGGCAAAGACTTTTTGCTAACGATTGAATTAAGAAATAACCGCAGAAAACTTTACTTGGATGACATCTGGTTCCAAAGCATTTCAGTCTGCACTTTTCATATGATTTTTGCTTATCTGATCATACACAAGATTTTAGCTTAATGGAGCCAGAAAATGGAAATTACTGTGTATGCCACCAAGAGCAGATACCATTATCTGTGCAGATAACATCAAAATAACATGACACCGCGCATTCTGAACTATGAAACAAATCCAAAAACTAGATTTAAACTTGTTGTATGTAGAAATACATTACTATAATCACAGCATCCTATTTCCTTTATTATAAGAAGAATAATTCTATGTTTGCTGTACATGCACCTTAATTTCATATTTCTGTTTTAATCAAGGGTATGCTCTCAACTAAATGTTACCAGTATTCTATTAAATGTTTCCCTTTGTAGTTGAACATTTGAGTGGCTCCCCTATAGTGCATTAAAGAATCAAAGATATATTAAAACGTGACTCAGTTGAGTACCATTCTGTCTCTCAAGAGATATCTAAGATATGAAATAATACTTCACCAGAAAAATTTTACTGTAACCCCAAGTTTACACCTATTTATTGTTCTCAAAGTCCAGATGCACACTTTTTTGACAAGATCACCATTTCAATAGCTGTAAATTCAAATGTTCACATGTAGGGATCTTTAGATTTATTGGGTCCAAAAATAAACATACCAGTGGTAACAGACAGTTTCTAGTCAATGGGAGGAGACACCGGCGATGTCAAACTTCTGCGCTAATTGAGACATTAGCCTTAAAGGAGAATTCAACCCTGCGGTGCTAAAACCCCTCACGTAGGATGGATTCTTTACCATGCTAAGGAACAATTGTAGGCCAAGAACATCAGCAGGGATATGCATGGGAAAAGGCAGGGGTACTAGGATTTCTGATGATTGAGCATGAGTTGTAAGGTACTGCAGCTTGTGTAACCCAATTAAAAAGGTGACAGCTCTACAATCTCTATTACAAAGCTGAGTTATGCAGCTTACTTCTTTCGCAGGCATTCTCATTAGAATTCTGATGTGCTGTGTTTTCTTGCCGATGCATAGATATTTAGGTATGTATGTATGTACTTGTTTACACTTATCTTTTCAATTTTTCCTACATAGACTCTAATGCGGGGACATTTCAGAATATACATGCCCCCTGTGTAGTGATGGGCGAATCTGGGGTGTTTGGCTTCGGCGAATTTTTCACAAAATTCCCGAACAATTTGCGAAACGGCGAAAAAAAATTCACAAAACCCCGCTGGCGTCTCGTTTTGGCACATTCACCCCCCAGTCCGACCCTGTCCACCTGTTCTTCCCCCTGCTCTTCCTCCTACTCTTCCCCCTGTTTTTCTTCTTGCTTATTCCTCCAAATTTGGCTGGGGTGGATCAGGGGTGTGGCCAGGAGAGTGGGCGGGATCCTGAGGAAATTTTTTTGTATGGTGGCTAACAGAATTTCTTTTTGCTGTGTGATCATTTTTTCACGCATTAGAGTCTATTTTGGTAGAGAAAAATTTTGCCCATCACTTACAGTACAGTATGTACTGGTAAGTGTCAGAGCCATGGGTAAGTCAACTATCATAATACAGAATTTCTTATACTTTTTTCATTTCTGTTAACCACTCCTTACTACTATTTGTACCTCATAGTCATCTGAACTTTATTATAGTGATGTATTTACCTAACTCCGCATATCAGCATTTATCTTGCAGTGTTATCTTGCATAGTTTAAAAACTAAATACCTGTATCTCAAACTACAGTATAATAACATTTTTTTCAAAAAAATGTATGGGATCCATTATTTGGAAACCCAATTAAAAATATTTTCCTTTTTGTCTGTACTAATAAAACAGCACTTTGTACTTGATCCCACCTAAGATATAATTAATCCTTATTGGAAGCAAAACCAGCCTATTGGGTTTATTTAATGTTTATATGATTTTCTAGTAGAATAAAAGTATGAAGTAATGAATCTGGGGCATTTTGTTTCACCGAAACGGCAAAATATTTGCAAAATGCCGCCAGCGTCTCATTTTGGACCCTGCGAATTTTCGCTAGGAAAATTTTTCCTGGCATTTTGCAAATTTATTCGCTGGCGGCGAATTGAGATAATTCACTGCGAATTCACCACAGGTGAATAAAATTGCCCGTCCCTAGTATGAAGATCCAAATCATGGATAGAGCCATTATCTGTACAACCCTAGGTCCAAAGCATTCTATAGGCCCCATACCTGTATTGCATTGTACCTCGTTTATCAATGGCTCTGTCAAGGTGCACCATTTCCTCTTCAATGAGCAAGTCCACCTCTACTTTTATGTCTTATTGACCATCATTTTATAGATCATCTAGGACATCTGTGATATGCTTGTTTACAGTTGGCTTGCTCTTCCTAACTCTCCTATGGAGCATTTCCTGCAAAACATGTTCCTCCTTCTAAAAACAGCATACCAGCTAGCACTGTTAGGCTTTAGAGACATCTGTTATTATTTGTTGTTGTTTATTGTTATTTTTTTTTAAATTTAATTTGTTGGGATTTTAAGTTTCCCTGCCTTTGTGGGGTTATTAGTAATATTTTACAGGCAAGACCTGGCAGCAACTGTGCCTTTGAGAAAGTGGCAGTTTCTGATTCTCCTGCACACATAGCCTGAGGGTATGTGATAGGTATTCATTTGACACATTAAGACAAATTAATTTAGCATTTTCTAATTTATAGCTTAAAGTCAAAATCTAAAGAAGATGATTGAAGGCATGTTTTTACAATAGATGTTTGGTTAAAAAGAGATCAAAGTGTTTTTTTGTCATATGTCTCCAGTGTATAGTTTATTCCTTGAAGTAATGTATGAAGTTGCCTTGTTCAAATTTGAGAGTGGGATAAATGGTTTTGGGATGCATTCCTCATGCTGCCTTGAGACTTGAAAAAAATCCTAATTTAGACATGTTCAAATAGCTTGTGGTTTGTCAGTTAAAGTATACTGTACATGCAATCAACGTTCCCACTTAGCTCATGTTTGTGCACATAAGTCATGACACAAGTGCACATAGGAATTTGTATAGAGGACTGAATTGCTGGTATGCACAAATATAGTGTTGAAATGGCTTGGACCTACCCATCACTCTCTGCCCAAAGTTATTAAAAAAGGAACAACATTTACATGCGCAATGCAAAAAAGAAAATAGAGACAACATTTGAAGGGGATTTGTGGCAAGGTAGGGAATACATTCCAATGAGTGCATAAGAAAACAGGGGTGACACAAGCAACCATAGAACATTTCTTGTCAATTTGCCATAGTCATGGCGAGATAAGATAACTAGGTGGTTGTTGACGATGTGCCTCTCTTTGTCCACATTCAAATTCACACACATTTGGAATAAAGATGTACTTCCACTCTTGAAAACATTGCACTTCAAGTGTTTTTTTCCTATCAGTTCAAAACAGTGTTCTACAGTTTCTCAGCATTATAAACTGTTAAAAGGTAATATAATCTGGCACAGATCAAGGTATTTTAACATTAGGGGCAAATTCATTTAAGAGTGCAATTTCGACTATGTAACTATGTAACTTCCGTCAACGTCAGTTCCCCGGAAACATTATCGCTGGATAATGTTTCCTGGGAACTGCCGTTGACGGAAGCGACGTCACAGGTTATACAGACGCAATGAGCGCGCTAAACTTTGGCGTTCGGTTTCCTGCCCCACAGGGTATATATATCACTTTAAATACTTAAACACATCAGAATCCCCTTGACAAATGCCTTAGTGCCAAAACGTTGGGGCATTCTCACTATTGGCTTGTGTATCTGCTGCTTGTAGGTTGACATTTTTGCCTGTATTCCTTTTTTCCTCTCTGGGGGTATGTATACCTTTACATAAATTGTTGTATACCTTTTGTAATATGTACTGTTAATGCAGTGATGCTGTTTTGTAATTTTGAATATATCAAGTAAAGAATTTTTTTATATACACCCCATGGTTTGTGTTAAAACTTGAAAAGTCATGAACTTGATTCAATTTGAGATGCAATTCAATTCAGAAAACCGTATCTCTTGTTTTATCATGTGAAAATTATATTGAGGTCTATGGTAAAAAACTGGAACTTAATTTGAAGAAAAGCTTTTTCTCTTTGAATGGAATCTCGTCCATGACTTTTCACGTGATAACTTTTTCTCACTGAATTGAATCTGTCCCATTGCCTGCTTAGGGAATACAATTGATGAGTGTGCAGTGGCTGTAGTATACTGTACCTCCTCTACTCATACAGAGTTAAAACAAACTTTTAAAACATTCACAACTGGAGCCAAAGAGAGATAAAACTGAAATATTAAACTGTTTGGCCCACTTCAGTGTCTGTTGTTCTTGTAATATATCCGCAAGTTTTTCAAGATTAAATTCCTCTAAAGTGATATAGGATTGGTTGGCCTTTTCTGACTTTCAAAAAGGTTAAACGGCTCATAATCAGTTCAGGATGAATTATTCATCTTGAAATTGCTACCTTCCCATTAGAAATACACTTCATAACAATGCCTGCACATAGCTGTGCTAATGCTGACAGCTGCAGGCCACAATCAAAACTAATGTTTTTATTTTTTGTGAATATTTTAGATGCATATGTAGTGTATATATTCTAGAAGCATATGTAGTCTAAAATGTGGCACAGATGATGCATTCTGCAAAAAAAATATTTAAAACTATTCGAATAATACAAATAATTATCCATAATCACAAAAAATATAATCACATCTGCTATCCAGCAGTCCTATTCTCTGCATCAAGGGCATAAAACTAATGATTCTAAAAGGAACAATTAAAATTCAATGAAGCAAAACAAGATGCTGTTTTCCCCTGTCACTGAACATCTGGACCACCAACAAAAGCCCCAAATCTGGAAGTTAGCAGTCCAGGATATAATTCTAATACATAACTTCTCTAAATTAATGACGCCACTCACCTGCTTTGCTTTAAACCTAGATAAATAACTTCCCCTTTGAACAACAGCTCAAGTTTAGTGATGGGCGAATTCGCAAAATGGCGAAAAATTCGCGAAAATGTCAAAATGGTGAAATTTTACAGTTTTCACGAAATTTTTTTGAAAATTACCGTTTTCACAAAAACATTTTTAAATTTGAACTACTTCACTATAAATTTGTGAATTTCAAGCAATTTCACTATAAATTCGTGAATTTCGACCATTTTCACTATAAATTTGTGAAAATCGGAAATTGATGCTGATGGCGAACTTTCTCTGGCGGCAAATCGCAGGAATTCGCCATGAATTCTAGCTACGTGAAAATATTCGCCCATCACTACTCAAGTCAACTAAACCCTTTTGTTTTGCCTTTTAACTCTCTTGTTCTAGAGGTTGGGGCATATTATTACTTCCAAAACAAATCCAAAATATAATTAAACCATGCCTGTCCCACATGCATATTGAAATTTAACCCTAATATGTAATCTGTAAATAACACAACTTTATAGTGGTAGTAACCTTACAATATGCTCAAAGTTTCCCTGTTCTTAATCAACCCCTATTCTTTGGGGGACTGTCCACCTTGCTTTTTACTCCAACTAATATTTAAAAAATAAATACTGAAGATGTAATTGCTTTTAATACAATTAAGAACATGAAGATATGGTCTTAACAGTTACTCAGACTGCAGGGTTATCCAGCTACAGTAATTAATAGTCTTGAGCAGTGAACTACTGAAACCCTGCGCAACACTGGTAGGTAAAGTGAATGCTTTAAAAGTACTCTTGTAAAATGCTATTGCCAGAGGCATATTGTTGCAAAGAGACTAAAGTGTATTAGGGCCCTTACACACGGGCGTTTTTACCTGCGCTCCCCTGCGTTCCGTTTTGCTGCATTCAGCCGCAGGGGAGTGCAGGTATAGACGCACTCAATTATTTTCAATGGGGCTGTACTCACACGAACGCATGTAGGCGCCAAACGCAGGAAAAATGCAGCATGTTGCGTCTGAACCTGCGTTCGGCGCTTACACGCGTCTCGTGGGTACAACCTCATTGAAAAGAATGAGGTGCGTCTAGACCTGCGCTCCCCTGCGGCTGAACGCAGCCAAACGCAACGCAGGGGAGCGCAGGTCCAAAACGCCCATGTGTACGGGCCCTTACACTGATCGGTTCAAAATAGTCTTTATAGTAAGTCATAGGTATTAGTTTACTGTAATGATGACTTGTGCCTAAAATAATGCCAAAAATATGCCAGAGGTGGATTACTAAACTGCAAATGCAATAATGAATTCACAATATCACCAAAATGATTGCCTGAAAATGCCACAATTTTGCCCATGGAATTGTGTTTAGGTGAAATAACACCACAAATATGTCTAGTAGGTAATGACCGTGTACAATGACCATGTCCATCTGCAAGCTGAATTGTAAATTACTTGACAATAATTACTGTCAAATGTAACTGCCCATAATTAATTTGATAATATTGAACATTTACAGAAACATTTACTTTATTAATACAAGTTATTGCTAGTTCATTTTAAACATTTTATAGTGTTGTCTTTGCAGTAGGTTTGCATGGAGTTGACCTAAACTGATGCCAAACTTCCCCTCACCATAACTAATGCCAGGCTCATTATGTTTTATTAATTTAATACTAAAAAAAAGTGCAGCATATTGAAAGTTTCTTTTTCTGATTGGCAGTTAAAAACTGGTCCTGAGAGGCAAAGCGCAGCAAAAACATGTGATCTCAAATTAGCTCAACAGGTATACAACAGATGAACATCAAGTTAGAAAACAAAAGCAAAGATCTGTTTCTATGAGCAACAATAGTTTGTCTCTTTTGCTAATAAATAAGCTGAACTATCATGAACCCATACATTTAATATAATACCTATATTGTAATATAACATGGAAATAAGAAACTCTCCTAACATATTCAGTTAAAAAAGCTGTAGTTGTGGAATAATCAAGTTATCCTTCTCTATCACCCTCTTAGTGATCTCTGTCAACATTCCAACTCTTTGATGGTCAATACAAGCTGTAGGGAGCATAGCTACTAAACTCAGGTTTAAATTAATAGTAGACTAGAATTTTATTATTTTCTATTGCTTACATACGGACATCCAATCTGCCCCTGGTTACTAGAGGAATTCACTCCTAGCAACCAGATAACTAACATTTCAAGAGCTTCAGAACATAAAGAATAAATATTTCAAAAGCAGCAAAAAGGCTAATTGCAAATATTACTATCTACATTATATCAAAAGTAAATTTTTAAGGAAGCTTTGATGGCAGAGCATAGGTCACATGACATATGGCACTTGGAATACCACCTTACACTGCAGTTTTTTTAACAAGCATTTTTTATAGATAATCTTAACATGAATTTATTTATTATTTATTTATTAGGACAGATGTTACATGGGAATGTATTAAATACTTAAATTAACATATTTGTGCTTCTATGGTTCTGAAAAAGGAACTAATAAACAGAATGTATCTGTATAGTACCAACTAATATACTTAAATGGATCCTGTCATGGGAAAAATGTTTTTTTCAAAATGCATCAGTTAATAGTGCTACTCCAACAGAATTCTGCACTGAAATCCATTTCTCAAAAGAGAAAAATATTTGTTTTATACTTCATTTTGAAATCTGACATGGGGCTGGACATATTGTCAGTTTC
>CM044431.1:128003338-128033266 GCA_024363595.1 Xenopus borealis
ATTTGTCTGTATTTTGTGCGAAAATTTTTACCGCACTTTAGTAAACGGACCCCATAGTGTTGAAGTTCATATTAAGCATTATTTGTGTGTTCCTCTAATTTATCTTCCATATTGAACCAAGCAGTATTACAGTTCAAATCTCACTGATTGCAAAGCATTTGAATTTATCTTTGTCCAGGGTGAAAATACCATCCTAAATGAGTACTTTTATGACAGGAGTCCTATCAACATCAGAAGCATGACTGGAATGTTATTGTGTAAGACCTGGACCAGGCTTTGTAAATGGAAACCTTGTCACAAAGCCTGGGATCCTCTCTCTCTTCAAATGACTGACAGGATTAACATAGCATGGTACATTTCAATTACAGAAAAGAAGTTCTGCCTAATGTTTAACATCTTTAGCATTTTTTAGTTTATGAAAGATTCCACTTCCTCATGATTATGGATGATCATGGCCTTGAGGTTTGTGGGTAACATGTTATTTCAGTTTGTAATTTTGTTACTATCCTCTGATTATGTTACTTGAAGAACAGCTATTCTACTAAAATAATTTACTACAGTATGTGCAGCTGCAAATTACCTGAGGATATCTTGGTGGGCCTTAGGCCCTTTCTAAATCAGCTAAACATTATTCCCATCAACTCCATCACTTCCCTTCAGTTTTTCATTTTATCAGCTAAAAATGATATCCTCATCTAGATGTTATAAAATGGGAGTTGTATATCAGGTACTCTGGTGATCTCTGAAAGGCCCGGTCTGAACACAATGTCGCAACTGCATGCGATTCAATGAAACTATGCACTGATTACTTTTCACATTCTTTCTAAACAGGTGCAAGCTGCGGACAATATTTGCAGTGATGGGATGGTGTAAATTCTGGTGCACCAATGTACACAACATTGCTAACAGACAGTGTTGTTCGTAGATGTTAATGGGCCCCACAGCAAATTCAATTTAGGGCCCCAAAACATTGATACGTTGACCTTTTCTACCAAGATATATTGAAATAGCACTTCAAATTGATTGCTGGAAATAATAATGCATATTTCTTACTGTGATTTCCATCTTGTATTTTCATAACTGTTACCATAAAACTATTGAAAATAAATTGCTCCTTGTTTAAGACCTTACTAGGTCTGCTTCCTCTGTCCCTGTTAACTGCATTGGCACAAGTCAGTTGCAGCTACTGACGCAACCTGTCAGGGGTTACCTGGGTTTATTACCTTGTTTAAGGTGGTGGTAATTTTAAGGGTTTGTTTGATTCATATGTGTTTAGTTGTGCATAGTTCATCAGAGCAGGTTGGGTAGGGTGCATAGACACACAACCTTTCATCTATTTTACAAAGCACTGGACTTGTGCTTGCATTCAAATATGAGCCCATAAACCTGTTTTGATACTGCAGCTTAAATTCTTCTGCTGTATTAAGAGCCCCAGGAGGGGAAGAAATCGCCAATTAAATAACCAGTGATGGACGAATAAATTTGCCAGGCATGAATTTGCAGCAAATTTCTGCGTTTCGCCACCTGCAAATGTTTTTGCAAAAGTGAGGTGAAAATTCACCACCACAACAAAAAACTGTTGAAATTGTCACGTGCATAAAAATTCTTGCATGTCAAAATTATTCAGACGCCCATTGACTTTACTGCATTTGGACAAAATAGTTGCATGTATAAAAATTGTCACTCGCCTCAAATTTGTTGCATGTCAAAATTATTTTGATGTCCATTGACTTCCATGCGTCTCTAAAAATTTTTACTGTTCCTCAATCTTTTTCGTCATTTCCCGAATTGTTTGGCGAATTGCGACGGAACAGATTCACCCATCACTATAAATAGTTGAGACAAAAACACTGCAGTGAATTTTTACCATGCTTTCTATCCCAAAACATCCCAAATAACAAATACCTTCTTTGAGATGCAGCCGACTAAAAAGCATTTTAGTCACTTTGTTTATTTAAAACTATCCAGTAATTTCATTTTGCAGGTCTTTTTGGGGCAGGCTATGAATATGTATAATCTAATTAACCACAATGGAGTGGATCTTTGTTACTACGGTCCACAACAGATGACTGCAGAGCTGATATGGAACATAGGGCTTGATTGACAATAAAAGTATTGGTGGAGATTGTGTGCTATTTGGAACAATAGAGCCATTGAGGTCATTTAGGATCTTTTGACACCCTATTTTGAATTGTCAAAGAAATGTGACATTCAACTGCCATTGTACCTCATTGTATGTGCCAGTTAAATATGCTTACCAATAACTTTTGTTGTAGTTAGGTACTACAAAACTGTAGTGAAGTCATTTTTCACATACTGTCATCTTGTTCCCTCCTTGAGATTGTTCTGCAGATTGCCGGCTCCTGGTAGATTCCATTAGCTACATCATTCATGTACAATACATACAGGATTTTACCTTGTTCTGTGTAAAATGGTAATCTGCATAATGGCAAAAAATGAAAACAGCTTGAAGGAAGGCTGGAGAACTACATGTGCCCTTTCATCAAAAATCACTCATGCTGAAATATACTCCTTTGTTCTAAGGAACCAGAAAAATAACAAACACTGTTCCATTCCAGGTTTGTTTTATTATTCTCTTTCTTCCTTTAACCCAAATCCTACACATTGTTGAGTACATTTATCTGCCATAAAATTATTAAACAGATCATTAGAAGTGTTCTTAAATTGCAGGCTATGCAATCAAGGTTGGATGGATTTTCATTCTTGCTCATCTGAAGCATATGGAAAGGGATTGAGGCGATAGGGAGTAATACATTTGGTAGCAGAAATTCAGGAAGGCAGGTATAAGGACAGGCATAAAAGAAAGGATAACATGAGATAATCAAGACCATGGCATGGAAAGTAAGAGAATTATCTGAAAAATAACTATTATTATTTTCCTACATAGCTTCAGTTTGGCTAACTCTTTACCAGGTAATTAAATAGGCAAGAAAGCACTAGACTCTAAATAGAAGCCTTGATATGCTTATTCCAGTCTCACTCTATACTACCACAGCTATCCCTGTGCTTTGTTTAAATAAAAGCGATGTTTTAAACAGCACTTCGCATTGTATATTTATTGACAGCAGCCACACTGGAGCACATTACCCTTCTAGTTTAATTTTGACCAGTCAGAAATAAAGCAGAGCACCAGCAAGAAACCCAAGCACACACAAGGAAAACATACAAATTCCATGCAGGTAGAGTAAGCCTCAGGACAGCAAACATTTAAAACAGCAATGCTATTCAGGATTACGCCATGCTACTTATTGTATACAATGGAGTTTGGGCTGCCATATACAATAAATATTGCATGTTCAATTTTTCCTAAATAATATGGTGATGCAAAAGGATCTACCATTTCTGGAGCTTCATTTATTTAAAATGAATGCCATGATTACAGCTGACATGCAAAAGAATACTTTAAGTCTGGCTAATGCTCTTTACTCAGAAGTAGCTGTATGTTTATACTGTACTTCTTTTTCCATAGGGAATGAGCTCAAAACTGAATATAGAAAAAAAATGTTCTAAAAGTATTTTTTCTGCTTTAAACAATGGTCTCTGTACATGTGGTTATAGACCGTAAAGAGGTATTATATTAATGAATGCATTTGTTGCTATTTTATAGAATGCACAGGACCACAATGGATAGGAACCATGTTACCAACTATCCATGGATATATATACCTGTGCTAGAGGGAAATCCCAGACTGCAGCAGTTTTGAGTTGGTCGGAACCTGTAATGCCCGCCACTGAGCGTCGGTGCATAAACGCTGGCGCGCGTCAACTTAGGTGCCAGTGACGGAATAAACGCTCCCACCAATATACTTAGGAGCGATGACCTCTGAATTGTGGGCCCAGCTTCTTATTGGTCCTTGATCTGTCTGTTCTCCCTCAGCTTGCTCCTGATTGGTTCCTGCTCCCTTAAATACCTTCCTCTTCCTCCTCTCCTTGCCCAAGCTGGCTTCAGTCTTTACTGTTCCGCTAAAGCCCTGCTTGTCCGTGTTCCTGATTATGACCCTCTGCCAGTTTTCCTGACCTCTGAACCTTTGCTGCCTGAAATTGACCTTTGCCTGAACTTGACTACGCCTTCGTCTGATCCTTTTGGTACCTCGCTTCTCTGTCTCCTGAAACCTGTTCCTGACTACGTCTTTGCCTGATCCCTTGTACTACGCCTTGGTAAACACACTTGGCTCCTCCTGTTGCCACTTGTCCTCTGTGGACCAGCCATCTACCTACGGGATCTGAGGTAAAAGCATGTTACAGAACCTCAGCCCAGTTGCACCCGTTGCACTTTGCTGCACCCATGAAGCTCTCCCATTAACACCCACTTTATCATGCCTACATGGATTTTCTTATCTGCTGCTATTCTGTCTTACCACAGCTAGATGTGAGCTCAGACGTTTGCGGCACTTGTTTGAACATGGAGGAAGACATGTAAGACTGTACTGCAGAAATGTCCTGTATTTAAACAGTTTGCTACACTGAGAAGTGACAGCCCATTCCCTTTTTCCATTAAGTATACAATGTTAATATGTTTATTAACAATGATTACAGAATGTTATTTAGTCTCCTTCCTTTCTAGTTCATATTAAAATCTTGGTGCCAAATCAAGAATAAATAAATGAACAATGTTAGTTATTCTTTTGATCTGTAATTCTGAAAAAAAAAAAGTGGAATGTAAAAAATAAATTATATTAAAGTTATGAATTTGTGCATTCTTAAAGGAAAATGAAAGTCACACATAACCTTTGCCCTTATGATTGCCCTATACAATGTGACAAGAACACAATGAATGTCTGAAATCATCAATATCATAGCTGCCATCTTGATTAAGTTGTGCCTCACTCTTTTTAAGCCCACAAGCATTGGTTATTGAGGGTTGCCAATGATACATCTGCTTATCTTGAGACCTCATCGCTGCAACTGTACAATCCAGAGGGACATGGCAAGTGCTAGGATTGAAGCAGTGTCATGCTCTTCTCTTCTGATGCCACTTCTAAACTCTATTCGAAAGCCCTTTACTGCCCTAGAGGTGCAATTTCATGGAGCAAGAGAAGATGTTCAGTAGATCCAGACCCTAATTTATTTAGATATTAAGCCAATGAATGAGGGAGGCAGTCTGGAAGGCAGTTTGATTGAGAACTGAGTGTGATAACTTGTTCTTTCTTGGTAAACCTTGAACTACAGTATCATGACTGTTTTCTAGAGATGCACCAAATCCAAAGATTTAATTAGGTCAAACCGAATCCTAACCCTCAATACCTTAACCCACACCCAACCCTAACCTGCAAAATGCTGTCATTGTAGGACCCATGCCCACACCTGCATCCTCTTGCTCTGTGCACTTCTTCTATGCGCACTTCTGGTTCTGGCCCATAAGGTTACAGATATGAGAACATTTCAGGGATGTACTAAATATATAATTTTTGAATAATATTTGGCTGAATCTAAACCTGAATTTTCATTTTCAAATTTGAAAAAATATGAAAATGGAATGATCAAAACAACCTTTGGTGTATTTAGTTATCCATATCATTGCTAAATCTCAAGCCACTGCACCTTGCTTTGGCATGGGTTGAGTTTTTCCTGACCCATGCTTCACAGTGGGCGGCTAACATAGTGAATTCGGGATTGCTTGTCCTTTTGTCCATTACATGGTTATATCTGAGCTAATATCACAAATTATATGCACACAATATAATTCCTATTGTGGTTTATTTTCCTGCTTGATGAAGATCTAGAGCTGATGCCACAAGAATCTGATTTAGAGAAAACTGCCTTAGAGAATGAACTCCGGAAAGGACTAATCATGAATTGTTTATTCCTCTTTCACAATACCAAAACACTGCCTTTTAAACTTACACTTATGAGCTGTAAATAAAGGAGATACAGATGTGGGGTTTATATTTGACTCTGTGAACAATATATAGGGAAAGGGATCACTGCCAGATAATTAATGGATGCACTGGCATCTTTCCATAGATCTGTTAAGGTGAATATGTTAGTGATTGTTTTTTGTTTTTAATCAGATATGTTCACTTTCCACCCAGACTTATCTTCTATTGAGTCCACCTAATTATTAGAATTTATATAGGCCAAAAATATGTCATTTCCAAAGCAAGGTGCAATGCAAAATACAAAAATATCCATCTATTCCAAAAAGTTTTTGTGTAAATGCACCTAAATGCCATTTGCATTCCTTTTCTGTATTAGGTGCAATGAGCAAAGTACAAGGTGTATAGAAACAGGAGCTACTGGAATTATAACACCTGCCTTAAGATGGTTTTGCTTTCAGGGTTCCATTTGCTTATCGTAGCCACACATGTAACCGAATGGGCCCAATACTGAAAGAATAATACTTAAAAGAACATACAGAAGTAGCATAGGAAAGTCAATAGAGCTTGTCCTAATGGGTGCTGTCTGAGTGGTACTCAGGCCATGATTAATACTCACAGTGAAGATCTGTAAAGTTTAACAGTACACCTATAAAACATCACCACATAACTAGGCAAATTGCCTGATGCATTTCACGCAGTTGGTCTATTGTGTGTCAATGTTTTTAAAGATGCACTAGTAAACTTTCTATGGGTGTTCACCTTGTTGTACCTGAAGTCAACTCACCGGGGTACATTGATTCTGATTGGCATTTTGCACGTACATCAGCCCCGTTACATGCATTTTGCTATGTTTTTATCAGGTATATTTTTAGGAAGAGATATTCAATACAATCACATTTCGTAAATCAATCCCCAAGTTTAGGAGGTGGCAGAAGAAGAGATACAATTTAACCACTGTGATTATTTTCGAAACAATACCTTACATTGAACATATTCTGAAATTTTACTAACCCGTTTTAATGAAGATGTGTGAATCAAAGCAAGTCTGTCTCTGAACAATATCCATTGCAACCACTCCCACAGTGATTTGCTTTGAGACCTGTTTGCACAGATCTAATCTTTGTACATGTAACACACCAATCATTTATTAATAGGCCACAGAGGCCCCATAAAGACATCACTTGGGCAGAGTTCAGAGTGATGTCAGTACTGCTGGCCGACATGCTAGTTTACAATAATATAGGGTTAGGACAGGCAGTCACTGAGATCACCTGCTCACAATACAGATGTTACCCAGAGTTTATACTGGTAACTGTTTTAGGGAGAGTAGCATTGCATTATATTTGTTGCAGCTGTATGATAGAGGATTCTGGGAGTTACAGTGTAGTATAGGTCTTGCAAGCATTAGGTTCTTCCTTCACTTATTGCATCATCTTTGGCAGGATCCTATCATTTTTGCTCACCATTTTGTGCAAGGCTGAAAGATTTGCTTAAAGAGCTGAAATTAAAGACAATAATAATATGAAAAAAATGACAGCATTTTATTGCATACTCTCTGCGGAAATGTACAGTTTTATGGGAGTAAAATAGTACCAATTTAGGAGATTTGATTTTGTGACTTTTTTTTGTCTGTCACTTGTGAATAAAAATATGTGTTGATCTTTTGCATTAAAGTGCAAGAGAATTGCCAGGCATTTATTATACATAGTGCCAAAATAAGCTTGTATTTCTCAGCTAGGGCAGGGAAAATATAACCTTAAAATAATCCAGGCCAACAAGCAAGGGATGGGCTGGATCCACTGGAGGATTTTCTTAAAATAAAAAAAAATAAAAGTTACAGGAATAAATGACAGCTGGGGTGTTTGTAGAATTCATTGCAGCTAAATTCCCCACGAGTTTAGAAGACATGTTATACATAAAACAAATGTTCAGTTTATACATTCTGCACTATCATGAGGGTTAAAATATTTTCCTTTTTTACTTTTCTATGTTTATGGTGGAACAAAGCTCTGAAAGACCCCAGAGCAGGAAGAATTTGGAGCCACTCTGCCAGTTTTTTTTACTATATCTTTTGGTGTTTTGCTCTGATAGTTAAAGATTTTTTTTTAAAAAGGAATTTGGACATAATCAGTAGGCATAATCCGACCTATGGAAATACTGCATTTCTGAGCAGTTCTATTTCACCTAAGGTTTGGGAGTAAGAGGAAATCGTATGCTGAGCAAGAGGAGATGTTTCTGTCCATTAAATAAAAATTTTCCCCTAAATCAGAACAAACACTTGGAATTAATGGCTGATGCTTCATAAAATGTACGTTGGATCACAAAGGTGATAATTCCTTCTAATGCTAATATCATTGCCCCTCTGTGATATTTATAAATTGATAGGCTGGTCGTCACCCATCTTCCGATAGTTATGAATCAGTGAATTCCTGAAGGACAGCCTTATACAGGAAAGTATAGACCTTGGCCTTTTAGTCTCCACTCAGTTTGCTAAACAATTGAATGTGGATGAAAGTTTTCTATTTTTGTTGTTTATGCAGGATATGGTCCATAAATATTTAAGCTTTGGTGATGTAATCAAGGCCCTGGGGCCACATGGAATGCATGCATGTCTTTTGAGTTGATTTTATCTGGGATGGTACCTATAGATTTGAGGAAAGATTATGTAATTCCAATATTTAGAAAATGATCACAAAATGTATGAGGTAGAGACACCTGTGTTGGCACTTAAATAGCCAATTTCAATAAGTTCCTGCTTTACTAAAAGACATAATGAACTATTTAAATCATTGTGAATCAGCAAAAATGAATTCATTGCATGAAGTGCTAAATATCCAGAGAGATAAGAGGAAGGAGATCTCTGCCCTGCAAATCTTTCTGATATTATGGGGCAAATTCACTAAGATGCGAAAATTCGCTAGCGTTCGTCACACTTCGCCAGGTGAATTTTCGCCAGCACTACGCAAATTCACTAAGATGCGAATTTGTGCTCAGGGCGGTGAACGTTAGCAAAGTAGTGCTACCATTCATTTGCCAGGCAAAGCGCAGTTATGCTAGCAATGCCTAATTTACATACGGCGGGAACTTAAGCGTATAATAAAAGTATATGTTACAGCCACTACATTCCAGCAAACCTTTAATAAATTAAATAAAGTTGTTCTATTGCCCTACATGTGCCCCCTGTATAGTTGTGTTGCCATATGTTAGGAAATGTAGGGGGGGAAGGAGGGTAACCCCCCCAAAAAATACGATCTTTTTCAGACTATTTCCATTTCATTTTTCAACCTCCTATCTATTGTATTGAACTTTGCCTGGTCTGACCAGGCGAAGTAAAGTCTAGCGTAAGTGCTAAAGTTCAGTAAAATGTTGATCTTAGTGAATTTTGCGTAATTACAATCCTTCGTCAGTGCACAACTTCGGCTGGCGTAAGGGTGCGAAGTTGCGCAAGTCTATCTACATCGCTAGCGAAAATTCGCCAGAGTCGGTGTTAATGAATTTGCAAAGTTACAAAATGACGTCACGCTGGCGAATTATCGCTAGTGTCAGACGCTTTGCGCTTTAGTGAATTTGGGCCTAAGGGCATTAAAACAGTTGTGCATAAAGCTTCCAAAAATCGACCTCCCCTTTAAACAAAACAGGGATTGTTTGTCAATATGATGCAATATATTCAAGCTGGCCAACTATGTTAGACATCCATGGCCTGTCTTACACTCACTTTCATCTGGTTCATTAACCACAAAAAGTTGCGGTTAAAACGTCATCCCTGTAGAAATACACATATATGTATATACTAGGATCTATATATTCATGGACAGTCATTTTATTTTCCCACTTCTATTGTGTGAAAAGTAGATAATGCAGTCTATGGACAAAATATGCGTTTCTGCTTTTTTTTTATGTTGCTGTGAATAAGAACCTTTGTGTGCATTCAGGTATGTAGGTGAATGACAGCTTGTAAGGTAAGACACAGTTTTGTTCCCCTGGCTGTGTCTCACAACTGATTGCTGCATTTTTGGCATGCTTTTGATTCAGAGATTGTCAGGGGAGTTTCTCTCTGCTTCAGATGTCTATGACGTTAGAGGTAGTTTCACCAGTGCAGTGTCAGCTGCTGCTTGTAATTTTTTTTTTCTTCTGATATCGCAGACATGTTATTAGGTGCTTCTTTTTAGGGTAGGGACAGACAGGGAGATTCGGGGAGATTTTGTCGCCTGCTAAAAAACGCCAGGCGACAGAATCTCCCCGAATCTCCCTGTCTGTCCCTACCCTAAAAGGAATACACTCACAGAGAAAGACAGAAGGTGATTAGAAAATGAATAGATTTATTTCATTCAAAATGTCTAATCCAGTTTTCCAGTTATTTGGCATTAAAAACAATCAATGGTGCAGATCTTTTTAGGGACAGAGGTATAAAATAATACATTTTAAATATTGCTGTTTAAAGGTCGCTGGTAATGTTCAGCTGAATCTGCCTGTCGTACCAAAATATCACAAGGAAAATAAGATCTGGAATTCTGTGAAAAATAAACACAATAATTGCAACAAATAGCATCTAGTGAAGGAGTTTGTGGTATAGTAAAAATTGTACTTGGGGTTGAGTAAGTATCTGTTTATTTTATCTGATTATATTAATTACTTTTTGGGGAAAGAGACCCAACATATATTTAATCATTGGTGGATAGGGCATCATTGGCACCAAACCGCCTGATTTTTAAATAACCAAATGGTGTAAAACATCTATTTTGGTACTTTTTAAAATGCCAAGTTCTGTCAAGTATTTATTCATACATGGGAGGAGTTGGGGTGAGTGGTGCAAGGATGGTCACCAGAAGGGGTGCCTTTCAGTTTCCTTTCAGTTTCCTATGGAGGATCCTTCAAGTCCCAGTGGGCCCCAGCATCACAATCACAGTCAAAATTCAGACAGCTGATATTTTACAACCTCATTGAGAATGAATGGAACAATTAGAATTTTGTTTAAAGGAAAACTATACCCCCGGACAATGTAGGTCTCTATTAAAAGATATTACATAAAACAACTCATATATAAAACCTTGCTTCATGTAAATAAACCATTTTCATAATAAAATACTTTTTTAGTAGCATGTGCCATTGGGTAATCATAAATAGAAAATAGCCATTTTAAAAAATAAGTACAGCCTCCTGGGATCGTATGATTCAACGGTGCACACAAACATACCAAACAAACTATAAAGTTAGTTCACACCAGCTAATTAACAGACAGAGTTCTGTCTTTTGCTTCCACACTTCTTCCTGTTACAGTTAGGGTCAGATTTACTAAAATTCGAATTTGAGGGTTAATAAACCTTCAAATTCGAATTTCCAATTTAAAGGGAAAGTGATCGAATTTCAAAAACATTTGAATTCGAATTTTTTAACACAATTAGACCAATCGAAGGATCGAATAAAAATTATTTGAACGATTTTCGAATATTTTTTTATTCAATCACAAAAAACTTTAAAACACCAATGGGAGCTTCCCATGGGATTTTAAAGCAATTTGGTAGGTCCAAGTTGGCCTACCGAATTTTTTTTTAAAGGGGAAGTTGTGGTGTTTATACAAATGGCCTTCAGGTGGCACTGTGCATACACAGGACTTTCCTTACAACTTGAAAGTGAAAGTAAGAGTTACTGCTGTTATGTAATGGCTGCATAAACCTGCTAATAAAGCACTGTTATACTCTCCTTATCCTCGGCTACCAAACACAACAACACAACAGAAGTACTTCAACCATCGAATATTCAAATACAATTAAATTATAATTATTCAAATTATTTGAATAGATCGAAATTTGATGGTCAAAGTCACCTCATTTGCATTTACACGAATTTAGTAAATATTTCAGGTCAGAGTTTCTTCTTCAAGGACAGGTATGAGACCTGGTATCCCGGGGTTTTCTGGATAATGGGTCTTTCCGTAATTTGGATCTTCATAGCATGTCTACTAGAAAATCATGTAAACATTAAATATACCCCACAGTAAGTTTTGCCTCCAATATGGATTAATTGTTTCTTAGTTGGGATCAAGTACAAGGTACTGTTTTATTATTACTACAGAGAAAAACGAAATGGTCTTTCGCTAATTTGGAGCTTGAAGTTTTCTGATAAAGGATCCCATACCTGTACAAAGAGAGGTGGATCCACTTTGGGCTGTCAGTACCTTAGGCAACAACCATTGAATCTAGTATCTAAGTTTTTTCCCAGGCTGCAGTGCTCCTTTTAGTGCTCCCAGGTAAATAAAGATAGCAGTCAAAGTACCACAACACCATTTAACTTACATTTCCAGGCATCCCTAACACTGGCTTATACATGCCACATATGTGCAGAAGATTAAAACTGGAAAATGTTTTTCTGCTGTACAAGCTCAAGCCCAAGTGGGGGGTGCTGGAACTAACGTATGATAGCAGTGTGGAGCTCTGTTATTCCCCCTGGCCAGAGTACAGTAGTTTCCAAGTAATTGGATTTACAGTGGGGTGCATTGGCATCCCCAAGTGGATTAAAGCTAGTGATGGTAGAAAAAAAAAAAAAAGTTGTAGTTTATAGTTTGTAGTTTATTTTACTGCAAATGTGAAAATGTGTGAAAATTAATAAAATTGCCCCTACATAAAACTTTTATATAAGAGATGCAGTGAACTCATTTTCTGCACCCTGGTTCCAATTTCTTCACCTTGAATCTTTAAATGTTGCAGGACTACAAATTCCAACAAGATTTAACCTATGGCTATAGGATGATGAGAGTTGTAGTCCAACAATATCTGACGACCCAGGGTTCGGAAACAGCAACCTATGCCAATAATTCACTCAGACCTAAATAAATAATGTTACTAATTTTACATTGCAATGACAAAGGTTTGGGGTAGTAAAAGTGTTCCCTGCCAATAAGAGCAGGGTATCTATAAAGCACAGCACACACGGTCATTTATTTACAATATCTGCTACTACTGTTTAAACAAATACAAATGATTCCCCCCGATGATTAAAAATAACATAAACCACACTTGCGACACACTGCAACAATGACACTTTATGTAAAGTCCAGTATACGTGACATTCCCATAAATACCAATTTGTATAGGCAGGGCTTATGTTCCATAAAACATATGGAAGCAATGCAGCAAGCATAGTTACATACAGTTTCCGTAATGAAAATTTGTATAAAAGTTCCTTATAATAATTTCACACAGCCAGCTGGGAAAGAAGAGAGCCAGTACAGCAAACCTTTCCATGTATGTCTGCGACTGACCCAGTGTGACCTTTCACATAAGGGCAACTTAAAGTTGAAGCTTAATAGCCCCTTTAATGAACTGACTGTAATCTTCTATTGCAAATTCAGCTAACATCATTTAATAGTTTTAAGTTAATTGGGAGTGACTGAGCTTATGAATGAGTGTGTAAGAAACCGGATAGTTGCTTTTGGCAGAGGGTGATCTGTGACTTTAAAAGCTGCCTGTGCAAGTTTGTGTTGCAATGGTAACTCCTCCCTTGTTCCCTGGGTAAGGATTGAGCAGTCTGTCAGCAGCCGGACCAGGGGAAGCAGCTGGAATGGAATAACGTGGGGCTCTGCCTCTTAGTACTGTCTACCTGTTCTACACTTCAACCACTGGACTGTGGGAAACTCCTGCTCAGGGTTATTTGCTTTAATGTGGCTGGCTTGGCTTTGCTACATACATTAAAGCAGGATCTGAGAGCAACAAACACCTTGGATGCTTGGAGCAAGATGCAATATAGGACAGTATGGCATCACCAGGTGCACAGCAGGTTAGCAACCAAATGACCCCAATTCTCTTCCTCATCACCTTGCCACTTATCTACTCTCCACACAAGGTAAGGGCTGCTGCTTCCACTGATATCATATGTACAGGGTGAATTGGGCATGTGCCACTTCTATCAGGATCGTCAGGCTGTCTCACTGTTGCTATTGGTAACTCTATCATGTTGGCATTGGGAATCATGTGCCATCTGATCTATCTTGTTTTATCTTTGTTGCTGTTCTGGTTTACAATGTCTACCATTGCAAGGTTACTACTTGTATGGAGAGATGCTCATATATTAATTTATTTCATTTAGTCACAGTAGGGTATAAAAGAAAAGCTTGCCAACAAACTTTAAAATAAAAAAAAAAAACCTCAGAAAATGTTGTTTCACTGGCATACAAAAAGGACCTCACTCTCCTATGGTAAATAGAAAATACAGAAAAAAAGACGCGATGCTCCACTGACCTTGTAAAGCGAATCGTACATGGATTCAGCATATGTCCCACATCCATGTAAGGCATCTGCCTTTTGCATTAAGATGACTTTAGGTGATTATTAATATATTGCTTTCTCTCTTAAAATCCATGATTTATGTTCTCTGCGGTCTGGGGGAAATGGTATCTCATTTCTTACACTGCATTTTTGTTTCTCTTATAATGCATTTTAGCTTGTTGACATCTGTCATGCACTCTGTGAAAAACTTTGGGAGCTGTGGTAACAGAATTACATGGAAGGACACCCTAGCTGTATGGCATATGGTCTAGTCGTCTCGTCTTCGACCTGTGACTGGCCAGCTATTGCTGAACTATAACTCTACTCTCTCAACTTCTGCTGGTTTTAGTTTAGTAACTAACTGCTTACTGATGAGTTTACTGCCTGCTGTCTATACAAATTCTCGTGGGCTTTCAATTAAAAACCACATATCGTACTGGGTGGAGTGGTAAGGGTAAGTTAAAGACAGGTGTGCCAAAATGGCCTGGAAAATTCAATCAGGACTGAAACTACTGCATATGCTTGCTAAGTGCTGGGCTATATTGTGTGTGACAGGGATTGTAATGAGTTTGGTAGTACATACCATGAGCACGTGTTCTTTGCTTTGAGAGACGTCTAATTGATTTACTGTGCGCTACTCAACACTGTTTCACACTGACCAACACTGCTCCAAACACAGAGATATCCTGCCTAAAGTTGTTGTTGAACTGTAGTTTCCACCCAGTGCCTGTCTGTCTAAGGATAATGGAGGGCTTCAGCCTGGATTCCCGTTGTAACCTGCTCAGTGTGTTTTATATCAGATGCTTTTCTCTATTTTCTCCTGATGATGCATGGAAAGTGTGAAACATCCTTATACAGTAGCTTAGGGTTACAAAATTGTAGTGCTCCTAAAATCTGAATGTAAGGGAATAATGTAAAGCATGCCACAAATTTTAAACTAGGTCTAGAAACTTAAAGCAACCAATCAGGAGGCAGTATTTATTGTCATCTGATTGCAAACTCTGCAAATGTTAAAATATTGCAACTTTTTTTTTATATAACTGTTAGGAGCACATTTACTAAGAGTCAAAGTGACTATTCGAATAAAATTCTAATTCAAAAATTTTTAATTTTGATGTAATTTTGGGCTAAAGCTGCAGAATTTCCATTTTAGCCTATGGGGAACCTCATAGAACCTGTCCTGAAAAAATTTCTGCATTCCAAGAATTCGAAGGATTTTGCACAAAATCGTTCAAATCATTGGATTCGAACCATGCAATCGAATGATTTTTATTTGATCGAAAATGGATCTATTGATTGAAATAGGTCCATTTACGATCAAAAAAGCCCTTTAAGAAAACTTCGAAGGTCAAATTTCGAAGTTTTTTTCACTTCGAAAATTCAGCCCTTAGTAAATCTGCCCCTGAGTGTAACTAATATATTACTAGTATACCTTATGAGTAGTCATTGCAGTACAATATGCTGTGATAACAGTCCCATTGATTATTAGTGATGATACCAATTGTATACCATAAAAAAAATCTCTGAGGATATAATAAGACACTCTAGAGAGCTCTTTCTTGTCTGTATATGTATTATTTTCTTTAAATCAAGCGGACAAAAACAAAGATGTGATAGTCTCAGCTATAAAGTTGCAACTGCTGTAACAAAGCGACTGAAAGAACTTTATCAATGGACACCATATACTTACATGCTACCAGGGACACACATATGCAAAGTAAGGGTGTAAGGAAGCAGGGATTGACTAGGTGAGTGCCCAGGGAATTGGCATAGGCAGAAAGAAATTTCATTCCATGGCGAATCATGGTCTTTGTTCCTGTTTTAAATATAAACCAGCCAGTTTTGTGGTTTGAGGGGCAGGTATCCAGAAACCCATTATCCACAAAGCTTCAAATTATGGGAAGGCCGTCTCCATTCATCTCATGTCATCCCGTACAGTATTTCTTTCTCATGTTAAATGTAGATCTGAAGTATGGATTTTTGTAGAAAAAAATGGGTGGATTGGATGCCTGTGTGTCCTGGTCATAGCTCAGTCCATCATCAAGTGAGGTCAGGTGAGACTAAATATTTTTGTCTCCACCTGTATAGTTCCACAACATTACTTAAGCCATTGTAAATCAGTACATTGTATTTTAGCTGAATCTGAGAGTCCTTCTTTGACCACTCTGGGCTGCACTCCACTATCAAAACAAAGTAGCCCTGAAACATTGCAATGTATGTTCTGCACCAAGATTTAATAATACAGACATTCCTTAAAGACATGCAAGAGTGCTGTCCAACGTGGTTGGCATTGTACGGCCTGTGGAAAAGTGACTTCAGGGGGACATGCACTAATCCATTGCAAAATTTTCCAGTCATGTATTGAGTGCAAGCTGGTTTCAACCAGAATTTGAGATATTTACTTGTACTTATGGCATAATATTTTAATTCAATAATGCAGGAAATGTGATACATAAAACATCTCTGGAATCAAAGATTTGTCTCTTATCAGTTAATTTAAGGTGGCAGGAGGAGCAGATAGTACTCTTATGGCCCATTCACAAAACACTTGCACCTGTGCATTGGCTGTGCACTTGAGACTGAAAATCCGGTGCAAGGTGCAGAGCACAACACTGTTGGGCTCAGTAAGGTCTGTATTTATAGGAACAGTTCAGTGTACAAATAAAATCTAAGTAAATAGATAGTATGTGCAAAATAAAAAATGTTTCTAATAAAGTTAGTTTGCCAAAAATGTAATGTATAAAGGCTGGAGTGGCTGGATGCCTAATATTATTGCCAGAATCCAACGTCCTGCTTTTCAGCTCTCTAAATCTGAGTTAGTCGGCGACATGATGGGGGGGGACCACATTGGACATAATTGTTCAGCGAGTTTGCAATTGATCATCAGCATTCAGCTCAAATTCAATAGCAAAAACAGTTATGACCAATGTACCCCCCTGATGTCACTGATAACCTGGTAACCAATCAGTGGAAACCAAGTGAGCTGCAAAGCAGGAAGTCATTTTATGTTCTGTTAGTTTAGACATCCAGTGACTCCAGCCTTTATACATTACATTTTTGCTTTACTATGTTAGATTTTTTTTTAATTTTACATTATTATTATTTTTATACTAAACAATTCCTTTAATGCTAGCCATAGGCAGCCCTGATAAGCAAGCCAGGAGTACAAGCCATCCTTCACCCACCCCTAAAAGCAATGCTTCAGGGAACAACCAGTAGGATAAAACATGCCTGTTTTGTTTTGCCCTTTGATAGGTATGATAGGTACATAAGGCCTTGCATGTTAAGTTGTCAAATCACATTCAAAGACTGCTGGTCTTTTGGAAAGTGCCATCTTTAACCTTTGTGTTGGTTATTAGTTATTTAGTATGCTTTCTTGTATGTTTAATCTATGCACCCATTTATTGTACAACACTGCAGAATATGTTGGCATTTTACAAATGCATGTTATTAATAATAATAATAATAATAATATATTATATATATTATATATGCTGAGAGAGAAAGAGACTGCAAATTGCATGAGACCTTAAAAGGTGGTGCTGGACACTGAAAACTGGGAGTGGATATTTTTACCACCCTTACTGGCGCTTGTTTAACCCAACATACCTTTATGTTCACATACATTGATGTGATGTCATAACTTTGGTACATATTTTATGCCATTTTATAATGGAATGCAATCTGTATGTTTACTGTGCTTTCTGGATTGAACTGCCATTAAAAATTGGATGTTGAAGAATAAAGAACATACAGTGTAATTAATCCTGATGTTCAGAGGAGGACAGAAACTGCGATACACTAATAAACATTTTGCAGGATATATTTACTTGTTTCTATACTTTTTTAAGGGAACATACACAAGAAAAAAATGTATATCTACCTGTCATAAATTCTGGGGAAACAGTTTGTGACCATGTCACAAGCATTCTTTGTTCTTATTTTGCTTTATTATGACTTTTCTAAAAGCACTTTATGACTTGTTTTATTATGACTTTTCTACAAGTGACTTTTTTCTCAATTTTTTTCATGACATCTTTTTGTGGGTTTTGTGGTGAAACTGTGGGACTTCTTAACTGTATCTCCAAGACAGGTAATGCTGGTAGTTGTAGTCCAACAGCAATGGGGGATTATTAGGTTGGAATGATGGTGGAACGCTGTGTATAAGGCCCTCTATTGCATTAGAGTTTTAAGCAGAAATGATGGAAGTATTCTAGAATGGGGAGTGATTAATGGGTACTACTAATGAATCTTCCCTGTGGGCCACACAATTATAAACCAACTCTTTTATATCATTAACTTTTGTTTCCTGCAGGATGATTTACAAAAAGCAGGAGATCTGTGAGAACTCGGCCATCAGGCCAACATCTGAAGCAGCTTTAAAGAATACCCTAAACATGAAATGACTAGAAGATGGGAGTAGCCTATAAAAGTGATTTAAGCAGATGTTTGTGGGAGTATATGCACTGTGCAAGAGTCACTTGTGTATTATGAACTTTTCTTAGTGGAGGGGAGGTGGGGTGTTCAGTTCAAGAAAAATCATTTATCACTTTCTTGGAATCAATGTGGTAATGGGCCTCTAGGTGTGTACACCAGTGTCTTTTTCTGAGCCTGGTATATTTAATGTATAACACAAAGCATCCTTTAACAATTGCACTGTCCTGTTGCAGGTAACAATTACTTCTGGTATTCCAGCATTTAGAGAACTACAACTCCCAGCATGCCCTCTTTTAAAGAAATGCAACTGTGCAAATGGCAAAGTTTGCCTAAAGTTGCATATTTCTGGACCTCCACCACCACTCTTTAATTATCTGTTTTGTAAGTCTGGAACTGTAATATGGAAATCCCATGAAAGAAGCATTTTCATCTGTAGTTAAATGCTGCTATATATGGGAAGGGATTTTTTCAATCATTTTTGCATATTAGTAAAGTTAATTAGCTATCCACTCTCATCATAATGAGGGGTAGGAAAGAAAAGCATGGAGGTCTAGGTAGGTTATTCAAAGTGGTTGTGATTAATCAATGATTTTGCACACCTAGAGGGGACTGGCTTATGGACATGGCTTTTTTAGTTTTGGAAAGTTCTCCCTGTTTTAAGATAAACATCTACCCCCTTCAACTGTAAGAGGATCCGGTAGGTATGTGTTATGTTTGGTAGCCGAGGATGAGGAGAGTATAACAGTCCATTTTTCACAGTCTCATACAGGCCTTACACAACAACAGTAACTTCTTAAATTCACTATCAAGCTGTTCAGAAAGTGCTGTGTATGCACAGTACAAGTCCTGTGCACAGTGACACCCGCAGGCCATTTTTATAAACACCACAGTATGGTTGGTGGGTATGTTTCCAGATGAGGTTATGCCGTGGCTTAGATCCACTTGGGAGTTTCAGCAAATTGTATATCGGGGCTTGATCAGAAATTATTATTACTAGAGTAGGCTGGTTCTTGAAGATAAGAGAGAAGTGCTCTTGGTTCTTATTGTATGTTTGTTAACTTGGTTATTTGCCTGACATACAAACTGATTGTTTTGAGTTCAAACATGGTTGTAAATATTTTATATGCAATATATAAGCCATTCTATGTTGTTATTAAAGAGGATCTACATATCTTAAAAAAATGAATTCATGTAAACAAATACAGATATTATCAGTTTTAGGGGGAATGTACTTCAAAGTACCAAGCATTATTTAAAATGGTACTTTTGCAAATGTTTAGCAGTGCTCACAATATAAAATCAGTTGCTAGCGATTATTACATTGCGTATTTTCGCTGAGTAAAGGTTTAACACCTGATGTGGCGTTTTGTTAAATATTTTGTCAAAAAAAAGGTTCGGCAATTGTTATTACATCCACTGCGAACATTTGCAAAAACTATTTTGTCACAAACTACTGTATGCGATGAAGTCATTGAGGTCAGTCAAACAGGATGCAAACATGGTCGCTAATGATCCCAAGCACCTTTGCACAGGTTTTTTTGCAAAAAAACACATTATATTCCCTTTTTAGATTGCTAATATTAAGCTTTGGGCTCAACAGCTCTTTCTGCTTTGGATGCTATGACACAGAGGTAATATTGTGACAATACATTGTATAACTGCTGGCAGTTAGTTTAAAACAAATTACTTTTTGTTTCTCAACAAGGACTTCCTACTACTTCAAGTTGGAGCTGTGTTTTAATATGTACATGTGGTTCATCTCTTTAAGGGCTCCTACACACGGGCGTTTTTACCTGCGCTCCCCTGCGTTGCGTTTTGCTGCGTTCAAATGCAGGGGAGCGCAGGTATAGACGCACTCAATTATTTTCAATGGGGCTGTACTCACACAAACGCATGTAAGCGCCGAACGCAGGAAAAATGCAGCATGTTGCGTCTGAATCTGCGTTCGGCGCTTACACGCGTCTCGTGGGTATAACCTCATTGAACAAAATGAGGTGCGTCTAGACCTGCGCTCCCCTGCGGCTGAACGCAGCCAAATGCAACGCAGGGGAGCGCAGGTCAAAAACGCCCGTGTGTAGGAGCCCTTAGAGATGTGTTGTTGTCCTGTGTTATTGTTCCTCCTATCAGCACTGACTGAAAACACAAGGCTGGTAAAAAGATGTCATTAGAGCTACACATACTACCAATTGACGCTATACCTGTAATTATCATGTAATTAGATCATTTGTATACCAACTATTCAGCCAATGACTGCATGGATGAAAGATTGTTAGGTATGTATTTATTTACTGCTCTGTGACCCTTGCCTGGAGATGTTAAGCAGAATTGTAAAAGTTTTCTTAACCTAATACTGGTGTATAACCTCTTCCCACCCAATTCTTATGAATACAGCAATACCAAATGCAGGCACCTCTGTATCATGGAGGAATGCATCTCTCTATTTTGGAGTGCATCTACATGCAGCATTTTTTTTTAAAGTGCTGGGTGCTTTTGGAAACCATGCACTGACACTTGATTTAAATAGACTTTTTTTTTCTTAAAATATGAAAATAAACTTGGCTTGTTAAAAACATTGGCATTTTATTGGCTGGGCTGGCAAAATACCAACCAGGTGGCCATCCTATTTGTAAAATATGGCTCAGGTGCAATATACTAAACGAGGCTAGATTTCTATAGTTAATTTATTTTTGCGAAATTAAAAGGCAGCTGTTTTCTATAAAATAAATGTGACATACTAATAGCATAAAATACCGCACCAGATCCTTTTTCATACTGTAACCTTCTTAAAACAAAAAAATCAGTGATCCAGGTATCTGAAGAGACAATGAGGCTAAACAAACATGGGCTATTATATCATGGAAGGACTTGGGAGAAGTAGGGTGGAATTAATACAGTATATTGCACACATAGAGCTGATTAACAGGCCAATGCCCCAGGGCTTTGGGCAAGTAAGGCAGAATAACAGAACTGGGCAATTTAGTTTCTTGTAAAATGTTATAGAAAAATTACAAGGACAACCCACAACAGAACATATTCCTCAAATTTTTCATGACATGAATACCACTAGAACTAAAGCTTAACTAAAGAAGTAGGCAGAAATGTTGTACATTATGTTTTGGGGTTCTATACCAGCCCAAGGTAACCACAGCCATTTACTGTAGCAGTAAAGATCTGTGTCTCCAAAGATGCCCCAGTAGCTCCCCATCTTCTTTTTTGCTGATTCATTGCACGTGCTCACAATATTCACTGCGCATGCTCACAATATAAGGCTGAGGCTGATTAATAAGTAATTATTGGTACATGGCAGATTAAAAACCAGCACAATTAGAATCAGAATGTAATAACTAGCCCTGTAGCATGAACTTATATAACAGACAAACCTCATTTTCTGCTTGGTGAGCAGACCTCTAAGCTTAGGTTCTCAATGGCTGCTCAAAGCACACTGAGCATGTCCGTGTCACTGACAATCCTAACAAAATACAAGATGGGGACTCTCCTGTGACAATATTGAATGCCTGGATCATTACTGGTTCAATAAGTTCAACATTAGTGATGGGCGAAACGGGCGATTCGCGAAACGAGTCGCGCGTCGTTTTTTGACGCGCGGCGCGTCGTTTTTGACGCGCGTCGCGTCGTTTCCGACGTGTCGCGTCATTTTCGGCGCGCGCCGCGTCGTTTTCGGCGCGTCGCGTCAAAAACGGCGCGCGACTCGTTTTTGCGCGGCGGTTTTTTTTGCGCGAATTTTTTTGTCAGTTTCGCGAATTTATTCGCCAGCGGCGAATCACGGGAATTCGCCGCGAATTCGCCCCTGGCGAATAAATTCGCCCATCACTATTCAACATATATAATTTGGCATATTCCTTTTAGGGTTTTGTAACTTAAAAAAAAAGATGTTTTTGTATAGTGTAAAACTTTAGCCAGACATAGCAAAACAGATATGGATTAAAGACAGTATATCAAGGTGCAGGGAAAACAGTTAGTAGTAAGGAAGCTTAAAAAAATAAAGTAAGAAGGTAAGAAAAAGGAAATATTTAACCTTCTATAAATTATTACATAAGATTAGGACAATGAGGTGCATTGCTTTATTCATTGATTCAGCAAAGCAGTTCTACTTCATGGCTGAATCACCATTTCTTTTCGTTCCAAATAGAATTGCAGTGCATATTCCTTGTCCGCCCATAAACAATGGAGTGATTGTCTTTTTCATGATGTCACTGACTGATGTCATCTGGCTCTTCTCATCATAGTCTACACACACGCAATAACATTTGTTTATGTTCTTTAGATTTTACTAGCCAATTCCAGGAATGATCTAGAACAGAAGTTTGGCTTACATAGACTTTTTCACTTGTTTTCTAGAGTCTATTTTTCACTGTTGTTTTTAAATGTATGTATTTAGTAATCCATACTGCTGATTTCTAAACTTTTACCATTCAATATATTTGTTGATAAGTTACTCATCAATAGCTGTAGATTCAATCCCTAAGCATATCTAATGTCTACAAAGGACTACAGGGTGTAAGGTTTATTATTGTATATTTGTCTTTGCTTGTCATGGATACACTACTTTCACAGTGCCCGTTTAATATGCTTTATTACCACTAACAATTTAGGTTGGAGCTAATAATAATAGTTGTGCATATTCCCCAGACACAACAGAAACCTTTTACTATAGTGTAAAAAGTATAAAGCTAAAGCTACTGTATGGACAAATTAGATATTCATTAATTCTGTATTAACCTGCCTATTGGCTATTACAAACAATATGCATCAGGTATCAGTTTATATGAAATAATCCTATACTGTATATATCTTTTTTTCTTGTATCATTGGATGGATTTAGGTTTTCAGTCTTCACACATATAAATTGTGGACATTTCAAGCCAGCACATTCACAATGGAGTGTATATAACAACCTATGATTAGCAGTTTGGAAGCAAATTGGAATACAGCCATAAAATCCAAGGTGGGAGGCTTGAAGCATAAATCAGAAACTAAGCCAATTATTATTGCATTCATATGAAATGCCGAATGACTAGCTGTATGCCAAAGCAAGCACTGTGTGAGTTAAAACAGTGCATTTCAGTGAAAAGCTGTCAATTCTTGTCCTGGGTATAATCATGCTACCAACATAATATCTGGCTTTCCTGGAAGAAACAGTCCAGGTTTGAGCCAAATAAAGAAAACAGTAATGTTTTTGTACCTGCTGTAAATATACACCCTAGCATATGAAGATATACTTTAACTTGATGGATGAAATAGTGACACTGCACTGAATACACTCATACAGAATTGTATAAAGAAACAATATCACGTTTGCACATTAAGCCACTTTCTGAAAAGTCAAGTAAATAACTGAACTACAAATTGTGCTGATCATCAAGAATTGGAAATATTATAAACCAAGTCATCTATGGTTACACTTGGAGAATCTAGGATTCTGATGATAATATTTGGCAAGAGGGTACAAAATAACATTAGCCAAAATGAAAGGTTACAATACCCTGAGACGACAAGCCAAATCTATATCTAGTGACACTGCTAAGGTTAGAGATACTTAATCCTGTTATACAAACTAAACGGTCGCCCTGTCATACTTGCATTTGAAATAATAGCTGACATAATATTCTGCATTTTCATCATGAAACATTTTCCCAATGTTCTTTTCTAATTGCTTATGCTGTGTGCATATTGCATAGGTATTTGCTTTCTTTATGCTCCAGCACAATGGATTTATCTGTTGCGGATTCTATTTTGGAGAAGTGGCATCTGTTTTCTCTTATGGCAATTTATGCTGAAGGCTTATTTAATTTCAGACTTTCATGCAAATTTACATTGGAACCTGTATTCTCTGAATGATGATTGTGCTGAACATAATTTTTTAAGAGAGCTTTAGTGAGCAGGCCCAGTTGTTGTCAGTGTCCGTATGGGACTGGCATCAAGTGCAAAAACACATTAAAGAACAAGTAAACGTTTTTTTTTTCTATCTCTAAATTTGCTCTAAACAGCCCCTCAAATTAATGTACCTTAGTCCCTGCTGCAAGTCTGCTCTGGTTTCTGTGTTATCAGCAGCTTGTTTCACCTTCTTCCTGGTGCAGAGTGAAGCCCAGCCCCTTAGCTTTCTGAGCTGACCTTATATCTTGGACTAGTCCTGGAGATCATTTGCATACTATGACATAGCAGAGAGCAGTGTGTGTAGCAGCTTTTGCTTGGGGAAACTAGCTTACTAATGAAACACTGGCTCCCTCTTCCTCTCTATTGTGGAACAGCAGCAAATGGACTGCTCAGTAAACTAAGGGGCTGGGCTTCACTCTGCACAAGGAAGAAGGGAAAGAAGCTGCTAACACAGAAACCAGAGCAGACTTGCAGCAGGGACTAAGGTACATTAATCTGGGGGGCTGTTTAGAGCAAATTTACAGAAAGAAAAAGAAAAACATTTACTTTTCCTTTAAGATTTTATTCTTATCTTATTCTTAATTTTACACACAATTATGTTTTGCTTGTTGTTTTAGGTTTTTGCTCTTAATATTCAGTGTTCCTTTTACTTCTGCCTACCTGCAGTAGTCCTTGCCTCTACACTAGTAAGCATACATACAATCTAGACAATCATTATTTCTTGCACTAGATGTGAAATATTGGTGTTCACCATTTTCATAATATTGTAAAGCATTGCTGCATAAATGCCTACACTAGATTAATAAAAAGTAAGGTTCTTAAGCTTTCACTTAGGCTACTCAAAAAGCTAAAGTTTAACATGCTGATAGAAGCACAGTTTTGCATAATTTCATGTTACATGTAGCAAGTGGTCAGGACTTACAGAAACTTACAGAAACTGACAATGAAATGATGTTACAGCATGGATGCTGACATCTTGGAAGCTTTTGGAAGGATTAAAGTTGGATAGCACTTGTGACAGTTATTGTTCAAACTGATGAGCACCATTGCAGTTCTTTTGTAGGCAGACATATTTACTACAAGCACAACTTATGCTAAACATGTCATGTATCACATTTTTATGTGTACTACATTCTCACCACTTACAATGGCTCAGTCCCAAAGCTATGGTTACTTTTACAAGTGCAAGGGAAGGGTGCAAAAGCAATTCTGAGCACAAGTAACAATATTTTATACCCACATTAAAGCATTTTTTAAACTATTAGGGAGATGTCAACAAAAATCACAGTCAAGAATTTTTACGCTCTCCCTCTCATATATCTTTTGATCAACTAAAAGGGGTAAGGATTTTCTCCAAGATTGATCATGGTGCGGACCTATGACCTTATTAGAATTTTAATGAATGGAAGACTTCAAGGGATGGGCATCACAATTATCTGGTCATGACCTTTGGTCTGTGTAATAATCCAGCTGTTTTAGAATAGTTTTTAAATGACATTTTCAGAAACATGTTGAAGACCTTGAGACAAAGTCCATAAGAGTCAACCAGCGATGTGCAGTGCGCCAGTAATGTAGCAGAGAGCTGAGAGTCTAACATACTATATGTTTGATAGTTGCTTTAAAAAATGACAGTACATACTGAAGTCTCATGAGCATCTGGCAAGCTAGCTAGGTATCTAACTTTTACTAAATGGGGGAGTAGGCTGAAGTAAATTAGTAAATTAGATGGCCTAAATGCAAAATTTCAGAGCTCAAGAACTATGCTTTTTAAATGTTATTGGTTTGGTAAGAATTATTTGAAACATGTAAAGCAGAGTCACATCATAATAGTAATGGTGCAGTGGGTTATTTCATGAATGTATTTCTTAGATTCAAACATAGATTATTTATTAGTGAATATTAAGATAAAACATAGCAAAAACCACAATACCTTTAATATTGCTGTACCCTAGCAGCAGTACTCTATGTACTAAGCATTAAAGATGTGATTTAACATTTAACAGTTTTTCAGAATACATTTTCCCTTAAAGCAGAACTAAAGCTTAAGTAAAGAAGTAGCTAGAAATGTTGTACATTATATTTTGGGATTCTGGGCAACCATTGTCCTTTAGCAGTAAAGATCTGTGTGGTCCCAGTAGCTCCCCATCTTCTTTTCTGCTGATTCACTGATTCACATGCTCTGTGCTGCTGTCACTTACTGAGTTTAGGGACCCGCTCACAATATACAGTACATATAGAATAGAAATGTCACAATATAAGGCTGATTAGTAATTGATACAGATAATTACTCCATGGCAGCACATAATCAGTACAACTAACGTCACAATTTAGCCTTGTAGCATCAGCCTATATTACAGACCAACCTATTATTCTGCTGGATAATTTGCATCCAACCCCTAAGCTTAGCTTCTCAACAGCTGCTCAGAGCCCAAAGGCACTTTCCAAGATGGTAACCCCCCTGTGACAAGTTTGAAATCCTGGATCATTGTTGCTATTGACAATAAATGATAAAATATGGCATTTTTAGCCATTTTTAATGTTTAGTTTTCCTTTAACCTGACTATGTGCAAAGGTTAAATAGACTGATATATATGCATTACTTTCATAAAACTAGAAAGTCACATCTTCACATTTGAACATTGAAGATTACATTGCCAAGGAACATTTTTTCATGCAACAATTTTTCAAACCATGCAACATTTTGTACTATCTATCACAGTCTATGGACACTTTTTCTAGGTGAATCAGCTCAACTTATTTTGCTCATCAATACCTTCAACTGCAGTTTACATTTAAGATGCTGGATTTTCAGTAAAAAGCTTCCAACTAGACAGCTGGATAACATACAAAAGTAGGGGGGAAATCCCCAGGTCCAAATCATACTATCATGTCATAAAAGCATTTAATCTGTTCTTTTAGAAGATTGATATGTTCATGGTGAGGTGGGACTATAATTCCTGTGGTCTCAGTTCTGGAATATTTCTGTGTGAAATTCAGATATTGTTATCATTATGTCTTCATGGGAACGATAAGAACACACATTATTGACTGCTTTAGCATCTCATTTCAAAATGCCTGACGGCTGTGAACTTTGTCCGAAGCCCTAAGTATAGTTTAGCTGCATGACTAATGATAGGGATTTGAGCAAAAGAAAATAACATGTTCTAAATGCATTAAGTGACAGGAAAAATCATTGTTGTAATTCATATTGTCAATGAATTATTTCCTTGACCGGCTTTTATATCAACAGACACAATAGATTTGTGGGGGGCAACTGGGGGTCTAGGCTTCCCTTCCATTCCTTCCATTCTCTCTTTTCTCACAACATTTCCTTGAACCCCTGCAAAAAAGTAACAATTAAAGGTTATTTCTTAAACTTCTTTGAAATATTGTCTTGCAAAAAAAACCAGCAGAATTAAATTCTGTTTTGTGCTATAAATGACTTCAGTAGAGGTCGCTTGTGAGTTACAGAATCATCATACGACTTTCAATATTTTTTTTACTTTCCTGAATGGTATTTATATTTTCTATATATAACCCATTTGTGCCATGTAATGTAGGATCAACTGTGCTAACATGGAAGTGCCTCTGTGCTAGTACAGCAGATTGTAAATTTCTAGCTTTTGCTTTTGTTCTGTGCTACACTGCAGGTTTCTTGGCAATACATAGCACAGCAAGATTACACAGTCACAATTTAAATGTAACATAAATGTATGTAAAACATAAATGTGTCCTTTGTTGTTCATACTGCAACTTACATTCAAATGGGATATAGTTATTCCAATACAGCAGCTCCGACTTATATTATTAGATTATAATTTCTGGTTAAAGTAAGGAAATGCTATAAAAGGCAACAGTTTTTATCTTTCCCACTCACATAACTTGAACACACTAAGTTGACTGCTCAACTAACCAGTCATGGTCACAACTAGGCATGGCCTAAAATCTCTTATGTTTGCCTATGGAAATGTTGAGAGAAATGTATACAGTCATTTGACTCCCTGTTATGCTAAAGATTACTTTACATTAAGAGAGGCAAAATTTAAAAAGTCAATTTATACAAGATTAAAATCCAACTATTAACCATCTTAAATATTTTGGTAAGGGATTGGGCAAATGGATCTTCTCACCCTTTAAGTTTTAGGTTGTTCTTTTCTCTGTCAGATTGTATCCAACAATATTAGAGTTTCCAGATCATGTAAAAAGCTGGGCACCCTTCTAAAGCTTTCAACTAAAAGGGCTGTACTGATTGCATTCTCTTTAACTAAAATCTGTTTGCAATCCCTGCAGCCTAGACCTTCCATTTCTTTTTTTAACTTTAATCTATACTAGCTTCATGCTTGTAGAGATCCTTGCACGTATCCATACATCCCTGGCAAGTGTCTGCTATGCTACCTATTTATTTAATTCAAGTTATTCTATACTGTAAATGTAATTTCATCTTTATTTTCTGCATCCACTTTGTAGGTTTGCATGATAGTACAAAGGCCTTGGAATCATATATGTGCCATTCAGAGACAAAATATCTACAACCCTCAAAGATGAGAATAACTTAAACTCTATTTAAATTCTATTTCCAGTGATAATATTGGAAAAACATCCTCTAGACTCTTCTGTGGAGCTGAATGTTTTCTAAATAAATCGTTTTGCATAGCTTTTGCATGTCTACACTAGCAAACAAAACCTATCTAGACTACTTTACAACAAACTATATATATATATATATATATATATATATATATATATATATATATTCACAAAGCAAACTTTGTGTCCCTGTTACAGGACCCCAAAGAAAAAAGTTAAGAAACCATGATACAGAGAATAGCATATACATTGTAAATGTAATTTCTAACATCCCTTTAAGGCTGCCATGGGATGCTGTGTGTTTGTAGTCTCCAGTTTCTTCTTTCTATTTTCCTGGTTCTCTGTCACCCAGGTAGGGAATCCTTTATCCGGAAACCCATTATCCAGACAGCTCCAAATTAAGGAAAGGCTGTCTCCCACAGACTACTTTTTATCCAAATAATCCATATGCTTAAAAAATTATGTCCTTTTTCTCTGTGATAATAAAGCAGTGCCTTGTACTTGATCCAAATTATTTTCTAGTAGACTTGCAGCATGAAGAACCAAATTCTGGATAACAATATGAAGAACCAAATTCCATACCTGTATATATATCTGAGAGTCTGCACTCTCAGGACTTAAAAGAAAAAACTTTTTTTATTAATACAAGCTATGGTCTGACATTTCAGCTCCCTTGAGGCCTTTCTCAAAGTAACAAATACACATTAGAATATGTCTTTTAACTACTTACTGGCGAGAATAAGGGAATAAGTTAGAAAAAAATATTGTTACACAGTTTCAACCAGATACAGTAAATAGATTTATTACAACAAGGGTTTAAGTGCAGCTGTGTAATAACCATATGATTAGAGTAAGTATAACCAACCACATTAGACTGTGTGGAAGAGGCAGGAGATAATAACACATAA
>CM044431.1:128033875-128073564 GCA_024363595.1 Xenopus borealis
TCATGATATTGTGATGTTTGATGAACACTACAAGTTCAGTGAAAATCGTATGGTTTCCCATGCTGTTTTTCTATGCACTGCTTCGATTTTAGTCTCCATTCTCCTGTATTGGGAATCTGCTGTCAAAACATTAAGGGCCTAAAGCTTCATCCAGAGATTTTTTTTAGTGATGCAGTGAAAAGCTTGACTATCCATGTGCTGAAAGATATCTTGGGAGGCTTATGAATAGGTGCGAGGCTGAGAGAGCATGGCCAAGTGGATTACTAACTGCAAATTGGCTTAACTTGTTCCTCATGTGTATTGTATAGTGACTATTCACATTTTATTAAGTAAACCCTTGTATTAACTAAGAGGAAAAATCTCCCCATTTATGGCAAGCCTGTAGTGAATTCACTGTAGCGTTATCACTGTTCATGAAGTAAAGCGAACACCTAATTTTATACAGCGTTTGTCATCATGCAGCACGTGAGATTTCTTTACCATCGTATTAACAAAAATTATGCAATTTTCAATATTACGGTTACATTCCACGCTGTATAATAAAATAATGTTTACAATTTATTTCTGGATTTTGTCAATATTATTTCCTCTAAAACATTATGTCATGTAATCTGCAAAACATCTTCTTCAATGCTTGCATAGGCAGCAATTAGCAGTATGCAAACCGTTCTTTATTAAATGGGCAACACCCAGCAGACATGCAAATGATGTGATATTTGCATGTGGAGGGAACAAGATATGACCAAATGACAGAAGTGCAAAGGTGCCATATGTTTAAGGACTAGACAGTAATCAGTTTTAGCCTCTGGGTGTTGTTTCAGGCAACTACTTACTATAATTTAGAGATGAATGTACTGATATGTTTGTAGCTTGGCTGTGTTTCTAAGAATTGGGTCATGCACATTAATTGGTATTTGTGAAAACAAAAAAAAAATATTGTAAAATGTTAAACTTATACCCAAAACTCTGCCCTTTTGTGGTGTTCTTGTATTCTGTAAATGGATTCAGGAGAAAAAGGAAAGAAGAGGGCAATCATAATCATACTCCTTGCAAGGCGACAGGAGAAAATGTTTGCTTGACACTCCACACAATGACACAAAAAGCAAAGCAAATAATGATTAGGCTGGATGATGTCATTGGCATTCCACTTGCTATAGAGCTCAGTATTATACTGGGTCCACAAAAGGGAAATAGCAATGTTTTCCACCTTCTCCACAGCTATATCCAACTAGTGGAACCCCCCCACCCATCAGAGTGCATACCTTACACTTTCATTTTGCCCTGACTGAGTGGAGAGAGCAGCGGTGAATGATGGTGGAGTTTGGGTGGAGTATTAGTTCTGGGTCAATGGGGCCCACGAGGGCCAGGGCCCATTGGGTTTTGTCCTGATGTCCCACCAGTCCAGTCCAACCCTGCCAAATGGAAACGGCACTTATGTAATTTAGCACCTATATTCATAAATAAGCCTGTACACAACATGCTGTTGACATTATACAGGGCTGTCTATTTGGAGGCCTTCTGGCTGTGTGCAACCCTCCATTGAAAAAATGATTGCACCTTATGGGATCTTCACAAAGGCTCCACAGACATCTTTGTATAACAGTAGAGGTTTAATATAGGTGTACATATATAACCAAATGTAACCAAATGGCATTCACACTTCTTCTGGAACGTGCAACTCTGTGGAAACTTCAGCAAACATTTTGCGGCAACCCTGAAGATGACATTTTTTTGTAAATTCACAGATCATCTATAAGTGCCAGAAGTTCCAAATAGAGCACCACTGTTTAATATTTCAACTATCGAGTTATTGGTTTTAATATCATGTGGCTTATAATGATGTTGCATATTGGATATTTATCCCTTTTACTTGGACAATTCTGGACAGTAATGAAAAAATTACACATTTGATGTGTATGTGTGTTTCGAAAGCCCATCTAGATATATGGATGGAATAGAACACAAGTAAATGATCCATAGAAAGTGCTTTGCTGTGCAGTAGCAGCTCACCCAGATCAAGAACAAATGTTTATTAATAGGAATCATTTACTTGTCACAATAAAAATGTAATGTCATGACCCATAAATAATGAATGCTTTTTTTCATAATTCATTGATTTGACCAGAATATTCATGCCTTTTGCCCAATGCATTTTGTCAATACGAAGCATTTTTGCAGTTTTTAATGAGGTAATATTTTCCATTAAAATGGGAAAACAAAGAGTTGAGAATATTGCTTTGCAGGACAGTCTCATGAATTCATTTTTTATTACATGTTTCTAATTTGGTAATTTAATTTTGCATTACTTAAAGGTCAAACGCAATGCTCAAGTGCCTCCAGCAAGATAGCTACCAGGGGACTATATATTGTGCAGTTAATATAAAAAATATTTTTTTGTTAACAGTCTAATATAATTGCCTATACAGTCAAAAGACGGCTAATAAATATGGTGCCAAAATATGGTCGTCATCATGTTATTCATGACACTACTGCATATTTATTTTGTACCTTCCTCTGCACCCTCAAAGTGGAAATAAAATCATTTTGCAAAAAAAAACATATTAACAGGCTGGGACATTTTAGGGCGTTCATTTCATTATGTTTTTATTATTTAATAAAGTCAGGCTTTATATAATTTCTCTAAACTAAGGTCCCAAAAGTCTCTTTTTATTAATTTTCTTCAGCATATATTAGAGTCAGTCGCAGGTGTAGAGAAAACTCAGCCCCATTCTTTTGCAGTGAAACAGAGCCTGGAATTAAAATCACTCCCTGATTGCAGATATAGAGGCTGTTTTACAAAAAATCGGAATCAATGAATAAACATTTGAGTTCAAAAGCTTGAGTAGTGTACTAAACTTCATATATGCTGCAATTAAAAAAAGCACTGTTTTAAGTCATATTTTGAAATTATGTTTGTGTGTGAAGCTACAAAGTATGAGAGTACAACTGCAAGGGCAAAGTCATGTAAATTAGTAGACTGCACTTCTGGACTTTATGTTATATACCAGAAATAAAAGGGGATGTAAACTTTCAACTGCCCCCACTGCCTGGTCCAAACAAGAGTATTCAGTGCTGAGTATCCTGTACTACATCAGTTATAGTCCAAAATATTGATTACTGTTTTTCATTGTCCAGACAACAATAATTTACAAGAAAGATTATCAAGGAGTAACTCGACTTGTCAAGTTGATAAACACAGATTACAGGCCCACCATATTTTTTTTTTTTTTTTACCTTTCTGGTGTTTCCTGTCTTGTTCTCTTTAGTCTCCTGCTCTATTCAATTTTGTTTTTGTTTTGGGTTTTGCATTACAACTCTTTATTAGTAGCTCTGGTTAAGAAAATGCATTTTCCTATGGCAGCCACAAAACTTGGTTATAGTACATTTTCTTGATCTATTTGCCTGAAAATGTGAACAGCTGTCTGCAACTTGTCGTTCTGTTATGTGAGGAATGTGGCTTTGTCTCTCAGAAAGCACAGTCCCTGAGCTACAGAGCAGCAAGTGAAAACTGAATTGCCTTCTTCTGTTGACAGGTATACATTTGGTTTATTTGACGTCTCTGAGCAGGTAATTAGCTTTTCCCCCAATAAAATAGGTCCTTCTGCTGACAGTTGTGTATGTAGCTTAATTGCTATAAAATATCACATCTTCATATTTCTACAGTAAAACAGGATGAATGAGAATGTGAAGGTTTTTCTTTAACATTAGTTTTTGAGATTAGAAGATCCAAATTGATGAGGATGATAAAAAAGTTCAGGCTTCAGGGGATGGGTCTGGTCCAGTGTGGTGGTAGCTCCAGGATTACCCAGCCTTAAAAGGGGCAGTTGCACACCATTCATCAAAAGATGCTGCATGGACACATAGGCAACCAATTCAAACTGCAGGAGCATGTTTAATTATCTTAATTACATCCATAAGCACTATCAATTGGGTACATTTTGGAACGCCCACACTAATCTGTGCATTTGTAAATGACTGATCTAATTTTCAAGCTACAGTACTTGTATTAGACTTGTTTTACACCAGTGGTTTTTGAAACTATGAATAAACTCACTTCCTGACCACGAAGGTCACGAAATGTATTAAAAAATCAGAATAAAAAAAGTACTAAGAGAAAATAACACTGAATGATCTGAAAAAAATATGAATACATCTAAATTGATTAAAATGTTCCAAAAGGATTCCATTAAACTCTATAGAACCTTGATAAAGTTTACCTGGCAAACTTTTGTATTAGAGTTTTCTGGGGTTTTATATAATAGAGCTAAAATTTTTAGAGTTTATAGAAAAACCATGAATTTTTGAGATCTGTGGAAAAAATAGAAAGTAAATTTTTTTGTAAATAGACTGATCTACACTTTATTTTATTTTGCACTTGTGGTTGTTACTGCATGTGTTTATTAATAGAGAATCTAGTATCTGCCTAGATCTATGTCACCCAAATAACTGCTTCTAACTGAATCATTATTAAGTACTAACAGGGGAATGTAACATAAGTCGGTAAGGCAAAAACTATTTGCAAGGCGAAAAGTTATGCCTCTGTGCGAACAATTTTTGCTTTGCGCGAATTTAATATAGCTTTTGCGAAACCGGAAACTGTTTTACCGATCACTTCCGACAGTGGATGGGAGTTTGCGAATTTTACAGCTTGCGCCAATGCGCAGTCAATGTAATAAAACTTCTTACTGAAAAAGTCGTTATGTTTGCTCCTAAAGATTACGACACCTTCAAGCACTTCTTAAGAGCGCAATTAAAAGTCGCGATGCGCAATTAAAATTCGCAATGCAATAACAGTTAAAGGAACAATATTACATTGCGAGATGTGGATTTTTAATCTTATTGATGCGCATTCTTTTGCTCTTTGTGAATTTAATTACATTCCCCCCTTAATTCTTTATTAAAGCACCTTTAGGAGCAGGGCATAGGTAGGGCAAAATAGTACCAAACTAAAACACTACTAACCATCCAGTGATGTAACTGGGCCCTACCTCTTTGGAACTCCCAGCCTGCACACACTCCCTGCCCCCCCTGGTGGCAACCCAAGTGGGCTGGTGGCTGGGGAGGGGAAATTTCCATCTCCTTACACAACTAATGAGAAAGCATATGCTGAGGTCTGGCCCTGGGTCAACTCATGATCACACGGTCTGCTTCCTCTATAGTTATGCCAGTATAACCATCTATGATTAGTAACGCTACAATGTTCACCCAGGTAATGCTCCTAGAGCTAAACAGCACCAATTACTTAAATATGTGCTAGTAATTAATGCCAATATAGCATTATTATTGTCTGACAGTATCACTAAATAAGGAAAAATAAAGTGTCACTGTCCTTTTGAAATACTATAGAATAGTCAACAAAATATAATACTGATACTAACTAAGCTGTATGTGACATATGGAATGAACAGAGCATTGCCCTTGTAAAGGATTTCAGGATGCAACAGGTGTCTTCTCTCCCAATAAATGGAACCCAGTCAAAAAAAGTACAGTAGTTAGCAAATTCTAAATATAAAAAAGCCATACAGTTGTTTTAAACAATTTTACAATAAGACATTTCATTCTAGCATTGGACTGGCAACATCTTACTTTTTTAACATCTCTGCAAAGACACAAAGTTATAAAGATTTTCCACAGTTTGAATGTTTTGCTGCAATGTCATTAATCTTTGTGCCTCAGTCGGTGTCCCTCATAAAGAGGCCTACATATGTTTTCTGTTAGCAGAGAACACTTGCACATCATGCAGTCTGACACATACAGATAGCCAGGAGTAGGCATGAAAGAAGCCCCTAGTGACCAAACACGGATGGGAAAGTCTATACAGTTTTTATTATTACTATGTTACTATTCTGCCTATTCTGATTTTAATGTCAGCGTGCATTTTTAAATGATCATAAATACTAAAATATATAAGGAAACAGATGTTATTATGCAACCATGTCTGTTATGTTTCCCATCTTAAAGGGTAACTCCATCCAGATCATTTTAAAAATTAAATAAAGAATGATGAAAGAAATGTAATTCAAAGCAACTTTCCAATATTGATTAAATAATTGTAAACATTTTAAAGTAATTTGTATATGTAATTTCTGTTTAAATGAGTTTCTCTCTGGCTATTTCTGCTCCTTGTAGTCCTGACCTTTGGCAGTGTAGAAAATGTCAACTCTCCTTTAGCCAAGCCTTGCTTCTATTACACTGTTTCAGCTCTAACCACTGGGTTGGGTCTTCACCTCATCCTATCTCACATGGATCTATCTTAAGAATCCCATCTTATCATACAAATAACCAATGTTGCTTCTGGCTTTCCCATTATTCCTATCTCAAAACCATAGTGCCTTCTCCAGTAGGATGAGACTATTTGAATATCTTATAATTGTTGATAGATAAATTATTCACAAAACAATAAATACTACAAGCCTTGTTTTACAAGCTAGGAATTACTGTCTAAATCTCCAAATCTATCCTAGACATGACATTAGTACTTAAGTTAAATGTAACGTTCCTTCTACTGTCTTTTTTAAGAACCTAGAAATTACTGGTCCCATATTACTGTACAAACCCTATTGTATTGACAGTGTGTGAGTATGTATAAAAAGTGTGCCTGTTCCTATGCATAACATGAAATATTAATGGAGATGTCAAGGAGGTTATTTACTAAAATCCAAATTTATCTCATTATTTAAATAAAAATCACTACCAAACTCCAATACCAGCTTATTTATTATCAAAATAAAAGCTTAATTTAATCAGTTTGGCTAAAAACTTGTTAAAAAAACTTGGAAGTACAGTAAAAAATATTCAGACTAACCAGACTGAAATTGCTGTTGGAAACAGTCACATAGAAATGCGACTGTTACATGTCTTAAAGAGATACTGACATCTGAAATCAAACTCTTTTTTACATCTATTATAATAATATAGCTGTCTGATCCCCCATGTTCCTGTATGAGGGGGCTGCCATATTTGTGTAGCAGGAGTCCGTTAGCATTAGAAACTGTAACTAACAGGCTGAGATGGGACTGTTAGGTTGGCAAAGACAGAGGCACCGATTTACTAAATTCACATGAATAGATCAAAGTTCCATCGAATTCCGATCGAATGATCTAATAGATTCAAATGATCGAATACTCGATTGCTCGATCATTCGATCAGCGAAGGATTTAAAATTTTAGATTTATTCGATTGCCTACTTCCCCAAATTGAACCTACTGAATTGTAATTGAAGCCTATGGGAGCCCTCCCATAGGCTTCTAAGTCCTGATCGAATAGGATTTGTACGATGGAAGTCTTCGATCATTCAAATCGTACGAATCATTCGAATGATCAAATAATTAATTCGAATGATTGAATGATCGTTATTTGATTGTTATTCGATCATCGAATGATCGAAGATCGAATAAAAGGGTAGCCTAAAACTATTTGATTAACATTCAAAAATCAAATGCTAATCGAATATCGAGGAAAATCGAATTTTTTTGGGGGAATAATAGTGTCAGGCTTAGGAAATTCAACAAACAATTATATACAAAAACAAAGCTCTCAGCAAAAAATGATCACCATGACCTATAAGTAACATGTAATGTACATTCATGTGTTAAAATTCATTTTTTAGTGTCAGAATCACTTTAAGATCCTGTTTGTCCCACTGCCTCTTAATTGAGCAGCTGTGGGGTAACCCACAAGCAGGAATTGGCTAGATATGAGCAAAGACAGGATTTACAAAGAACAGTATGTTATAATAATATAGCTTCTGTATTACACTGCATATTTTGGGAAAGTTTGCCTCTACATTAATGGTTGAGGGTCTTTCACTAACTGCATTTTATACCTATGCCTTTACGTGGCAACCGATTTAGTTGTATCACTTCCCTGAATCAGTTTGATGAATCATTGCCCAAACCACTGTACTATCTATAACAACAAACCAGTTACCAGCTGCAGTTAATAAATCTAAAACTGTAATTTTCTATTGCTCTCTTATTAACAATTTTGATAACACTTTGCGCCTTGCATGGTCTGAGTCCATAAGTCCATAGGTCTGGCTTTCTCAAAATACACCTGATGTTTAAAGTATTTCTTCAGCTTCAGCAATAAGTACCATTTCTTCTTTCCTCATCAGTAATGTTGATTTGTGCCCATTCAATCAAATCCTTGAAACCAGTATAATAATAATTACAATGGTTTATGCACTATAGCGTGCAAATGCTGACCTAAACTTCACTTGAACTTCTCCTGTTACAAAAAAAGATCAAATTCCTTAAATATTTGCATTTGCTTAAAGTATAAGAAACGTGAAAGACAAACTTGCAGACCCTGCATTGTCCTAATGGTTTCTTTTGTGCTTTTCACAATAGAGGTCTTCTTCCACTTAAACTCGGGGAAATGATGCCAGGAAATATTATATCTATCCAGCTTCTGTATATGACATAAGCACTTGTTACTTATGTCAAATATAATGTATCCTTTACTGTACTTTATATGGTTATTAGTAGTCACCAAGAAGTTCCATGACTAAGGGGTATATTTATCAAGGAGTGAAGTTAGAGATTGCCACAGTCCTCTAGAGTGAAATTCCGCCATACTCTATTAATTTCTATGGGATTTGGAAAGACGTATTTATCAGAGGATGAACTTTCACTTTCACCCATTGATAAATACTCTTTTAAAAATCCCATAGAAATGAATGGAGAGTGGTGGAATTTCATTTTAGTGGACTGTGGTCTCTACCTTCACTCTTCACTCTTCACTTTTTTCTTCCTTCAAACATCACACCTACGTAAGTTCCAGAATGATTGTAGCCATAATTGTTTGTCCCAGAAGAACATAATTAAAGGGAAAATAATACGAACATGAGTCAATATTTTTTCATGTTCTAATCCCCAAAAAAGGACCTTTCAATATCTTAATAACTGGCCAGGCAAATATCATCTATTATTTGTGGACACTTAGGGGCAGATTAATCAAGGGTGGAATTCCGAAGTAATGGGAGTTTTTTTAAAGTTTTTTTTAAAGAAAATTAAGTCTTTTCTGCTTCTGAACAGGCTGTATTTGAATTGTTAAAATCAAAGTAAGATCGTATTCGCTTTTTTTTAAAAAACAAACTCAGAATGACTCCAAATAGGTTCTAGCCCATAGGCTAAAACAGGAATTTGGCAGGTTTTAGATGGCAAATTATCAAAATTGAAGTTTTAAAGAGAAAGCACATGATAAATTTCAATATCTGAATAGTTGAATTTTTTCAAACATAAACTGAATTTTGGACAATTTGATAGTCGAAGAACACAAAAATTGCTCAAAATTCAAATTTTTTTACTTTGAATTTTTACTTCGATCCTTGAAAAATCTGCCTCTAAGGGTCAAAGTGAAAATTCGAATTAAAATTTTTACTTTTTTTATGGTCAAAACTCTCAAATTAGACTAAGGAACTATTCCAACTCGGTTTGAGCTTTTTTTAAAATTTGAATTCGATTTTCGAGATTTATTGTACTTTGGCCTTTTAAGAATTTGACAATTCAACACCTAAAACCTACTGAATTACTGTTTATGTCAATGGGAGAGGTCCAGGGATCAATTTGGGGATGTTTGCAGCCTTCCTGAAATTCAAGTTTTCTTCTGAGAAAAAACATGAATCTAGTTTGATCTAAGTAGAGTTTTCAGGTTGTTTAAATTTGTCCGAGTTTGAAAATTTGATTTTAATAATACATTTCCTCAAGTAGAATTTTGAATTCATTCAAACTTAAGGGAGTTTAAACGAAGACAAAAATGTTTCCAAATTAACATTTAGCCACTATTTGCTAATGTGTTTTTCTATATGCCTCTATGGCAAAGTAGAATGAAGTACTGAAGTACTCTCCATGTAAAAATACATTAACCTCATGGTGCATTGAGCAGGATGCAATGTGAATTCTTCTTTTTTTCTTCCAACAATGCAGCATATTTCCTGAAACTGTATTGAAGGTTCTCACCCTTTTTTGTATCTTCTGCAATTATTATTCCTATTTTCCAGAGCTGCGTGCAAGTCATGACTAGCATTATCAGAGTGGGGATGGTAGCAAGTCTACTGCAGCTATTGACACAAACTGCTGTAGGAACCCTTTGATTACTTCTGTAGGTGTAACTGAGTAATACATGAATTTGCATCCAGTTTTGCACACCGCACTTGAACTTGGGATCATACAGTAAATGTGGCTTATTGTTACATGCCAAGATATAAAGAAACATCTTTTAAATGTTAGTTGTTCAGCTCCTAAATCTTAAGAAGAGGAGTAAATACTAGAGGCAAAAGTAAACTGGGCTGCATTTCCAAAGATCATGAAAATATATAAGCTGTAAAAGTATGCACAATTACAAATCGCAGGACAGTTTTAATCATGGTGGAAGATGATGAAAAAGTCTGTGTGCCTTCCAAACCTCACCTTAATTTGAATATACCTTTACTTTCTCCAAGCTATTTCTTTCCTGGCCAGTTCTGCTATTTGCACAGGTGAGGGAAAAGCATTTGCCTTGTGTTACAGCACCCAAGGGAATTTCATTAGCTGTGCCTTAATATTTGACATTATACATTCCACAAAAGAGAAATATACAGCGAACAGTGTTAAGAAGTAGTTGAAATAGAGAACAGGGTGTGTTTGTAGACTTATCACTGAGTGCACACAAAATCTCTTGAGTCTGTCATCAGGGATTTCTCTTGATAGGTTGAAAAAACTGTCATGTTCTGCTTAAGGCAAAGGCCATACAGGCCCTATATGATGTAGCGAGGAACAGAGATGCACTGGCAGACTTTAGGATAGCATTTTTGTTACAGGGCAGTTGTAGTTCTGCTGCTGGGCAAGAGCCTGTGAGGTCACTGTTGATATTCCTTGAATTTTCATTGCAACAGGCTTCATAGACAAGTACCACAGATTAATATTCTTGGCTGCCAAAGGACCAAACCTGTCAGCTGTGGCTGACAGAGCAGTTTCCCTCCAGCCAAATTCCTGTTACCATAAAGCAAACACTGAAACCCATGTTTATGTATAAAAAAAAAGTTCAGCTTTATTAAATACAATATGAAAACCTTATATACAACAATATGCCTACATCTTCAAATAGCAGCTGGAATGTTAAGAGAACCGAATATAAGCAGAAGCCTCCTGCTGTTAAGAAAGAATAATATCTTATGCTGCCTCCCACCCCTCAGGTTGATTCAACTTTATCCCCAAACTCTTTGGCCTGTGCTACTCAAAATAAAGAGTTGTAGTGATAAAGTAACTCAAATAATGTAATATTTAAATGTGTGCAAATAGAACTTTACACTGTACCTGCAATGGGAATACTAGGAAGGGCCAACATTTATATCAGCCCCTAAAAGCAATAGCACATGGGTTAATTTAATTGCCACTTAGCAGTGCTCTCTCTGTGTTTTATCCAATGTGTATCCTCCTTAGGGAACCATTAACAGTCAGATTGCAGCATTTTGGCTGCTGGTTTATGGTTTAACTGCGATGAAAATTCGCCAATGACTATTATGATGCATGCCTAAATTACTCTGACGCCCATTGACTAATGCATTTGGACAAAACAGACGCCTGTCAAAATAGTCTCAGGTGTCAAAATTGTCATGACCGTCAAAATTTTTGAAGGCGTTAATTTGCGTTTCATTTTTCTCTTATCACAAATCCCGCTGGAAATTCACAAAATTTTTTACGAAACAGGAAAAATTTGCCCATCACTAGTCATAAGCCTAGTCAGAGCACCTGAAATACAGGGATGGGAACTGTTATTCAGATGCCAAAATCTGTGTAATCCTAGAATGCCCTATTGAAACAAAACATTTTTATTAATGACTAATTTTCTTTTTTTCTCCACAATCAAAAGCCAATAATGTGCATCTAAAGAAATGCAGAGCTCAGCCCAGTAACACTTTTTGTAGCGAATGCTTCAATCCTCTCAAAAGGATGTACCAATCATCCAAGAATATCAGCTTTACATTGAAGAAGAGGAGAGCACTCAAGCGCAGATTAACTGCTAGTGATTAATATTTATTCTTGCTGCTAGACACAACGGCCTGAAACATGTTGTGTCTAGCAGCAAGAATAAATATTAATCACTAGCAGTTAATCTGCGTTTGAGTGCTCTCCTCTTCTTCAATGTAAAGCCAATAATGTGCATGTAATGTTATCTAAGCTATTATGTATTTACACGGACAGTGAAACAATTCTCTGATTCGTAGATATCAAAGCATGTTGCCACCCTGTACAGCACCTTCTTGTTTCCCAAAACTTTTACATTCAGTTTCTAATTTTTTATTTTTTTTTAGCTCACGAGTGCCAACAGCATTGATTATAAATGCCATGCAAACATTCTTCTGTTTCTTACAACTATTTGGCTGCTATGGGCACTATTACCGTGGTGTTTACTAGGGATGCACCGAATCCAGGATTCGGTTCGGGATTCGGCCAGGATTCGGCCTTTATCAGCAGGATTCGGATTCGGCCGAATCCTTCTGCCTGGCCGAACCGAATCCGAATCCTAATTTGCATATGCAAATTAGGGCCAGGGAGCTAAATCACGTGACATTTTGGCACAAAACAAGGAAGTAAAAAATGTTTTCCCCTTCCCACCCATAATTTGCATACGCAAATTAGGGTTCGGATTCGTTTCGGTATTCGGCCGAATCTTTCGGGAAGGGTTCGGGGTTCGGCCGGATCCAAAATAGTGGATTCGGTGCATCCCTAGTGTTTACAGCAGTATAGATCATTATTTATTCAAACTATGCTCATATGTTTTACTGAGAATTTGCGGGATTAAAGCTAAACATGCCTCACCATTGAAGTCAGAGGCTCAAATTATGTGCCCAGGGTGAGTAGTTTTAGGTTTATACCTAAATCAATTCATGTAATTGCCATGTACATGCAGAACGCCAAGGGAGGAGTTCTTTGACATCAGTGATATCACTAATATGGATGCCAAGAGCCATGAGAATAGAATGAGTTCATACTAAGTGAAGTTCTCCAGCAAGAAGATCAGATAGTGTTAAAGGCACTGAAATATACTGCACAGCATCTTTATCTTGATGTGGTTTGCTAAAGGTATATAAAATTTTATGAAAAGAAAAAATGCACATGTATTCAGAAAAGCAAATAAAACATTGTGAGTAAAAAGAATCAACATTCCAAATCATTATATGCCTTGAGTTGAGATGCTGTATTTTCGTTAATAAATTAATCTCCAAAACATACTAAAATGCTAAAAACAAGGTAGGCCTGCACTTTAAATAAAATTATCTTAAATACTACATACTGTATTGTATATTAGCTTGCCTTTTTTAAACTACAGAATAACTTCTGTTTAACCATAGCCGTCCCTTTAAAATAAACAGTAACATGATAAAGGCAATAAAAGCCTACATTGTGCCTTTAATTGTATTATTCTTGTGTTAAATATACAAGCACTACGAGCACTATGAGAAGTGAAAGAAGAGAGAGAAGCCAAAGCAAATAACAAGGGCTAGATATTTAGACTATTACTAAACACTCTGGACAGATTTAAACATCCTTTTACATTTTTGTTCATATGCAAAGTTACAGTAAGGGATTCAAATATTAAAGAACAGTGTTCATCATGTCAGGGTGTGAATGTGAGAAATTTCCCTTTTTCGCTTAGCAGTCTTTGCGCCTATTAACAATGTCACAGCGTACTGACTTGCAAATAGTCAGTGCACAAAAGCCAAGCTGATGGATTCCTTTTTTTATCTCCTGCAGATAGCCATTGGATTCCACTTTTTTTTTTTTCATTTAGCTAGAAAACTAGAAGAACAGCAGTGATAGACGAACATTGGCAATCTATCTATTGCAGAACAACAGTTTCTAATATCCCTTGCCAACTAAGTTAGTGGGAGGAGGTTGGAATTTTGCTGTATCTCCACTTAGTTAAATATATAATAAATATTATAGTCATATAGATATGGAAATATTGTGGCGCCTGGGATTTGTTATTTTGAAGGTCAAGTGATTAGTACTGCAGTTAGGATGTCAAGTGTGTTCCATACATTTAAGAACAATCCTGGCAATTTGGCTGCCTGATAGGATGGTAGAACCCAGCTGACCCATGTAGGACTTTGGATAGGCAGTGTATTGGCCTTCAACCCCTTTAAAAAAAGTTTTCTAAAACTATTTTTCATGAGGACGGTGGACAACACTCCTCAATTTCTTCTTACTGTAATGCCAACTATGTAGTAACCTCTTTTGGTCTTGGGCATTTCTATGGTCTTGGTTTCTATCATGATGTTAGGGATGAGCAAAATTTTTGGCCTGTTAAATTTTGCTGCAAAAATTTGTGGCAAGAATTTTTCCATGCAGTGTGTTTCTCTGGAAAAAAAGAAATACTCCCAGCAGAAGTCATTAACCCACCCCTTCTAAATCTGCTGCTACTTTGCACTCTGGAAAACTAAAAAGGCATTTTGGTCAAGCTGATTTGGGAAACGTATTTGGCCTGAACATCTGAGATGATAGGATTTTTCTCTCTTAAGAACAGTTGTAGCAATAGCATGGTTGAAAATATCTTCTCTAACATGTCAGGGCAATTTTTGCTTTTTGCCTTTACCTCTGTGTAATTTCACCTTCCAACTGACAATTAATTCTGGTGAAATGTTACAGTTTTGCAGGCCAGTCTTTTCTGCAGGAACATATTGTCTGTTTGTTTCACCAGTAGTAAAAAAACAACAGATTAATTGAACACACAGATATTCAAGTATTTTATCCAACAGGTTAAGGGCGATTTTTCATTTTAAGCCAGTGCAGAGTGAATGAAGGCTTTTGGGGAGATTGGTCGCCGCAAAATCGAGGAAATTTGTCACCAGGCGACTCAATCTCCCCAAATAGCCTAGTGTGTCACAGCCCTAAAATTGTTTGTTACAATCCTAACTTTCTAGAACCATAATTCAGATTCTAATTCTTTACATTACTGCAAGGTTCTGTACTGTAATCATAATTTATTAGCCATGTGATTGAGATAAGGAAGCTGTAATATGCTTTGGCATCATTTCCTTTGCAACTGCCCTTTTTGGCTCCTTCTGATTTTTATATTCGATTTCATGCTGCTGCCTTTCCCAAGCTGGCTATTGGTTATCAGTTCTCGTTATCCTTTTGGATGCCTCTGGTAATTGACCCTTGCCCAAATTCTGTTTATGATTCTTGCTGCCTGCCATGACCATTTGCCTTACCTTGAATATGTTTTGTGTATTCTTGTCTGTTCCTTGTTTTTGCTAGCCAGATCTCTTAAGTGCAACACTTTCAAGATAAATTCAAATCTTCTTGTGACATTCTTTTTAAGTAGAAAACTTTACTAGTTAATGTCCTCCCTCCTAGTGTGCAAAATCCTGAGTTTGCACTGAACAATGTTCAGCAAAGGTTTTTTTTAATTACTTTTATTTCATAAATGCTCTGCTTTGTTTGTTTTTCTATATAATTAAAAACATCCTTAGGGGTTTTGAAAACAATTTGTTTTGTTCAGCTTTGGGCAAAAAAAAAAGTGTTTTCAACAAACAGATTGCAATGTCAACTTCAACGGTAAAATAATACATCATTGTTATGGTTTCTTCTAGAGAATAAACCTGATGACAGAAAGATCAAACAGTATAAAACAATGACAGATAAAAAAAAAGCTATGGTAGCCTGAAGGTGTTGTATATCCAGTTTTCATCACACAGAGCCTGTATGCTCAGAATGACTGTGAGCTGATATTTTATAACAGTTTAAGTTTACATTTGTACAGTGGAATGTAGGCTGTTGCCAGCGGACTATTGTTCTATGTCACCTTTCAGGGTCCATAAATCACAGAGAGGATTGCTTATATCTAAAAATTCTGGGCACAAGTCTGATCAGTGGAAAGAGTACCCAAGACCTGGAGCATATCTGTCAGTCTCTCCCTAAATGATCAAAGAGAAGTCTTTGTGTTTGAACGTGAGATTCCCTCTGCATCAGCTCTTGTATGTGTTGGCTTCTTTTGTTTCCATATGTTTGTCCAAAGACATGAGATCAAGAGATCAGTAGATTTGATCTGTTTTTTTCTGCAAGTGATAGAAGTGTCATGTTTCCGTCTCTAAAGCAAACTGGTTGGATAGTTTGTTGCATCCGTCAGTTCCTCAAACCCATTTTGACAGGTGAGGTCTCTAATGAACTGTGCTTCATTATGGGAGAAACCACTTTTACACCCCGGGGACCATTAAATAACCAAAAAAGCAGATTCCAATGCATAATATGTAAGTGCCTAGGAGAAGGTGTAAGGAGTACAGTACATTCATTATTCATTCAGGAATAGCAATAATGAGGTGTTTTAAGGCAGTTATTGCTATTTAGGTTTGGCTTATCTGTAGCAAATGCTTACTTTTCACTTTTCTCTTTCATTCTCTATTGATACTCCTATGAACTATTTCACATTAGTAAATGCTTACTACTAAAATAGATAAAAACACATTTTCATTACAGAGTTAGCCCACCTAAAAAAAAAGAGAAAACAAGAATGGATCAAAATGCTATGCAATCTGAGGTTAATAGATTACTCCTTTAAACATGAAAACTGATAGAAAATGTCCAACATGGAATGTTATTGGCAGGAGTGGTTATTATTCTTTATATAGATCCAACATATTTTAGACTGAAATGCTTTAACGAGATTATACATTTGATTCACTGCAATCTAAGGTTTTAAACAAACACACACACATGTATGTAGAGGCCAGGTTCTTCAGAAGCCAATTGATCCATTAGTGAACATGCACAAAAGCACAGGGAGGACATACTAACTCTTTGCAGGTAGGGTCCCAGCTAGAATCAAAACTCAATTCTATGTTAAATGTTAACAGAGCTTTTCTATTTTTTATTTAATCAAAGGATGGATCTGTATTTCAACCAATTTCTGGATAAGAATGAGACATCTGACTGTTATGCATATTGCTTTACATGAGGTCCTCTATAGTGGCCCTGTAACACAGCTTCATTGTCATATACTTTAATTGCCTTTTAATTTAGTATCTTCCCATTTTTAACATATACTGTACCTCTGAAATGTTAAACACACAGGAATCAGAAACCTTTCTGAAGAACCTCATCTCTCAGTATCCCCTTCCAGGGAAGCTGGGGAAAGTTTTTTTTAGATAACAAGGACAATGGACAAAGCAATGTTTATCCACTCCTATCATTCTTTGGAATTTAATAGCATATATCTATTTCACGAACACTGAATCCTATGGACATTCCACAGTACAATGAAATGTTTCACATTTTCTGATGGGAATAGTGATCAGTTGCAACATCTGGATATAATGTAAAGAAATATTGAAAAAAGCATCTTTCAAAAATCATTTATTTACGCAAGCAAGGCTTCACATTTATCCTTATAGTAATGAATTTGTGCATCTGTCACAACAGTTTATTTCATAATCAGGAATCCCAGACATAAAAATAGTTATACGTGGAGTAGAATGCATTATCACTGGGCTAGATATAATTAACTTTCCCCCATACACAAACACACTCACATAAGAAAGCTCTCAATTATATTTAGTTCTACAGCATTAGACCTTTGTGTGTGGGTTTGAACTGCCTTCCTGTGCATGTGAAGGATCAGTCTGTCACTGTTGTAACGAGGGAGGTTGTGAAGTGCAGAATGGCTCACTTATATGTGAGTTATATTGTCATTAAGTTAGGATTGCCAGACTTGAGTTCAATCACTACAAAAAGGTCTCTATGTAATCAAATGCATAAAAAGAATACAAAATTAAAAAAATTGTATTCTGTGATGCAATAGCATTCATTGTGCGGTTTATTACATTGCAACTGTTATTCCTGTGTTGTGCACACTTGAGATCAGCTTGAGGTGATGTAATTTGTTTCACACAAAATAAGTAATTTTTCGTTATATTCACCACAATATCAAAATGTGTTTTTCAGTTGTTGACTGAATTGTGGCCTCAAAGTATTTTTCAATTGTGCACAAAAGAAAAATGCACAGAGGAAACATTTTTGCATTGCATGTGGTTAAGTGTGGTCCAAACACACTCCTTGCACTTCTGTACAATTGTGCTAAGTGGCATTTTGTCCCTCCCGCCTCTTCTGCTGAATCATATGTAAGTGCACCTATTGATGCTGGTAACCCTGGAGCTACCACCACACCAACCTGACTGTGTTTGCAATACCAGGGTTCCGAGAGTGGGCTGTCTTATTAGGTGCAGAAGGCTTGCACCCAGAGGATCATACACTAATCAGTGGTATGTCAGCAGATGCAGTTCCCTATATACATATGCATAGTCCAACAAGTTCAACCCCACCAATTGAAACCTAGCACCCATACATACACACACTGACCCCTCCACACACTCACACAAAATAATGATATATGACTGCACTATATAAGCCCACAGCACATTATCATTAAGGGGCAAATTTATGAAATTCACGTGAATAGATCGATGTTCGATCGTACGATTTAATCGGATGTTCGAATATGCAAATTTGGCCACTTCTATGATCGAATACCGAAAATTCGATAGATCGAATAGATCAAATGATCGGATATTCGATAATTCGACCACTCGATGATCGAAGGACTTTAACTTTAAAATTTTCTTTGCCAGATTGAACCTACCGAATTGCAATAGAAGCCTATAGAACACCTGCTCGAATACAGATGAAGCTACTTTGGATTGTGCATTTGACACAGAAAAACTTAACTCATCTATCTCATTTATCCCACTTAGCACAGAATATTGTGTCACAGCATCCCATCCAATTAAAGAGTTCAGCATTGAAAACAATGGTGCTTTGGTATGCTAATGAAAAGGTTAAATGCATTAAATGAGTTAAGATAACTTTAGATAACACAGTTTCTTCAATTAACCCTGAGTCATGACGCATTTAACTCACAAATCCCAGTGGCTGCATCTGTACCATTCATACGATCGAACTCCTCGATCGTTTGAATCATACGTTTTTTTCATGAAATCGAATGATCGGTATTCGATCGTACGATTTTATCGAGGGATTGAATATCGAGGAAAAAATAGCCTAAAACTATTCGACCATCGAATGCTTATTGAATTTCGAAGGAATTTGAGGATTTTTTGGGGAATAATAGTAAATCTGCCCCATAGTGTATGCCTAGCATTTGTTATTTTTACCTAGTTACATAACATTTAGCAACGTGGATCCTCATTTGCCAATTTGCTGCCCAGTTCTCCAGTTTCATAAACTTTCTCTGCAAAGCAGAAACATCCTGCATTGTGCATAATTTAGTATTATTAGCAAACCTGGAGACAGTACTTACGTTAACCTCTAGATCATTAATAAATATGTTAAAAAGCAAAGGGCCATGGTCAGACCACTGCAGTACTCTACGAACAATGCTGGTCCAAATAAAATTGTTCCATTTAACAGCACCCCTTAACCAGTTCTCTATACAAATATTATGTTCCAGGCCAATATTAATTTAATGAGTAACCTTGGTACTCTATCAAATGCTTTAGCAAAATCAAGTAGATCATGTCCACTGCCATACCAAAGTCTAAGCTCCTGTTCTTCTCCTCATATAAGCTAATTAACTTACTGTAGCTGGCAAGATCTATTTCTTGTAAAACAATGTTAGCACAAAGCCATAAGGGATCATTTGCAATGCCACACACAGTGTACAAAGGGCAAAAAATGCTGCGTACCCGATGAATGACATGCTGCCTGCAGTAGGCAGAGCCTGATCCAAGAGAGGCGACAGAGCCACGTATTGGACAGTTAGATAATAGTTACTGTAAGACATATCTATCTATCTATCTATCTATTCATCTATCTATCTATCTATCTATCTATCTATCTATCTGTATATGCAGTCTTCTCAGTCCTCCCCATTTTCCCTCTAACACAACTGTGCAATCCCTCACAGCTGCATGTCTTTTACCCGAAGGAAAAATCAGACCAGCGCCCAAACCCTTCTTTCCTACACTAAATTTAGCTCCCTGGACTTCCACTACCTTCCTGCTGTAATTTTGTACTATGTAACATAAGACATACTGTAGTTATTGGCTTATGGCTGACATACAGGTGCCAGGTGTATACTGGCCGTTTAAATAAGACTATGGGGAAGTCTGTTTCTCAATAGAACAGAACAGTACAGAACAGTACCTTGGGCACCCATTTCCCGAGTAAGAATGTTCCATATCATAGGTTAAGCCCAGACCCAGTATATACCTTCTTCGATGAGGTCTACAGTTATTTGGAGCTCACAGTCTGAATCAGGGGTTATTGCTGGGGAAGCTGCCATTCCACCCTTGGATATTGGAAGACTCCTTAGAATTGATATGTGGGTTGGAGCTGCTCTAAAGCTATCTGCTCAGCTGAACCAAGTTTGAACCCTAACCACCACATGGCTTTGAAACTCTGGGCATTTGAAGGCAACATTTCTATGGATAATGCATTTTTCTTTGGGATGTGAATATCCAAATAAAGGTTGGAATTCAGTTCATTATTTGGCAGAATCCAAAAATTGTGGATTTGCTACATCTTTTGTACATAGAATGTATTACACTATGAAAATGTGCCCTCTAAATAAAAACTATACCTTCAGAACAAATACTTAACCAACAGAAAAATTTTATTGCATGACCTATTAAAGATGCTTACAAAATTGGCAAATACGTACATTTTGCCTTTTATTTTGTGGTTCTGTGTGTGTGTACCACTTGCTGATCACCTGACAGGAAACAATGCAGTTTCTAACTGTAACAGGAAGTAGTATAGCCAGTAGTTGTGAGAGTAAAAGACACAGTGAAAATGTTTTATTTATATTATATTTACAATGTGTTTTTCATTTTGTTGTTTTAAATGATGTATTTTTCTAGAGACCTATAATGTTGATGAGTATGATTTCCTCCGTGCCAAAGTTTTGTGGTCATGTAAAATGAAAGTGGGTATAAGATACAAGTTTAAACCCCATATGGACTATTATTTTATAAAGCTTGTCACTTCTTAAATGTTATGCCTTGTGCAGTATGTATGTTATTTAAAACTGCAATATATAAATCCTGTGTATTATACCAAGAGCAGCAAAACACAGCTCAGCTGAAGAAAAAAAAGTATATAACAAGATATTCATTTGTTACAAATAATATTAGACAATTCCTATTAGTTCACATGGGATAACATTGCAGTGCCGGTTGCTGGGTCATTCTACATTAGATTGACTTTTTATAAAATACAGTGAATGTGGGGATTCTGAGGAGTTAACTAAATCGGTATATACGTTATACTAGATATATTTTTTATAGACAATGTACAGAATAAAATAGGAACAGGTACTATTGTTGGAAAAGTAAAACTACTAGCGTTTGGGTATATTACAGATAAGGTAATATCTGCAAGGTGGTTTGCATGTTCTCCCAGTGTCTTTGAGGATCTGTTTCAAGGGTGCAGCATTTTCTTATGTCTTATGTTGGTATAGAATAGGTAAATATCTTACATTCTATTCGTTAAAGAGTCAGGAAAATGTTACCCATGCTGGTTTTAAGAAAACCCCTACTAACCATATGTTCAGCCTTCCACGATATTTGGAATTGGGTTTTTTTATTAGCCATCTGATTTTGAACTAAGTTAAACAAGCTCCCTTAAAAGAAAAATTCCATAGGGAAACACTTTTGAAAGAAATACCAAGTTGTGTTTTTAACATTTTTAAACAATTTTATTTTCCCTTGCTGACCAGGATGTGATTTTAAATAAATTTTTACCACCTGCTTCTGGATGTCTTATTTTTTCAGGTTGCAAAATGAGGCAAGTCTTCCTTTAGTTCCTACTTTCAGGTGTCAAAATGAAGAAGTGTTTACAGAATTAGTCCTTCCATCTTTTTAACACTATTTAAATGAAGTTAAAAACTATGATACAAGTCTGTAAAAAAACAGTGCTGAAGCAGGATAGGGATTCAAATTAGAAGTTTTTTGCTTTGTGCCTTTTATATTTAGTGTGACTAGTTCTTATGTACTGCCAAATTTAACATCTAGATTTTTTGTAGTTGCTAAGTACAATTTTGAAAACAGTTTGGGGTGAAAAAGCCATTAATGTGTGATCTTTTGGGCAAAAGTCTGTTGCACCTATTGATGCAGCCCACTGTGGGAACCATAAAAGTACCCCCACATTCAAGGCAGCTGTAGCTGCAATTTGTCCAGTGTATCAATAGGTACACTAGCACACAATGTTGTAACAACCTTAATGCTTTTATATCCATGACTGCACCTCTAGATGAATAATAACAACAGTCCTACACTCACTTCTGATGCCATTTTATTGGTCACCACAAATACAAGAGGTCCTCTGCACTCTGCAACCCATTGTCAATATATTAAGGATATTAAGACATTTTGTGCCTTAAGTTACTAAAAAAATGCCTGACCCATTAAACAAGACATGGATTGTTTGCCCATATATTGCAATATATTTAAGATGGCCAACTGCGTCCCTGGTCTGGCTAGTCCTACACTCAACTGTCATCTGATTCATTAAGAATTCTATTGCTTCAGTATAGATTTTACGTAGGGACTAAATTTTACCTGCAACTTACTTGATTTCAAGGTTAAAACTCCCAAACATGGTTGCCCTTTTATTGGCCACCATTGGAATCACCTGACTATAGCTGGAAAGGGTGAGAGCTATAACATGGAGCTGGACACTATTCCTATATGAACTATACCAAAAAAGAGAAAGTTGTACTAACCACTAAATTTTAGACCATTTGGTGGGGTACAATGAAACTGTGACCACAACATTCATGCAGACAAAGGAAATCTGTCTACTATTAGCATGTTGCCTTTCATTAGCATCGTTGGTGGTGTGCTTTTCTCCAGAGGTAGAAATATGATGGCAGAGAAAATACCAAATTAGTGTAATACCCATAAATACAGAAAGTGCTGGTTTGCAAGTTGTTGATTTACACTGCGTTATGATTAGGAAAGAGGTTCTCAGCTCATGGATCCTGGCACCATGCTGTTTAGATTGGGTCACTACTTACAACTACTTAGTGAACATTCCTCCTACAATCAGATGATGAAATTTAAAAAATTTTTAGTCACTGAGGTGACATCCTGATTGTATCCATATTCCATTCAATAGGGGTGATGAAGCACTGGTTTATAAGAAATTGTATAATAGATTAAAGTATTGCTATTTGTATATGTTTATTCCTTTCTCCTTCTTTCTACTGGGGCATATACTCTACCTTATACAAGTAAAATTGAGTAATAATTTTCAGTTAATGATAATACCAATTTTTACATTGATTATCGAGAACAGTAGAATCTGTAGTTGTTATTTTGCCACATTAAAAAAAATAAGAATAGAATAAAGTAGGAAAGGATGAGAGGTGTGAAAAGCTGAGAGCTCCCACAAAGTCATCAACTGCAGACAACCCTCTTGTTAATTTTTTAGATTTCTGCAAGAATATATCCACTGTGTCTCAGGCTGTGCATTTATGTTTTAATTATGGGATATAAAGCTTAAAATTGCTGGAAGATTGTGAGGAGATGTGTTTATAGGAAACACTTTGAGCATAATTTAATTAATAGAAGATTTTTGCCCTCTATAAGTTACAACATATCTTTGAATTAAGGATAATAATACATGTACAGTATGCTCCAGCTGATGGTTGCATGCAACAATGTCAAAGTGGACAGTGTTTTGAAATTCAGGTAGCTGTTTAAAGATCTCTTGGGATATTTATCTTCCTAGATACCAAGAGCGTCAGAGTAATCCTATTTAACACATGTTCACATACACAGTATTTCTTACTCTTTTTTTTTCCCTTTAAAACACCTAGACCAGATGTGGAGTGAAATGCAAACAGCATGTTTGAGATGTGTCACAATCTATAACATTTCCAAGAACACATTACATTTTATTTCTAGGAAAATAAGATTTTTAGTTTGTTTTCTACTTAGCAGAATCATTATTAAATTTAAAAAAAGTCTAAATGTTCTAAACATTTTCACCCTGATCTAACATTTTAAGCCTAAATTTTACTATTGAAATGGCCCATCTAGATTAAATACAATTATACGTTAGTTTCCAGTCAACGATTTCTCAGTGTATCTACTTGCACTGCACATGGCCTGCACTGTTTACAAGCTATACAGCTGAAACAGAAAGAAAAACAAAAACAAATAAAACAAACAAAAACAACGCTACTGTTTACAACCACCAAAATGGCAGTGGTAGCCAAGATCTTTGGATCACTCAGTGCAAGCATCTTTGTGAATAATATATTCTGTCTGGGTTCTACACATGTTTAAAATAGCCTACCCAGAAGTATGTTATTTATGTAATTCTGTTAGTTTCACCACCTATTTAGGTGCACAGTACTGAGGAGATCCATCAGGCTTGAGTTGAGAGACTATCATCAATTTGCATTGTTGTCCCATAGGTGCTCCAGTTTCATTCCATAAACTATTGAATTCTTAAAAAAGATGTTCATAGACTGTGGGGAAATTAGTCCACTGGGGATCTAATGAAAGAAGGTGTATGCCCATGGAACATTGTTTACTGATGGCAAAAATCATAAATAGGGCATAAACACCACTTTTGCCATGTTAATATTGGCAATAACCACATTATTATATTTCCTAACCTCCAGTTATGGCCATATACTATAGTTACTATTGCTTCCATACTTACCATAGTTACTATTGTTTCCATAGTTACAATACATTCCATAGTTCCTGTTTGCCATGCCAGAGCAGTATTGTGCTGGCATTCTAAGGAGTTAACACTGGAGACATTTGGCTTTGGGTTCACAAGGAGACCCTTAAATAGACATTTCCACAGGGGTTCTATGCATATCAGTCTTCTGTCTCACCATTTGGATAAGGAAGCTAAGCCAGTCAGTTATTTTAATCAGTTGATTAAAGATGTGAGCTGTGTGTGTGTGTGGGGGGGGGGGGTAATTGGAAAATATCTGGATTATAGGGAAGTATTTGTAGGAGCATGGGCCCAGGTTTCCAACTCTTGCCTCAGGAGGACACAAAGAAATTGTAGCTTGGCATGTATAGGGTTTTATTCCCTTTTATTTTACCTACTGTTTGTATTTCTGTATTTTATGTATATCTTTTTAGTAAAAGGTTTTTTTTTATTAATTCTGTAATATTAAATACAAAATGTAATAAGTTAAGTTAAAAAGCTACCAAAAAATAGCTACCTATGCTGTTTCCATAGATACCATTGTTATCATAGTTAATATTGAATCAATCTTTATTGCTACCATAGTTACTACTACTATTATTGTTTCCATTACTACCACAGTTTCCATAGCTACCATTGCTATAAAAGTTACTACTGCTAGTATTGATTCCATTACTATTGCTACTACAGCCATACAGTGCAATTACCAGCCACTTTGGATGCTCAGATGGGAATCTCTTGCTCTTTGTTCCTCCAGTCTGAATTCCTTTCACACTCTCTGTCTCTCCAGGCACAGTATGTGGCTTCCCTGTGCCAGCCCGATCCAAATGAATGCTTTGGGTGCAGCCTCTCAGCTCTCTGGTTTCCTTCTCTGTCCACCATGCGGTTCTCCATGCCAGGCTTTCTTCATTTGCCAGTATCTGTGACTTCCTTTTCCTGCCAGCCGCTCACTAGCTGCTGTGTCACTTCCTGTTGCACTGAGATCACTGAATAGCTGGTTGCTAGATAACAGCTTACAGAACATTGACACAGGCTCTGTGCAATGATTTTGCATGGATTCCCTACACAAGTTACAGCTACTACTATTGTTTCCATTGCTGCTGTAGTTCCTAAACCTGAATTAAAGCCATGCTCTACAGAAATTACCATGGATAGCATTGAGAAGGGTGTGGAATCCTTTTGGAAAGTAGCATATCATTGGTGTATGCTCAAACCACCTCGAATAACTGATTACAAGGCCCAACTAATAATACTTAATTGTACAAAAGTATCAGTTCTATGCAAGTTGCTGCCTCTTTTTAGAGTAATTAGAATAAATTGGAAAAATGGGCAACAAACTGTAAAATAAGGTTCAGTGTTGATAAATGCACGGTTATGCACTTTGGAAGTAATATTATAAATGTGAGTTATAAACTAAATGGCAGTGTGTTGGGGGTTTCCTTAATTAAGAAGAAACTCAGGATTTTTGTGGATAACAAGTTGTCTAATTCCATGCAGTTTCATTTTTTGGCTACTAAAACAAATAAACTGCTGTCTTGCATAAAAGGGCATTTGTTCAAGGAATGAAAACATAATTATACCTCTTTATCTAGGTCCCTAGTAAGGCCTCATCTGAAGTATGCAGTGCGATTTTGGTCTCTAGTCCCTAAGAGGGATATAAATGAGAGAGTGCAGACTAAACTGTGGGTAAGGACAGTGAGGTTATGGAATACCCTGCCCGATGATGTTGTAATGGCTGATTCTGTTAATGGATTCCTTTAAAGGAATTGTTCAGTGTAAAAATAAAAACGAAGTAAATATATATAGACTGTGCAAAATAAAACATATTTTCAGTATAGTTAATTAGGCAAAAATGTAATATATAAAGACTGGAGTGACTGGATGTGTAAAATAATAGCCAGAACACCGCCTGCTTTGCAGCTCTCTTGGTTTCAACTGACTGGCTACCAGGCAGTAGCCAATCAGTGACTTGAGGGATGGCCATATGGGTCATAACTGTTTGATTTTGAATCTGATCTACATGCTCAGTATGTACTGATCAGTGCTGTCCCATCTGGCCTCCCTTAAAGTTCCAGACTGACTCAGAGTTAGAGAGCTGAAATGCTGGTTGTGTTCTCTTCTTTTAGGTATTCACTCACTCCAGTTTTTATAGAATACATCTTTGCCTAACTAACTATATTAGAAATATCTTTTATTTTGCACCATTTTTATTTTTACACTGAACTGTTCTTTTAAGAGCAAATTGGATGTTTTTTGGACAAGAATAAAATCATGGGCTCTGGTTACTATTGTTTCCATTGCTCTACTATTGTCTCCTTAGTTGGACGTTGTATAATAGTTACTATTGTTCTCATAGTTACCATTGTTGTCATAGTTACTATTGATTCTATAGTTACTACTATTACTTCCATTACTACGTTAGTTGCCACTGTTATCAGTTACTACTGCTACTATTGATTCAATTGCTACAATTTCTACTATTGTTTCTGTAGTTAGCATTGCTATCCTACTTACTATTGTTTCTATAGTTCCTATTATTTCCATAGTTACCATTGCTACCCGATACTATTCTTTGCATAGTTACCATTGCTACCAGTTGCTATTACTTCCATAGTTACCATTGCTACCACAATTAATACTACTACTACTACTACTATTGTTAAAATTGCTGTCACAGTTACTATTTTTGTTTGTATAGGTCCTATTTTTTCCCATAGTTCCCAAATTCCCATTTTCCTGCTGTTTCAATAGTTGCCATTCCTGCCCAAGTTATTCTATTTACATAGTTACCATTGCCTCCATATTTACAATTTTCCATTGTTACAATTCCTAACAAACACTAGCTACTGTCACTTTTTACCATTGCTACCACAATAACAATTTGTTTCATAATTGCCATTGCTATTAGTTACTATTGCTACCATGGTTACCATTGTTACCATAGTTACTATTATTTGTGCAATCGCCAGTGCTACCAAAGTTACTATTGTTTCCAGTGTTACCATTGCTACCATAGTTACTGTTGTTTCCAGTGTTACCATTGCTACCATAGTTGCTATTGTTTCCATAGTTGATTATGCTATCAGTTACTATTGCTACCATAGATACCATACTATTACTTTCCTACTGATGATACTAAATTGTGCAGAACTATCAGTTCCATGCAGGATGTTGCCACTTTGCAGAGTGAGTGGCTAAATTGGAAAATGGGCAGCAAACTGGAAAATGAGGTTCAGTGTTGATAAATACAAGGTTATGCACTTGGGTAGAAATAATATAAATGGGAGTTATACACTAAGGGGTCTATTTATCATGCTGTGTAAAACATTTCTCGCATTCACCTAGGTTTATATAGGTATGGGACTTGTTATCCAGAATGCTCAGAGCATGGGGTTTTGCAGTAAAGGGATCTTTCCATCTTAGAGTAGATCTTTCCTACTTAAAAATTAAACTTAATTAAAAAAAAAACAATAGGTTTGTTTTGCCTCCATTAAGGATGATTTATATCTTAGGTGGATAACTGTTTTATTATTATAGAGAAAAAGGAAATTGTTTTGATTATAATGGAGTCTATGGGAGATGGCTGAAGTGTATAAAAATGTTGTTTGTGTTGCTGGCCTTAAAGCTGGAAAAATACACAGGTTCAGCAAGGCCCGGATTTGTGGAGAGGCCACCTAGCCCCAGGCCTATGGCGGCAGGATTTTAGGGGACGGCATGCTGCCTAACCACACCCACATTGGTTCAGAAATTAAAATTTCCCGTGTGCCAATTCCTATTGCTCTGTCCCGATGATGAAAATTTGAGGAAATAAAAGGGAGGGGACAGGGGCGACAAACGACAGTGGGCCTAGGGGTGCCCGCTATGTAAATCCAGCCCTGGGTTCAGCACAAACATAAAAGTTACTGACACCTGACAAACAAGACGCATGCTTTTGATACAAATGTGTGATAACAGTATTATTTTGTAAATTTTTTCATCGTTCATACACACCACATTATAAATAAGGATGATAATTCTTGTGAATGTAGGGCTGTCATGTGATATAAACACCAGTATTAAATCACTCATTGGGGAACATTGTTGCAAAATAAATTATTACTCGGGTGGGATCAAATCAGTATGATCACCCCTGCTCTTTGCATCCTTTGTGTATGTTGAAAAATATGATTACTTCCAGAAGGTTACTTAAATACTAATCTGATAAAGTGGCTATTTTGCAGGGTTGAAACCATGAATAATCACAAGACTTTACATTAATTGAACCTATATCATTTGAATGTTTTTATTTATTTTTGACTGATGTTTCTGTTTACAAAATAATTATCAAAATATGGGTACTTTGAACTTCCAATGGGATAAAGTGTGTATTATTAATTTTAAACTGAGCAATAGTCCTACACATCTGGAAAGCAACAGGAGGAAATTATTGGAACACTATAAACACTTACTCCAGTGCAAACGATTCTCTTACAGGCACAGCTGCTCTGCATTGAGGTGTGTGATCTATATCTGACTCATATTGCATGGATACTGTCAAAGGGGAAATCACCAACATTCAGATGCCTGTATCTAGGGTTATCCTAACATCAAAGTTAAGCATCAGTACTTATTTAACAAGAGCTAATTGATGTAAAACAGATTTTACACATGTTGTCCAATGTGGCTTAGATTACATAACTCGAGGTATGGGAAGGGGGAATGGGGATTTTAAAATACCCAAGCTACTAAAATATAATAAGCCAAACATTCTTAATATGCACAAAGCAAAACAGGAAACCCAACTTCCCCCCTTTTAGGGACTATATGTTTTTACCCTAAGGGTTTATGTTTCAAAATTAGGCTGTGCTAAATGATTACATGTAATGATGTCCTGTATAAAATTGTGATTCATGACCATTGATACTTTTTTTGTGGAGAGGCTTGTGCTTTGTTTGTAATGATACTTGTATTGTTGGCATGTGACTTTAACATAATGGTGCAAAGATACAAAATAGAATGATGCAAGCAAAGTTATGCCAAAATATAAGTCGGAAAATGTAAGTCTTGGCATAATTCAGCTTACAGCATCTCATTATTTAGTGTCTTTGCATGTCTTTCTCCATTATATTAATGATACATGCCAACTTGTTTCTGTTTCTCTAGATCTTGTGTTTCCAAGAATAGTCTTTGTATTTACATGGGGTTCTGATCTTATTTTTTAATATCCATTTTTTATCTATTGACAAAGCATTCCATGACTAAATGAAGTCACAAGATGATAGAGTAAGTGCATTTATATTGGTCAAATAATTAGTTGTTGAGCTAGCTGTTATTATGTGTTTTATATATTTAGTAAGCATTAAAGTTTCACCCACCCCAACAGGCAGAGACTGGAAGAGTAGGCTTCATCTTGGTCTGTGCAACCTTATAATGGTGAGAACTTGGTAATGAAATACTCCTGTAAATCAGTATTCTTACAGAACTTCCTGTATGCCCCCTTCTTGACATGTGGGTGTTGACTATTATTATATTAAACTATAATTATTAATGTAACAATTAATACTTTATATATTAATAATAGTGTACCTATCAGTGTACATAGACGTCACCATATCTAAATGTGGTGTTTCTAAGAACAAAGGAAACTGTTCTTATAAATCCCACAATTTCTACAATGATTTTTATATAGAAAGGTTTGATTGATAGCTGTCTTCAAATTATGTGAGGAAAACAAAGCTGAATTATTTATTGCCAGAAAAAAAACACCTTACAAAATAATTTATACTTCTATAAGATGTTGAATGGTAAGGGCCAAATTTTCTAGACTACCAGTAACATTGTATTATACAATGTATACTGTATTTATGATCTGGCTCTAATGTTTATGCTCCTGTCACTGACATAATGCAAATGCCCAGATTGTTACTAATAAGTACATCCCTGGGCACCATTATATTTACCCTATCTAAATCAAAGGTTTGCTTTATATAGTGTATATGCTTGCATGAATCAGTTACTAAAACCATTGCTCTAGCGTATATACATTTGAAGACCTTTCTTTATAGGTAAATGGTTAGTGTCAGTGTCTCTATCATCTATTTCCTCTGCCTTGTGTTAGTGACACATTATAAAACATTCCCAATCAAGAACAGTTAACAAACCTCCATGTGACCTTGTTCACAACAGTACTCAGCAGTCCAATAAAATCTTTAATGAGTCTCTATGAAAATAGCATGCAGGTGCATCAATTCGAGGCATTTTAACAAGTAAAACAAAAGTGAGGTTGCCAGGCTATGGGCTATATTTTAAATGGGTGTTGCAGTATATAAAGAGCCTCCTTATCTATTGTTTGTATGTTCTAAGGAAGGAAAACCCCTAATTGTTATGGATTCATAAGATTTTGACCACCTAAGCATGTGAGCAAATAGGGAAGCTATTCTAAATGGTCTACCATAAAAATAAGGAAATTAAATGAACTGAGAAATAGCTGTGTTTTCCGTGTTACTGGCAACATCAACCACTTTTCTGGGAAATATATATTGCTGTTATGTTATACGCATTTCAAGATCTTTGCGTTCATGTATTTCATGGCTTATATCTTCGATGAGATGCAATCGCATCTGCTGGCCATCTGCAAGAAACCTTTAAGAAAGACTTCTGTGGCCCTCAGCTACATACAAGATAAGCAGTGCCTGAATTTGATTTAAGCCAGTATAACTAATGTGGTATGTATATATATATATATATATATATATATATATATAGTAGGCTAATTAACCAAATGGTTAATCAGTATAGCAATATTTGCATACAGTGATGACATTGGTGAAACCAATTCCGTTGGGGTACTTGGATATGTATTGTAGGTTATGAGTAAGGGTGCACAGAGTAGGGGTGATGCAGTAGTTTACAACTTCTTATGACATGTACAAGATCCAACACAACAGAAGTCACAGGAGGAAGAATTAATGTGAGTTCTGTATACTGTCTTCAAGCACTGTATAAAATACAGGTAGTCATCCTAGTTAAGGTGGCCATACATGGGCCGATAAAAGCTGCCGACAGACCGAGTTGGCAGCTTATTGGCCCCTGTATGGGGCCCTCCGACGGGCTTCCTCGATCGATATCTGGCCGAAAGTTGGGCAGATGTCGATCGGACGGGACTAAAAATCCTGTCTGATCGTGGCTGCATCTGTTTGTTGATGCGGTCCCGTGATTCGATCGCACATATCTCCTCCATTCTGATCCGATCATAGGGCCCACAATCAAATCAGCCTGATCAGCCCCCCTCAAGGCAACATTTCCGAACGAGCAGATCTCCCCGTGTATGGCCACTTTTACATACACCGGACTTACATACAACACACTTACACATGGGGGCTGTTACAGCAACATACTATGGTTTGCATGACTTTTATTAACATTTAGCTTTAATAAACCACCTGCCCCAATCCCGTATGGTGTGTTGTCTACTGTAGAGCATAGAAAGGTAAAATAAATACTATGTTAAGACAGACATCTGTCTAAGTAGCATTTAATAATTAAATGCATATGTTTTACTTTACATATAAATTCAACTTATTCTGTCATGATTTTTATGACGCAGTTTTTATTTCTAAATTACACTGTTTACAACGGAAACAATTCACTTCACAATATAAAATTTCATTCTTCATGTCATTTTGCCTGGTCATGTGCTTTCAGAAAGAGGCAAGCTGATGTTTCTCCTACTCAATGTAACTGAATGTGTTGCAGTGGGGCCTGTATTTTTACTATTGAGTGTTGTTCTTAGAGCTACCAGGCAGCTATTATTATATTAGGGAGCTGCTATCTGGTTACCTTCCAATTGTTCTGTTGTTAGGCTGCTGGGGGGCCAGGGAGGGATGGGTGCGCTCACTCCAACTTGCAGTACAGCAGTAAACAGTGACTGAAGTTTATCAGAGCACAAATCGTATGACAGGGGGCAGTTGGGAAACTGAAAATATATCTAGATTTCAGAATTAAATATAAAGTGGAGCAGCACTATTAACTGATGTGTTTTGAAAAAAACTATTTTTCCCATAACAGTATCCGTTTAAGAACAAACCTACAGACTCTATATTGTACATAACCCTGGGACTGCTTGTATATACATACCTCCCAACACTTAAAAATGGCAAAGAGGGATAAAAAGATCTGCCATGCTGATTGTGGCGAAACATTTTTACCATGCCCAGGTAGTGGCCACACTGCCTAAATACTGCCTCCATTTTACAAAATGTGTCAGGTTATAGAAAGTTTGAACCCATTTCTGGAAGTTTCAGAGCCATATTTTACCATAAGTGTTAATACTGTTTTTCTAATGAAGGTGAAATTGCCCTTTAAGCTATGAGTCTCAGTTCTCCAAAGAAACTTGCTTATCTCAATTGTTCTAATTGTTCAAGTGCAGGGGCTGAGTATTCTGGGCTCTCTGACAAAAAGTCTTTTATTAAGTTTGAGAAACATTGTATCTTCTTTCTGGAGTCAGTGCAGGAGATCAAAGAGAAACTTGGGACATTTCAGTAAGAAACCCAAGACTGCCAAAATTGTGACTTTCCAGCAGAAGACATGACATGTGGGAGGTATGTATACATACAGGTAAGCATACATTATCTTGAAAACTGGTATCCAGAAAGCTCTGAATTAGAGAAAAGCCAACTCCCATAAACTTCATATTATGCAAATAGTTTGCTGTCTCTGTGAATGTAAAACAATAGCTTGTGCTTCGTCCAAACTAACATATAATGAATCCTTATTGGAGGCAAGACAATCCCACTGGGTTTATTTAACATTTAAATGATTATTTAGTAGACTTGAAGAATGGAGATCCAAATTACAGAAAGACCTGTTAACCCCCAGGTCCTGAGCATTCCGAATAACAGGTCCTATATCTGTATAAATCTTTAAGTGCCCGGTACTGTGGAATCTATGGCAGTGACAAGAAGGAAACACTGTAAAGGTGACATTTCCGGGTTACACTTTGATCTATGCACCACTAGTAATGAGCAAATCTATCACATTTCAATGGCTGGAAAATTCACAAATCCACTGGAAAATCTGTTGAAACACATTAAAAAAATTTTTTCATTATGACTTTTTCCATGCAAAATATATTTGCGTCTATGTGAGGTTTGCCACCTTTTTCATGGTGAAAACTTTTGCTTATCACTGTGTACGACATGTTGTTTGGCAACATTTACCACAGAAAGGTCATAGCTAGATGGCATGGACAGGGTTAATAAGCATTTATGTTGCTTGACAGGTTTCCTGCAAGTATTGGTTTTCTCTGTTTAGAGATTTGCCATGAATGTGGCCTCTAAACTATTGCTGAGGGTCACACGAAACAGTTATCTACATTATCTTATATTCAAACATAATGCAGGATTGGCCATACTGCCTTTGATATACCTTTTAAATATAATGTGTATTCAGCACTGAGTAGAAAAACACATGTATCTCATGATATAAACCTTTACAAGCCTTTGAGAGGGATGCTTTATTATACTGCGTTCATTTTGAAAATTCCAAAATAAAAGATCTTTGTATATAATAGATAATACCTCCAGCGTCATAAAAAATAATCAGGGTAATAAAGCACCGTGCACATTACAAAGATAAAATTATAGAGAACGGCACAATGGAAAAGCTGGAGTGACTCAAAAGGTAAATTAACTGCAGTGATATCTGGTAAAAGTTTATATGCTTATCCTTTAGCTGATGGCTGGACCATAATTGGCTCGCAAGTCTTATTTACAAACAACAGAGGAAAATATTCTTTGTCCAAATGACTCACCACATGTATGTAGAGGCCTTGGTGCAGAGGCTTGAGCCTTCAGCTTAAATGGAAAACGCTGTATGGCTATAGATCAAACACTCAATGAGCAGTCCTCCTGGCGAATCTGCCTGGAGGACTGCTTAATGCGTGCCTGCTCTAAATCCATATGGTTATTTACAAACCAGTGATGTTTAGGTCAACAAAAAGTTGGCCCCACCCAACCTTCCCGCTCCTAACCCACACCCAACCCGCACCCAACCCAAAACTATTGGCACTTTTATGTAGACCCGCACCCAACCCGCAAGGTGTCATGAAGATGTCTATAAGTAATGGCTGCCGGAAACAGAAGCTGGGACAGTAAGGTCAAAAATCAGCCCAAACCCACCTGACCAGAGACCCACCAATCACTGTTGAAAAAAAGTATTTTTCTCTTTGTTCATTTCATATGATCTGTATTTGTTCTGATTTATCTCTAAATTTGAAAGAAAACATTTCCTGTTTAAATTAATGTGAAAACAAATGAATATATCCCAATTAGATACAGGCACTGGGAATTAACAGCTAGGGTACGTACAGTATTTCTATCTTCCCAGCCATAGGGACTGTTAACCCTGTGGGTCCCTACAACTTTAATGGCATTGTATATAGTTCAAGCAGCTAAACAATTTAAGATGCAGAAATTAGCACCAAATATCGTTCTTTTTCAGAAAATAATGACAAAAATTAACCAACAATTCTGCAAACTGAGTGGATAACACTCTTCATGATATTGAAACCTTTTAATTTTAAACATCTTGGATTTTAAAAATAACTCGGATTGTATTTAAGCCATTTCTGGCAATTGTGTTCTTATTTTGTAGCTACTGTAAATGCATTAGACTGTCAGCGTTTAGTACTAATGATGGCAGTGGATCTTTTTAAAATCTACAGCATAAAGCTGATATACATAGCATGTCAGCAGAACTTAAAAAAGTGCTGGAATTTTCTGTAGAGTGACAGAACAGATATGTTTTTGTTGAGACTTATATACCTTAGCGACTGCAATTTACAGGGTGTAATTGATAAGTGCAGAAATGTAAAGTTTCTCATTTATAAATGTCAGCATTTATTTCACATGTTGATCACCCAGCTGTAGACCTGACAGAGAAGGAGTCATATTTAACAACTGTTAATCCTACAAACATTTTGATGAATGAGTTCCAAGTCTAAGAACATAGGTATAAGTTATGTTTTTTCAGATTCACCAAGAACACTGGCACGCTGTGAAACATGTAGCCTGCAGAGATGTGTGTGGCAGTTAAATATTTACAAAGGAAATGTTACAACCCAAATAAAATTCTTATTAAAGATTTTCTCCAGATTTTATAACTTGATCCAGATGAGATTGATATGTAGATAATTTGATTTAGAATTTTGTAGAATGAGCTAGAGCTCAATATCAGGCAGTTGCATTTCAGGATTGGGAATACATAGTCATGTATTTTCTAATATCAGCTCTCTCTGTATTTATATAATTTCTGCTACAGCATGAATAATAAAAACAATTCTGTAGTGCTGGTATAAAGGTCAGTGAAGCAATCTGATCAGGAAAGTTAATCTGATACTTATTTTCCATGTGACATTTTACGCCCATTCATTTCTAAAATTACGTATAAGGGGCAGATTTAAGATTGGGTGAAGGATTTGAAAGCAAAAAATTTGAATTCTGGAATTTTTTTGGGCTACTTTGACCATCGAATTTTCTAATTCATGACATTACTATACTCCGATTATAACCAATGACATCACTATACACCGTTTATAATACAAAACACAAGAGCCACGACCCAGCACTAGGCATCCCATGGGGTATCTTGCTTCTTGGCACTTTCCCTGCCCTCATTTCTCTGTCTAGAGACAGAGTACCAACCCTAACTACTCTCCACAGTGGGGCCAGAAAGTTGCTCACTCACAACCTCTAACTTTTGCTCCTACTGTCACCTGCTCAGACCCACTCCTGTACCTGAGCACGTGTGCTCTCCCTTTTAAACTTTTACACACTGCAACCTACTGGACAAGCAATAAACCAGATCAGATTACTTATAACGTTCAGGAAATGGTCCTCTTCCCAGGGCTCACTAAGGACCACTTTATGGGGCAAATTCACTAAAGCGCGAAGCGTCTAAGGCTAGCGCAAATTCGCCAGCGTGACGTCATTTCGCAACTTCGCATATTCACTAACACGGACTCTGGCGAATTTTCGCTAACGAAGTACATAGACTTGCACAACTTCGCACCCTTAAGACAGGCGAAGTTGCGAATTGACGAAGGATTGTAATTACGCAAATTCACTAAGATGATGGAGATAGCTAATGCTCAGGGTCTCTCTCTCTCTCTCTCTCTCTCTCTCTCTCTATATATATATATATATATATATATATATATATATATATATATGAAGAAAACTTTTTATCCATGTGTGGAGCTGACATAGCATTTTTATATATAGGTGGTGCTCTATTTAGTAACTCCACCACACTGGAAGAAGGAAACGTTTGTTGGGATCTTGAACAAAACAACATATTGTAGTGCCATTGGAAATGGCACTCACAGATCTTACAAAAAGTTTTCAAGTTTATTGGATCAAAAAATAACTAACATAAAATAACAGATAGCCCTCTAGCCTTTATCATTTTGAATTACTAGATATTGCATAGCAGGTTGAGGATTGTTGGGTCCAAACATGGAAAAAATTATTAAACAAGCTAAGGCAGTATGGTCTTATCCAGAACCAATACTGAGCGCATTTTCAAAAGTGCTAAACTATCAAAAATACCCAGAGTGGACTGAACCACCCGAACACCACCTGAACAGGACTGTGTGAGGCTCTGAGATTAGAGTCCCCTTATCACAGTGCAAGAAAAACATTTCAGGGAAAGAAGTAACAAACATTGTAGTCACTAGGGGTCAGGCTTCCTAAACCCAGTATATATATATATATATATATATACATGTTTACATATACACACACACACGTATGGGACCTGTTATCCAGAATGCTACCATCTCAACAATACCTTCTTAAAAGGACTGTTGCTAAACACTACAAATGGGTTTCTAGATAACAGTTCATACACCAATACAGCACTACGTAATAAGTTGGTGCTATAGAAATACATGTTAATAATAATGTTAATAATAATAATAATAATATAATTTGCTAGATGTCTGCCAGATTATGTTGGCTTCAAGACAGACTGTGCATTGCAATCAGGGCCGGATTTACATTGTGCTTTTCATCGCCCCCATACTTTAATTCACAGATTTTCATCATCAAGAATAGACCAATGGGGATTGGTGCATGGGAAATGTAAAAATCCATCATATCTCCAGGGCATCCCCAGTGTTTCTGAACCAATGTGGGTGTGGCTGGGCAGCATGCCGCCCTCTAAAATCCTGTCACCCTAGGCCCGGGCCTAGATGGCCTTTCCACAAATCCAGGGCTGATTGAAATTATAAAAAGGGGTTTAAAGGAATGTATTCCCTCCATAAAACTCGTTGCATGTTAAAGTTTTTTGACTGCTCAGTGGAAGAAAATTATCTTTAAAATTTACAGGAACTCCATATAGAAGAAAGAAAACAAATTTTGTTTGCGTGTATTTAGCCCATTGATTGTTCTTCTACCTTCCAAATGCAGTTATTGCATTCTCTATAAATGATCATTTGTATAACAAGTACTTTTTTTACAAGGCCTGACTATATTCAGGGGAAACCTGATTCAACGATGACTGTAAATGTTGATTTCTGACATTTCAGTTCCAAATAGAAATAATATATAAATAGTTACAGAACATAGAATAATATTTTAAATTATAACTTCTGAAAGTCAGGTTCTAAATGTGCTTCTCATGGTCCAAATAAAAATGTCACCAAAATACCACATAGCTTAACCAATGGATTGCCCACAGATGATTTTAAAAGCCACACCTCAGGTTATTTTGGTTTACCACATCTGAAAACAAATTAAGTCTGATGTTTGAACAGCAAGACAAATATAGAACTAGGACTGTTAACTACATAAGAAATGTCATTTGTGATTCAGTCACAGTTTTACCTGTCAGCGGGTTTGTTTAACTTCCCAAACCTTAATGACTGTGCCAAGACCCATTTTACACACCAAAGCTCCCTTTTTGCAAATCACTACATGAATGTGTCAACAGGTCATGAAATATTTTTCATTATGAAACGCTAAAAAAAAAAGCGAAGCTGTAAAGAATACAAAAAGCTGATGCCTATTTCCTTAGACATGCATGAGAATTCCTGTTGGAAAACATTTATCTTGGCAAGTTTGCATTCTGTTGGTGGCCCTGCCCGATCTGACTAGACTGTCCTGGTGGGAGGCTAATCATACGAATGAATGCATCTGAAACAGATTTGGATTTCATTGCTGTAGGACTACATGCACAGTGCCAGTGGGTATGAACTATTTGCACAAAGTGCGAGGAAGCTACTGTAGTTAGAACAAGTTAATCTGATGCGGAATTTGTGATGCTTACGAGCGTAACCATGCTTCACTCTGTTTCATAAATCTTTCTGGTAGTACTTCAATGAATACTACAAGTTACATTCTGTTTTTATTTGTTTTACAATCTTTCAAAGGCTCGTAATTCTCTCAAGTTATAAAGAAGTCGGAAACTAAAGTCAGCTGAATTTGGTACTTATAACAGAAAATGTTTAATTTAGCAGGGTGGCAGAAGTGGGGGCTCTGGTAATGCAGGAAGGGTGGGGACCCTATCTACTGTAAATGGGGAAACAGTCACATATACTGTACCAGGGGTGTTTAAACTATAATCAGTGATATACTGTGTGTGTTGTATATACATATATATTATACAATATTATATTATATATATTCACACACCATGGTAAAGGCTTGAATGCTTAGGTTCAAGAACCCTTTATAGTTTATTTGACATGGCACATCATCCTATTGTTAGTCAAATATTATCTCGGACATCAAATATGCATGTAACCCAAATCTCATCCTAACTGGGCATCAGACTGAGAACTTCTGTTACTTTGTGAGGCAGCCTGGGAACTTCTACCCTCTCTGCCACGGGCAAATACCCCCTCTGCCCCACCCTAAAGGTAAAATCTGAAATGTATAATTTAATTCTTCCTATTATATCTTGTATGGTACTCCACAGTTTAACATATCACATGTATGTATATATATATATATATATATATATATATATATA